>VWPU01009501.1:215000-452500 GCA_013398955.1 Callaeas wilsoni
GAATCCCAGAGACTCTTGATGAGGTATTTTGACAGTATATATGTCCCAGCTTTAGTTTGTGACCAAGCACTCTAACACAAAGGTATAATTGCAGTTAATTTAAATATAGCCTGTAAATTAAACGTTAAGTGAAGCCAGTTTTCCTCTTTGGCTTGCATGGATATACCTTCAAGGTTGTTATCTGCCCAGTGAAGCTTTCACCTGTGGGTTTTTATTAGTTTTTTCTATTTAAATGAGGGACAAAACAGGCTTCCTACTAGACAAATATATGTTCAGCATTTCTATTCAAAATTCTATGACTCGTATATTATATATTCTCTAGAAAAGTCTACTTTAGCTTTCTTTGCGCATATTCTAGAAGAGTGCTTTTAGTCATTCATATTACAGGTATTCAGTGTGTAGCAGTTTGTATAGCTTCTATTCAAAATCTTGAAGTTCATTTCTCTCTTTTGGATTTGGATGAAAAGATTGAACTAAAATAATAGGTTTGAGTTGTAAAATTACTGTGTTTGAGAAAGCAATGTACCCCTTTAAAGGTATTAGCATAAAGATAGCACATTTGTTTATTATGTTTCAAAATCAGCTTCTAGTATCTCTGCCACAGGTAACAATTGACTTTTCAGGCTTCAAGTTAATAGCCTTGTCTCTTGCTTGTAGGGATCAATATTAGTATTAATTAATCACCATTATCAGCCCTAAGATCTGGTTCTATTTGTTGTTACATCAGCAAAATATCAATATAGAAAGTGGACTCTCTGATCGTCATGGCAACTTCATCTCTTGGGTCAAAGAAAGTTTATCTTATCTGTGCATGGAGAGTGGCAAACTGTTTAGGGATCTAGTTTGAACTCTAAGAACATTGATTTAGTTTTTGTTTGTGAATAGACGCTGAATTCCAATCACAAGGGATAGGTAAGATTTAAATATTAATGCCCGCAGGCTTGTCTGAGAGGGTGTCATTACCATTACTGTCGGATTGTCTTTTTGAGATGACACAATGGTAGAGGAGAATTGTATAGTCAAGACTATTTACAGTTTAGTAATTTGTGCATTGGACAAATGGGATTTAAAGTGACAGTATGGACATTCTATGGCATGTATGCAGTAATATTACTTCTCCCAACCAATGTACGGTTACGGTTTCTTTCACTTGGTAATTGTAGAAATAGCACAGAAACATAGATTATGGATTGGTAGAAGGAACAGATTTTAATATGCATTCTCCCTTCAGAGATTTTTTTAAGAAAGTGTTTGAGAAGTGTAGAGAAAGAATATCGATGTTTCACTCACTCCGGAATTAATGGCAAATAGCCATCATGGAAAATCTGAACGCTACAGTCTGGTTAGTTATTTTTGTGTTTTATAAGTAGATACAATTATCTCATGAGTTTGTGATAATAGAATATTGATAATGCTATTTTATCATGTCAAAGTTCCCTTTTTTATATTCTTAAGTGCTTCTTAAAATTTCTCATCTTAAACAATGGACCTGAGATTTTTTGTTATATATAGTCAGAGTGTGGTTAAATCTCACTTGGAGGGATTTAAAGACTTAATGATTGCAAGCACAAGGATTACTTTGAGACACAAGTGCACTTTCTTTACCCAGTTGTTTGTAAGTGTATGTGTGTGTTTACTTGTCTGATAGTTCCTTAGGACATGCTTTATTGGAGACGAATGTACAGATAAAGATGTATATAGATGAAGAGTATCAGTATTCTTGCCTTCTAGATAATATTTATTTATTCTTTTTCATTCCTATCCTGTGAAGTAACAAAAAGTCTGTGTGTTTTCCTCATGCAGCTAAATATTGTTTTAGAAAACCCCAAATGCAGTAAGATCAATTCAGTACATTTGCGGTATTGAAGAAGAGTTCTTATAAAAATTGTGAAATAGACCAATGAACCAAAACCCAAATGCTTAAAGCTTACACTGCAGAAGGAATCACTTTTCGGTATTGACATTTCTCATTGATTATTCAGTTTTATCTAATGCTTTGAAAGGGTAGTGCCATCATGAGTTGGTAGCAGATGCAGGCAGTTGTCACAGTAGCCTTTTCTTTTTTAAAAAAGAAAAAGGGCTCTTGTTTGATATAAATGTTATGCAATCATCTGTTGTATTTTAATAGCTCTTGATATTGCTTGTGTAATCATAACATTGAAATTAGTTTGTATAAGTTAAAATACTGCAATAAACAAAAAATGTTCCCATTTTCCTATTACAGATACTGAATAAATTTTATCCTCATTATTTTCCATCTATCTTTTCATTTTTCATATCTCATGTTTCCTGTGTTGAGGATAGGTGTTATGTAACACTGTCACCCTTTGTAAGTGCTAGTATTTTTTCATATTTTTAAGAACTAGCTAGGATTTGAAAACATGTTTAGTAAGTGTGATTATGTATTTATCATCAGAAACCTTTTATATTTATAGAGCTAATTGGGTGCAAGGCTTATTTGTCTCTTCAATCTTTTTTTTATATTCATTCAATTTCTTAACCGCGAGTGTAAATAAAGCTGGAGTGGGACCTTTAACTTTCTTATTTTTTAATACCACCATATTGTTTTGTAAAACTTTTATAATCAAAGTTTGTTCAATTACAATAATTTTACAATATGAATATAATTTAGTAACAGAGTATCAAAAATAACAATGCTTTAGTAATTAGTGAGTTACTCTGACATATCTTTATAAACTCTTCTTATCCATTACTCTTTGCACTCACATAAGTGAATTAGAATGATGTTGCTTTATTCTTCCAGACAACTGAAGCTTTCAGACTGTGATTAGCTGATACAACTGCATGTCACACGCTGTTTTTACTGTACTTGGTCTTTTTACCTTAGATTCAGTATAGCAGAGGACAGTAAAAATCTTCTTGATGTTTATACTTTTCCATTTTTCCTTTCCAAATACTAAATGCAAACTGCAGTAAAATACTGCAGCATTTCCTGTGTTACTGGGTTTCCTATCCACCTAACGCTTTTTTGGAAGGTATA
This sequence comes from Callaeas wilsoni, assembly GCA_013398955.1. Lineage (NCBI taxonomy): Eukaryota > Metazoa > Chordata > Aves > Passeriformes > Callaeidae > Callaeas > Callaeas wilsoni. Next base: position 218,002 of record VWPU01009501.1, read on the forward strand.
AATATATGACAAACTTAAGGAATACAATCTTTAACTTCATTCATAGAAGCAGTCCTGTTGATAATACTTAAAATGAATGTGAAATGTTTATAGGATAGGAGCTTAAAAATACCCACAACCACAAATGGTATCTAACAGTTTGGTGCATGTAAAATTAGAATGTAGAGTAGAATAGAGACTAGTTTTAAATGAAGTGTTTATATTCAGAGGAATTCCATGATTCGCGTTTTGTTTCCTGCACTATACGTGTTCCTTTTCATATTATCTGAGGAGTAAAAATCAACTATTGTGACAAAAGTTATATAAAAAAATATAATTACTTTCTAAATATACTTGCAATTAGTATTGAAAAGTGATTTTTAATGAGAATAGAATGAAATTTACTGTAAAATAAGAAATTCCTCATAGACTCAAATACGATGAGGGAAGTCTTTCTGTGTGTCTGTTGTAAAGATTTTCTCTGCTGAAATGGAATAATCTTGAAAAAAATTTTTGCAGTGATACATGGAGGTGTTCATTAGGCTGAGAAGAAATTCGGAACAGGATGTTGTTATTTTTTACTTTTGTAGTTGCAGCACAAGCCTCAAAGGAGTGGTGTTTTTTACTTGTGTAATTGGAATCATCATTAGAACCCTGCTATTTAAGGCTTCATTTTATTTCTATTATTGAATGTGTAGGTTAATATTTATAAGATATTGTGAAAGAAATTGCAAGAATATTGTCAGATCTACTTGAAATTTTCTGTATATTCTATAGATACCTAGGTTTTGTTTTCGCTTTTCGTTTTCAAATTCAGGCTTCATATTAGATGGCAATAAAGATCCCTTCTCTGAAGTTTGGAAGAAGTACAGCCAGGATTTTTGTCAAAAATTTTATACAGCTTTATGCAAAGAAAATGAACCATCTGTAACTGATGCATCAAAGTAGGACACAATTGTTAAGCCAGTGAAGACAGTGGTAAAATTACCAAAGCTGAAGTAGCAGTAGTTTTTCTAAAAAAAACTCTCAAAAACCTGTCTCCGCTCCCTCCCACCCTCTCATGATACAGAATTCACTAATAAATATGTATGAAAAGGCTTTTGGAAGCAGTAACAGATCATTTTTGGAAGCTTTCAATCATATTGGTTTTTGAGTATTGTATCTGCTAATTGTACTTCATCCATTTCAGAACAAGTGTAGACAAAATACTCTAGTTTTGTAGGATGCAGAAGAGAAAATCTGTATGTCCGTGGGAGTACTGATTTTTGAAGCGTTTTAAATGTGTCAATAATCTATATTCACATGAAAAATACTGAAGTAGAATCGAATAGCAACGTGTATGTGAATAGGATGGAGTACTTCTGAGAGGCCCTTGGCTCCTAACTAGCTGAAGTTTGTAAGGAAACTGGCTAATTTTTTAATAGAAATGCATATATATATATTTCTGTTTTTTAAAAAAAACCCCAAAACTTGCTTTATAATTGTTCCCAAAATGCATTGTGGTATTTCAGTGAACACTAGAAACTTAAGAACTGAGAAAAAAATCTCAAATATTTGACAGTTTATCTGGAAAAAATATTAGCTAGTTGCTAAAAATACAAGTGCACTCCTTAACAATGTGCATCTTGGACAAACAGACGCATATTTTGTCATCAAGTTACTTAAGCTTCTGAAGTCAGGGCTACAACTGGGTCAGATGATAAGATGAGCACAACAGAAAAACGAAGAGTGGCTCTGATAAAAACTGATTGATTGATGTCTGGCTTCCCCACCATCACAAGCAGTTGACAGTTAGTTTGGGATCAGATGATTTGGCTTTTGCGATAGAAGATGGGGCCTGGTAGGCAAGTCTGAAGGACAAAAAGGTCAGTTTCTGTACAGTGTCAGGCAGTGCTGGGTTCCCACAAGGTGGGGTATTGGATTAAGGTTTTCTTTAGTTGCAAGACTTAACTTTCCATGGTCCATTGAAAGGCCAAGTAATCTGGTCAGTATTAGTACAGAAATACAAAAGACTTGAAGTTGTGAGAGAAAGGAGTGAAAACTGAGGAAATATACCTGTTGGACCAGTGAATTAGAGAAAAAAAAAATTGCTGTTCAATTTCTGTATTTGCTTTAAGCATCATAGTTTATAGCATTAAATGATTTGTAAAGTCTGACCTTGAAAATTTGGTTTCCACAGTAGATTTTCACTGCAGCTGCAATGAATTTTATGTTACTTATATTTGAGAGGCTGTGATGAAACATTGTGAATAAATTAATTTCAGCTTGTGAAATATTCTTATTCTGTGACCCATTATGTATGGGGTAGCACATTGTAACTTAAATATACAAGTATGTATTTTTCACTAGATTAAGAAAAATTAGCATTTTATACTTAATATAATTAAAATGAATTTACGTGAAATGTGTTTTTGTGAACTGGAGATAATTTATCAATCTATGACCATACCATGACCACCTGAGTGGTCATGGGGGTTTCTGTGGTTGTATGTATTTTTTTCAGAACACATTTACAATTAGCAGTCTCTGTAATAGTCACAGAAGGAGAGAAAATGTGCAAATGAAAATCAAGACATAATATCTTTGGAATGGAAAAGATTCTCAAGATGGCCATGAAAATGTGTACAACTGCCACAGAATTGGAATTTAGACAGCTTGGATTTGAATTTAGATTTTTGGACAGTTTGATACTCTCTAGAAATCCTTTATAATGTATCGCTTTTCTCTGAGTTTTAAGGGTCACATCTCCAAAGGACAGTTGGGTCTCAGCTAATGCTGCTGACTTAATATCAGTAAGATGAATTCTGCAAGGTGCTGTATTGCTGATAGTATAGCTGGAATGCAGTATGAAAGAACCTGGAGTGTAACCTGGAGTGTTACCAGTAATAAGTGATCAGTGCAGGTGAACTGGTGGTCATTTGAAGAGTGATTAGTTATATTTCAAGAAAGGTTGTTTTCTTTGTGTCTAATCTCTGGTGACCTACTTCATTTAAGAAATAATAATGAAACAAAAGATTTTTTCCAAGAAATACACAGTTTTATCCTGGCTATTTTTGTACACCTCTTTTGAGGTGTATGTCGAAGACATATTTTAAAACACAGAACTCAAGGCTTAGTGAATTATTTTGAATGCAAATTTAAGACAAGACTGTGAAAGTGTTTAAGAGCTTCTCCAGTATGATTTATATTGTGGTGCATCCCTTTGGCATCAGAACTGTGTCAAGTTTTCATACATTATTATGCTGATCTCTTACAGCATTACTACAAATGGTCTGAAATAAGCTGTAAAAGCCTATGATGATCTGAACATAGGGTTTAGATTTTCAGGTGTGTTTCTCTGACAAATGTGTTGCATCACAGAATAAGTCATTCTTTTTTGAACATCTTGTACTGATGTTTTTCAAGATATAATTATATGCTTAAAAAAAAAGAAGAGAACATTGTTAGAGTTTTCTTCAAAGTATAATGCTTGGGTCTGACCAGGATGGTAGCCTGCTTTGTTGGCTCCTTGGGAATTTTACACCTCTAGGCTATAGAACTGAGACCCATTTAGTTATACAAAGAGGAAAATTGGGGTTGGTAAATCAAAAAGGGGAGAAAAATTAATATTGCCAAAATAATCAAGATCAGCAGTTCTTATAAATGAAGAGTAACAATCAGCTACTTAAACCAGCTTGACTGTGTAATTTTATGATTAGTCCTGCAGCTTAGGAAATCTCATTTTAGTGGGAGTGTGCTTTGGGGATGTTATGACTGGTCTGATCAGTCTGACATTCATTTTGAGGTTCTTTGACTCTTGATTCAGAAGTTTTCACTGTCAAGAAAGGTCAGATTAAGGTATGGCATTATTATGACACAAGTTGTGGCTAAATTTATTTTTCAACATCAGTCGTCAGTCAAAGCATTGTGTTTGAAGCTATGGCCTTTACATTATAAAACAAATGAGAAAAAAACATTTGTTGTGTTACTCTTGCTATGTGTAAATTCTTTCAAGTCTTGAGAGTAATTTGTGCACCAGCAATAGCAGTGTAAGAGAAGAAAAACACTCGTTTTGCACAAATGTACTCCATTTTTGAAAAAGAAAACAAAATCCCACTTTTGCATTCACAGAAAAATCTTTTGAGAATATGAATGTGCTGCCATCGGGGAAATAATTGCAGTTTTGGCTTGTATTTTATGTTTAACTTGGTACAGTTTTGTGTTAATCTAGTCCCGCATTCTTCCAAAACACTTGATACTGGAGTCCTGAGTTGTGTATTGATATGAATTTTGTTTTCAGGGATGTTATAAAACATAAAAAAAATTGGTGGAGACTAATCACATTTATCATTAAAATATTGATTTGTTATAAGAAAAACATTTTAAAATACTTTGCAATCAGTTTGCTAGTCTTTATTCATTTCTTAGTGGGCAGATGTTCTTGTTACTAAAAGTACTAAGATGCAGATGGTATTATTTGGCATCTTTTTAGAGGCTTTGCTGTTATGTGTGGTGAGCTGAACACTAAACTGATACATGATTCTTCAATGGCATTTCATATTTGCAAGAAATTATTTAAATAACTGTCTTTGTAACCGGTCATGTGAGAAAAAAACTCGCTCTTAAAAATAATGATCACAACCTAAATAGAAAGTTTTATGTTTCTGCATGTGTGAACTTGAGAAATATTTCAAACAATATATTTTTTAAGAATCTGTTGCAATCATCCTTATTTAAATAAACTAGTGTATATATGTGTCTCAATGTATGTGAGAATTAATGTGAATTGAGGTGGAAATTGATGCATAGCAACAGTTTAGCATAAAATACACTGACTTTGTTTGAAGGGAATAACATACTGTGGGTAAAGACAATAGTAGTCATAAGCAAGTAGCTTCAAATTAGGAAGTAATTATTTTTGAATTTTTTGAGTAATCTTGCATGCTGTATCTTAAAGAGTTTGCCTGGAAACAGGCAAACTCTTGAAATACTGCCTCTATTTCAGTAATAGAAAAATGAAAGCTTATGCTTTAGGTTTCCTAATGTGATCAGTCCATACTTTTCAATCCATGGCCATTTTTGTTGTTTGGTTTTTGTTTGTTTGTTTTTCTCTTAGTTGTTGCCTGATGTTAAGGGATTCGCAACACCTACAACTCTTGCAGACCTCAGTTAAGATGCCCTAACTAGTGCTGTCAGGAGTAGCATCTAAATTCGTAGATTCTTTCATACCTGTTTCTGTTGATAAGCTAAACTGTTATCCTCCTTTTATTGGAAATTTTCATGTGTGTGTAATATGAAGGCATTATATACTTTGTATCTTCATAAGTGTTACTGTAGCAAGTATAGCTCTTGAAAGGTTTTCCTTTCTGTCTTCCAGAAGACTTGCAGAAATATTTCATTTCAGATTAATATCTTACTTTGTAGCAAGATCATGTAGGGGGAGCTACCGTGAAACCTCTGAACTCAAAGAGTTTGCCATTCTTGTCTTACTAAGTTGCTGCTAATGCTGTGGACTTTTGTCCTGGAAATAAGTTCTGTGTCTTAGGTTTTAATGTTATGCAATTATAGACACAATCATACGCAGTTTATCTTCCCTAGGTTGTTATCCTAAGTTTTGAAATTTTTAACTGCTGTGCCAAAACCAGTTCTTCTTTTATTCATATCGGATAGTTTACATTCTGAGTGATTTTAAGATGCCAGGCATTTTCGTACAGATTATTATGCCCAGACAAATTTTTCTTAAAACAGGAAACAACAAAGTCCAATGCCAAGTTTGGTGGGGTTTTTTGCACTTTAAGGATCATGTATCTTCAATTTATGCCTAATTGCTTTCTTTATGTAGCTCTCATTTATAATATACCAGAATGTATAACAGTATAACATTACAAAGAAACCAGTCATATTATGCAGAACTGAACTGCATTTATAGAGATCATGAATAATTTTGCTAATAGAAGGTAATGTAAAACAAGATTGTAAATTAAGGATTTTGAATTTCTGTAAATTACCTTTATAAGGAAAAGATACAGATACTGGCAGAGGTAAAGTTTTACATGGAAGTGAGTGATGATGTTTTCTCTCAGCCTTTTGAAAAACAAGATATGGGTGAAAATAAAATGTATTTATGAGAACTGAGCTATCACACAACACTTAGTTTAGCCCTGATTGAATTATTCATAGAACAATATTTTGCCCATATGTGATCATCTGTTTTTATTTTATTTCTTTTAAGATTTTCACAAAAAGTCCTGGTTTTTATGCTTTAGCTTTTAGTTGTTCTCGTGTAGCATGTTGAATATTTGCTGTTGTATTTTTGCTTGTTTGTCGTAGATTTCAGTATTGTGAGGATGACTTGAAAGCTGTTAAACATGAGAAAAGCCTCAAAATGTTGGTCTGAATTCGATCTCTTCCTAGAAGGGGAAGTATCATGAAGAATGAAGTATTGTTTGTTCATTCCCAGGCAGAGAGAAATAAATTACTGAACCCAGGGAATTTAGGACATTATAATACCTTTTTTTTTCCCCTTCCTTTTCTTTCTTCTTTTGGGAGGGAAGAAAGAGCATAGAACTTATTTGTGCTATGTACAGGAACACTGAAAATCTGTAAGGCGTAATCGTTGATAACTTTTATAGATTATACATTAAAATATATTTTGATACCGGAATTATGTGATTGCAATTATATGTAGAATGTTAAATAAAACTGTGGGCATGTCTGATGTCTGTTTTGTTGCCTAATTAATCATCTTGTTAGGGGAACTTCAGGATAGTGTGTTAAATGTTCTGCATTTTGTATGAAGTAGTACTTTATTAGTGAAGTACATGGAATGAATGTTCGAATTCCATTTTGTGTTGCACATTAATGATACACTGCTCGTTCTAATTGTGAGTTCTTGTAATGGCAAGGTGTTATGCCTGTGATAACTTGCATATAACAGAAAATATGTATTTCGATTATTACGCCATTCCTTTTTTTTGTATTTTGATTTGATGAGTGGTTCATCCCTTATATCTGATGAAATTTACTTATCTGATAATAACTACTTAATCTCTGTTGGAGTAAAACAGTTGTTAGTGAGTGATGGACTTGTTTCTGAAATATAACATTCGTAACCTTGCTATAGGAATTGTATTTTCTCAGAGTAACAGAAGACACATTGCATAGTCTGTAGACCAAAAATTTCTTAAGAGTACATGTATTGTGTTTCCATTTTTCTTGGGTCCTTTTTGGTGTTAAAAGTAAACTACCAAACAGCAATGTCAAAGCCATATATCCTCTGCTAATGGAAACTGATTTACAGGTTATCGTTTGTGTTCTTGGCTAGTAATAGAGAGTAACCTGTAGACAGAATTTGTAGACAGACTTTGTTGCATTTCAGTGTGAGATTTCTTCGTACTTCTGTCATGTTCTCTTAAATTTGGTAAGTAATAGTTTGCTCCTTTGGATTTTTCCTGTTTGAAGAACAATCAGTATCATTACTCAGTTTTTGGCAAAACTTTAAATCAGAGACTGGAAATTATTTATCAGGCAGGTACTGGCAAAGCCCAGAATAGAACCCAGAGCCTTTGTGACCTGTTTACCTGATGAAGTAGTTTTTTGTGTACTTTTAACCTTGCTTATATCTACAATAGAGCTTGCTAATGTTAGAAATACCTCTTAATAAAAAGGAAGACAGAATCTCTTGCCTTACTCACATGATTCTAATAATGAAAAGCCAGGCTCAATAAGAGATTGTAAGTCTTTGACATTTACATTCTGATAAATATATACATACATAAGAAACAAATAGATATTAAATATATGAATATACATACATATATGTAGCTGATCTGCCTATATAGCAGTCTGCTTAGTGACTCCAAAGGCCAACAGTTTGCTGAGTTAACAGAAATTACATAAAAGTAGTGCCATGTGGCCCTTCATGGATTCACTATATGGAGTAATTAGGCTAAACCTTATATACACATTCGTTGCACCAGGCAAATGGGAAGAAGTTAGTGGTTGTTGTTGCGTAAATGGTGTAAATTTGGGAAAAGACACTATTTCTTGGTAATTCCACTTGACCTCCAAAGCACTTTCCAAAGTTGCCAATAAACAGATATGAATGTAAAATGGGGATCTCCGTGTTCTGCTGGCTACTACTGAAGGAATAACTACTGTTTTGTATTTATATGTCTCACCTTAGATTAAATACTTTTCTAAAAATTGAATATCAGTGTTTTGTTGGATCTTCTTCATTAGTGTAAGTGGTAAGACCTAAATTTGTTTCATTGTCTGCAAAGTAGTTATTACTTTCCTTTTTTGAAAAATATATCCAGAGTGAAAAAAAATCCCTTTACAAAACATTAAATATAACATAGCCGTTTTTCAAGCTTTTTTCCTTTTTTTTTTTTTTTTTTAATGGAATATATCATTAGATATAGTTCCGCTGTCTCATAACAGCTGGGAAATTACAACTTTAGAGTCACCATTTCTATAAATAATTTAAGAATACATTTCTAAATGAGTAACTAAAATTTTTCAGCACAACTGCTGAAGTTATGCCATACTGGAAGCAGTGGCAAGTTTTCAAGAAATAGGGGACTCTCCTTCATACTTGAGTTATATCTAGCATTCTATGTTTGTTTTGTGTGACCAGTCACTGGAGAATGAATAAAGGAAGGGCAAGTAAACTGAATAGTGAAAGGCTTTTTGACCACCCTGTTTATGACTTTGAGGGCATTGGGTTTGTGCCCTTTTTGCTTGGTAGTGCTTTGTGAAAAAATGTGTAGTGTAATTAAGAAGCAAAACCAAAACCACAACATTTATTTTCCTCCTTTCTCAATTTGTGTCCTCATTGAAGGCCTTATCACTGCTATAAATGAGGACAGTGTGGGGAACTCCTGGAACTCCTGGAATGTGTTAAAGATACTGTAAAAGATGAAATCAAATCAGCTTAAATAGGGATTTCTTAGAACTAAGTTTTGTGTCCAGTGCTTAATAATTGATGTAAAGAGAAAACAATAATTTGTTACCTTAGAGATTTAGAAAGCTCTTAAATTGTATCAGTGAACCAAGACATACTTCATCAAAAGAACAGAGATCAAATATGACAGTATTGGCATTTTTAAGATACCAGAAAAGGAGAAAAACAATGAGCAAAAATTCTGTCAGGACTCACTTGCACGTTGCAGGTGAAAATGACATAATTAAAATACAGTTAGATGGAAGCAGGTCATAGGTCTCATTGAAATCAAAGTGAATTTTTCAAGTACAATTTCATATTAAATGTTAATTTAATAAATTAGTGGAGATCAGTGAAAGGTCAGTCTGGAATGCAAAGGGTTAAAATGCTGAGCAGTGACCTGAACAGGGAGTTGTTGTGTCTCTGAATCCCAGACATACTTTATTAGGACAATCCAGCTGGTTTTCTATTTCTATCTCCTCATTATCAACACGCTTATGGTATGGCCTCTTCCCCCTCACTTCCAATGCCAAGAATTTGGCAGGGACACCATGTGAGGAGGTCAGAGAGTGATTGAGAGGAAAAATGAAGTTCAGACTGCAGCAGAGATGCAGAAAAAGTGAGTCCAGTCGGTGAAGAGCTGAGGTTTTTTGTTTGCTGTATGGAGACTACCAGCAGAGGTTTTTTTTTTTGTTGTGATCCGTGATTACAGCTCTGTGTGAAATTAAACTACTGACAGGAGGTTTCATTTCCTTCTTACTGAAAATGCTGTAAAATAACAGCCAAGCTCAAGGAATTGCGTATGTAAAATCAGTAGAGAAATGAACAAAACTGAATCTTTGCTTTCTTCATAATGTTTGGCATCTTTTGTATATTTTAAGAAGAGAAAAAGCTGAAATTGTACTATTTTTCTTTGGAAAAGCAAAGATTTATAAATAGAAGCCTCATAGTGTTAAATTGCTTTACGTGTTGGATCGAGCTTTCTCTGCTGAGAGAAAAAAAAACAACCTCCAGCAAATGTGCAAAGGAAGGAAGTGGGAGGAAAAAAGTCTTTCTCACACATTTCCATAGAGTCCATTTAAAAATATATATAAAAATATTGCTGCCTTATGAGACACAGTTTATATCAACAGGTATATCAGTTTAGTATTAATATTGATGAAACTCTTTGCATGATTTTTATTGATTAAATAGAAAATAAATTTGATACTTCTTGTGTCCAAAACCATGGATCAAAGCAGATGGAGAAAATATAGGGAGATTTTCTATAGAAGATCAGTTTCAGCTGGTAACAGACCTGTTTGTATGCCTTCAAGACAATACGCAATGCTTCATTTCAGTGTGATATGGATTATTTCAGAATTGATCTGTGGTTAATGCTGTACTAAGAAATATTTTTGGTTTTCATTGTTTTCCTGGCATTCCTCTTTAACATAGTGGCAAAGTGTCTGAATAGAAAAGTGAGTTAATTTCTTGTGTGTGCAGTGAGATACTGATTTTGTAGCTCTTACATTCCTGTAATTCCTATCGAAACAGATAGGGATTGGGTCCATAAGCAGTGGTAGGATTTAGTCTTTCAGATATTTGATTTCCAGTTTTTACACAACTATTGTCTCTTTATTGCAAGCAGATGTTAGTGGTGGTCTCTGCCTTTACGCTGTGGGGCTAATGCTGATGTTTGACCATGTGTTGCAGTTTCAAACTCTAAGACCAAATGATTTCTCAGTGTCAGTGTTCAGATCCCAATTTACTCCTGTGACCTGAGCCATGTGGTTTAGGGGGATGTGACCCTTAAAAGATGTCCAAGGAAGATGTTAAGTGTGTTAAAAGAAGAATGCAACATTCCTAGAAGGCCTTGATGCTTTTAAGTTCTAAATATCTTGTTAAACTACAGCAGAAGAATATTGTCCTGACGAGCATACTGTCCTGAATTTCTTACAAGTGGTAGTGGTGGGGGTGTTTTGAGTGCATGGGGAAAACCTAGCACTGAAAGGAAGCAAGAAGCATGGCTCAGAAACAGAGACTGGTGGGATTTGGTATGGAAGGGGATGAGGGAGTGAGAGAGACTTATTTTGCTGAAAGGATGAAGGAGAAGAAACAAAATTACTCTCACTGGTAAATTCAGGTACCTCCTTAATTGAACAACATGAGCACACAAGCGGGGGTGCAGATAATAGACAAAGGAAAAAGAAAGGAATTCACTCTGGGCTGGGATTAGAACCTGGGGCTTTCCAGATGTGAAGAATAATTTACACTTAAAGAGCCTATTCTCCTAAAGGAAGGGAGAACAGTGTAGTTGAGTTATGCCAGTAAAAAACATATTTCTGTATTCATTCTTAATTTTTAAAGTACTATTCATGCTTTTATTTTTATACTATTCACAATAAACTACTGACACTTCTGCCCCCTCATAACAGACACCTAACAATGAAGCAGCTTCAATTAAGAAGCAGAACATCAGCCTCTGGCATCTTACTCTGTTGTTCCATCTTTTTTGCTAGGGAGAATTCATTTGTTTCTTAATTAAGAAAAACACCAATAGCATGAAAAATCTGCTTATGGTACCTGAATGGTAATTAGGTGAAAGGTAAAAAAGAAACACACACATACATTCCAGTAGCAGCCAAAATGAACTTGAGCTGATAAAAATGAACTAAACTACCCTTGCATAAATCGAGGCTGAGAGAAGTGTACAGTCATTATGGCTAAGACAATATGCAAACTATCTTCAAAGAAATCAAATTGCTAGAGTGTTTTCATTTGCATGTATTAACTATTAACATAATGAGGAGAAGTGACATTGGACCCGGATTGTGTGTCTGCTTGGATTGATAACTCTACCGCATCTGCAAACAGGCGCCCAAAAATCAGACTGGTAGTCAGATCAGTGTTGAACTCTGAAGTGTGTATGGCTTTTTAGGGGCTTTTTTTTGATTGTTTGTTTGTTTGTTTTTTTTTTTTTTTTTTTTTTTTGTTGTTGTTGTTGTTATTTTTTGGTTTGTTTTTTTTTGAGTGTTGTGAATTTTTTTTAGTATCTGGAACCCAGAACAACACACTGGGATGTGGAGCGCAGTCTATCCTTTTATTTTCATTCTTTTTTAATGTGATCCTTCTGCTACAAGCACTTCATACTTTCAAGGTAGATACCAATTTTGAACTTTTTTCCATTTTATGTATTCCCACTTATATGGAAGGATGACTGTTACTGCATGTTAGTTTGGAGTTACTGAGTGTTTGTGTAATTACTTAGTGATTTTTTTTTTTGTCTTTCAACACTGTTCTTATATATTAAAATGTCCTACTTAAACTGTCAATTACTGTGCTCATGAAGAGAGAGAAAGCTTAGAAAACTCAGACTTTGGAGAAGTCAGTTACATTCTATTTTACGTGATTACTTAGAACAATAGCAGGCAATGTTTGTGATTGCAATTGTTACCTGCTCACATGTTTGGAATAGGTTTAAATTGTTGATCAACATAGTATATAAAAACTTAGATAAATACAGCAACTTCTTTTGTTAGAAGAAAAAATGGAAATTATTACAAAACTTGAATATTTTTTCTAAATTAATCATAAAAGGAAGAAACTTATAAACTAAATGCAATTTTTGTTGTGATTTTCTCTGCCTAAAATCTTTCCAAAGGGAAGTTACTTCTTGATATTTACAGATAAAAATTTCTAAAAGAATGTAGTTTTGGAAGAACGTTAAATGAGATGGGAAGAAGCCACCTGCATTCTTAAAAATTCAGCATTTATGTCATTTGCATAATCTGGGAAGAAATTATAATTTTTATGTTGTATTTATGTATTCACACACAAACAATGTATTTGTGTGATTTATATAATTTCATATTCTTGTTCTTGAAGATTTTGACAAAATAGTAAGTACTTTTGCATTGCTAGAAGGAGTACATAAATTTTTGTCTGTGAATGTAAACTCATCTTTCAAGGTGGGAGGAATTCCCATGTGGTTGTTAGAGTGGTGGATGCATCTGTTTGTTCGCATGGTCATACTCCAGTCTGAGAGGTGAATTATGTAAAACTTCTATTTTTGAAAAGGATATTCTTAAGGCAGCCCATCTGCATGACTAAAGGTATGGGGAGTATCTGTCTAAATAGTGGTTTACATGTTTAAACTTGATACCAGAAACAACAGACACTGATCTATAATAAAGGTATTATGATAACACAAACTTTTTGCGTTTAATAGTAGCTCAGGAAACATGTGTAACCCAAATAATTTTATTTTTTTTTAATGTGCTTGAATGCTCAATAATTTCTAGAGGTATTGTAAAACTCACACTGAGGAATTCTAATCTAAATTTTTTATTTTAGATGACTAAGTTTTTATTTTTACTTTGTAACTAAGAGGTATGATCAAGGAAGAAACACTGAAAACAAGTATTTTCTTTTTGGCAATTTGTGAAGGTTAGAGTAGGATCCCCCACAGCTCATATGGGGCATATTCTAGTCTTGAATCTGTTTCAGCCTCAAGTCCGAGAATTAGTATATAGCTAGCCATACTGCAACTTGTTACTCCTTTTGTCCTTGGAAGATTGGTATAGGAAAATCTCTGCAGTGTAGGAGTGGATGTGAAAAAGCAAGAATTTGCTGGGTACAAATCTGTTGTAATGGCCTATTCCAGGTTTCTGTAGAATAGAGGACTTCATGAAGGATAACGTGAATTTCAGATTGTCTTTACCCATCCAGTTGAAATTTCTATTTAATGCTACCTTAAAATTCAATATGCTAACTTTTACAAAGACTATCCTGATATCATGGATCATGTTAAAAAATCCCAAAACCAAACAACCTGAACTTGTGAAAAAATAAAAAATATAGCTATCTTTTATTTGATATCAATGTTTTTATTTGCTGAAGATCTTACTTGAGGGCTTTTGCTTTCTTGTGTAGCAAAGTAGATAACTTTCCAAAAAAGTCAGTAGTTTGTGCTATGTTGTTACATTGTGTGGGGCACCTAATAATAATATAAATGATGTAATGATATAAATATCAGGATGCAGACAGGAATTAGCTATCTTAAGTACTAGAATATGACATGACTGCTTTTCAGTTTTTAAATAAAAGTGGAATTTTAAGTATCATAATGGATGTAAGAAGTCTTTCTTTTCTCTGTGTCCATCTCATGCATGAAAGTCAGATGAAAAATGTTGTTTAAAAATAATTGAAGTGATGGGTATTTCAAGATAAAAAATATTTACAGATCTTTCCATATGTAAAGCTTGAATATATTTAATAATTCTAAATAACATTAAATTTTTCTCAGATATTCAAATTCTCATTTGCATGAAGTCCCATAGGGAAGCATCTTCTCATGAATTCCCATAGGATAAGGAGTGAGTAAGTCTTCATTCTTGTGTATCACAATTTTATCTCCAATTTTTCAAATCAAGAAATTAGATATGTCAGAAATAGTGTGCATGGATGTGTGTGTGCCTCCATGGAGGATTAATAGGAGGATTCCACAGAGCTTGCTCTGAAGAAACTATGACAAGTTTTAGGATTTTGAATGTCTTAATTGCGTTTTGAGATTGATTGGGGGGAGATTTTTTCGCCCTTTCTCCCTCTACTACAGAATCTTGAGTAATATTGTTTGTTAGTATTTATATCCTAGGTATATGTGAGATACCAGATTTCAGCAGACATGCCCAAATTTGAAGGCTACATTTTTATTCAGAAGTAGAATTGTATGTGAAATTGTTTATAAGTGCATTTCTGAATATGATACAGGGATTTAAATTTTTTAATGAAAACAGGTATTTAAGGCTTACTCATTCCTTAGACTATACTAGTGTCTTAGGCAGGATTGATACACCAGAAATACTGTCTGGAACACCAGATCCAAAGAACCCAAGAAAGTTCTTGGGTTTAGTCTTTACCTTTTGTTTATGAAAACTACTACACTCATTGAAATGACCTGCCTCACCTTTTGGAAGCTCTGTGTTGCTTCTGCCTCTGGTTTCTGGCTTTTTGATGTCTGGATAGGAGGAACTGTGGAAAATACTTAAAGTCTGCCTTTTTAAAATCTGATGCTTTTTGCAAAGATCAAAGGCCTCAGTTGTTTCTTTCAAAAAAATGTGAGTAGCGGGTAGAGCTGTATGGCCAAGTGTGTTGTACCTCGTAGGTCAGTCTTGGAGCTTGGCTTATAGGATGTATGATATGTTCGAGCTGGCTACCCACTCATGTCTAATGATACTCTTCTTCTCCACAGTGGCATCGCTCTGGAAATGCTGTAATGGCCTAAGGAATCTGTTTCCATTTACTGAAAGAAGAAAAATATTTTTATGATTTTATAAGTCTGTTAATGTTCTAAAAATAGCATTGTAATTCAAGTAATGTGTAAGAATTATAATGACTGTAATGATGGTAATAGAATTATTAATATTTTTATAGTTGGATTTATATCCACACTAAAGAATCTCCTGTGGAAAGGGAAGAAATAACCATAAATTTGTCATCTTCAGTGAGAAGAAAGGGTCAATACTAGGGAGGTGGATCTGTGGGATTTACCTGCTCCTTACCCCTGCACTGAATAAGCATCCATGTGTGAAAAATGTGGCTATACTGTGCGATTTACTGTTGGCCCTGAATGTAACAAAAAAAGTAAACTAATTTTCCGTAGTGGATATGATTTGCTTGTAGAAAAATTGTCATCTGAGTTTAAAATCCAAAGTTTGAATTTGCTTTAAAATATTTTTGTTTTTAAACATTTTAAAATTTTTTATTCTCATTTTTCCACAATGGAAGAGGGATGGTGTGCCCATTGGGAAAAGCTTAAATAGTGGTGGTGAAATGTGTCATGCTTATCACAGAGAAAGGAAATTTGAATCCTGTGTTAATTGTATTTTTTGCAAGAAAACTCCTCAAGGATTTTGAGGGCACATTTGGCTATGGTTATGTACACCATTTGGCACCATTTATATACCAATTTGCTGTGCCACTTCGAGCGATGCTACATGTTTGGGCAGTCTTCTGTTAATACCTCCCCTCCTCCACCAGGTTTGAATTATTTGTCAATTGTGGGGTTTTTTGTTTGTTTTGTTTTGTTTTTTGTTTTTTTTTAATTATTACATCCCTTTTTTTTGCCAGGAGTACCTGAGATTCAGTGACAGGCACATTCATCGTTATTGATGTGGATGTGGATTTTGTTGATGTTGTTTGCTTGGTTTTTACGGCTTTGATTTTGTTGTTTGTTTGTTTTTGTTTTGTTTTGGAGTTTTTTGGGGTATCTTTAGTTAATATTTGTTTTAGCATCTCTCAAGAAATGATACTTCCCCATAGGTCCTAGAGGGACTTTCAATGAACTTTCTGAGAACCTTTAGTGTGCATTATCAGTTTTCTGTCTTCTCTTCATGATAGACGTCAGAACAAAAGTAAACCCCAGCAATCTTGCAGAAGAATTATGTGGAACATTACTTCAGAAACCAACAAGACATTTATAAATTAAAGCGTAAAAAAAAGTTGGTTGTTAAAGTCACGAAGTTCAGCTTCTGCTTCCCTCTATCTGCACTCAGTGCACTGCACTGGATGTGCCAGTCTGGATAGCACATTGAAAAAGAAGGGAAAGAAATGGAATGTTGAAGGAAGAATGTCAGAAGGGCATATTAAGTTGAGGTGATCTTCTCAGGAATTTTTTAGGAGAGTTGATGCCTTAGGTTTTTAGCTTTTATGTTTTCATGTATTTGTAATCCTGCAATTCTTTAGTGTGTAACTCTGAACTCCATAGAGTGTTAGCAACTGCTTTTCCCATTTTGGTCAGACACAACAATTCCTCTCTAGGCATGAGAATCAAGGACACCTCACTGTTTCAGGCCCCGAGAAATGGAAACAAAAGTGAGTAGGGGGGAGCAAACAAAGAGAATGGAACTGCACTGCCTGAAGCTGTAATTGGACAATTAACCTCTGATATGCAAATGGACAAAACTTATATCTGTCCCAAAAATGTGTGACTGTCGTCCATCTTGGGTGTAGTCTCTGAGAGACTCCTGCACTGCCCAAGGTGTGCCCTGTGAAGGCCTTTCAATAAATACCTACCCATTACCCTTTCACTCTGTCTAGCCTCTGTTCCAGGTCAGCCTCTCCAAGGCATCAGAGTAATGATCTTAAATTCTTCGTAGGCTCAGCTTCAGTACTCGATTCTGCATATATTCAAGTAACGTACAAAGCAGTCTGTTGGCACAGTCCATAGACAGTATTGATGAGGCTGCAGAGGCATACCCTGGTCGCACATGTGTTTGTCTCCAGACATCAGAAGCAATAAGGAGATTCAGTAATTAGTCCATGTCAAAATTAACTCTCCCAGTGTTGTAATTTCATGAAGGTATTAGATGCGTTACTTGAATAAATTTTTATTGGTTTCCATTTCCAGTGTTCTTTAGAATCACTAGTAGTCTATTTTGCTGTGTCATAAATTTTGAAATTTAATTTCAAAGAGCAAATAATTGATGGTTCTTTGTCTTCCTGTACTAGGTGACTACTGCAGAGCTTACAGTATGTGATGTTTGTGAGGACATTAGCTGTGTTCTTTGAGCTGACACCAGCAGCTGATCATGTTGGATGTTCTTCAAGTGCAACCTGCAGATTGAGATTGAAAACCACTGCTTCTGAGCAGGGGATGTTCTTTATGTCTCAGGGATGTAAGAGCGTTTTATGCAGAATATGGTATAATCTTTCTAATTTTAGTTCCACAATACACAAGAGTAACCATGTATCTCAT
The DNA here is from genome assembly GCA_013398955.1 of Callaeas wilsoni. Classification (NCBI taxonomy): domain Eukaryota; kingdom Metazoa; phylum Chordata; class Aves; order Passeriformes; family Callaeidae; genus Callaeas; species Callaeas wilsoni. The sequence continues at coordinate 235,641 of VWPU01009501.1, forward strand.
TTCCTTTAAGACATAATGCAAGATCATTTTCTTTCCCGTATCATTCTCGCTTATAGTGGGGGAAAATAAATACCACATTAAATTCGGGGAATAGAAACCAAAAAAACAATAAAAATTTGCCTGCCTTGTTTTTACTTTTTTAAAATATTTTTTACTAAGCTGTTCAAATACCTGATAGCCTGATAGGAAACCAAAGATCCAAACTGAAATAGAATTAAGATCTTATTAAAATCGTGCTTTAAATTTTTTCTTATTATTTTAGATTAATATTTACAACTTTATACTGAATAAGAGAAGTGAGTACTTCTTCCCCAATCCAGTGATGCCATAGCATCTTTATAGATACCTTTCTAGTGTGGCAAACATTAACCCTTTGAAGCACACATGAGTCTGCATTTGACTGAGCGCCACAAGGCATTTGCCATGCATTCTGGAGATAAAAAGAGGAAGGGAAACATTGTGAGGGGTTCACAAGCAGGTCCCCAGGGATACCACTACTTCCTTACAAAATGCTAAGCTGTAAATGCAGTTAGTTCTGAGAAAAAACGAATGATACCCTGAGCAGTCACTTCCAGCTCTCCTTCTCTGGGATTTCAAGCCCACCATCAGCTGTGTTCTGGTGAGCTGCACAGTTGGTCATGTCACAACTCTAATAGGAAAGCATACTACTTGCTGTCTAAAACAAATGTATCCAAACACGTTGCCTTCTTACAGTTCAGCTGTAGTCATGCTTTTCAAGCCTAATGCTGTAAAAGCACTACACTTTGATACGAAAAGTTTTAAGAATCTACTTTCACTGCTGCAGACGAATGTGTAAATTCAGAGTCCGGGAGACAATAAAGTTTGCAAAAACTGAAGGATCACACTAGAAATGCCCAGTGCTGTGATAATTTTTGTAGAAATGTGAAATTCATCTCTGTTTATTTTTGGCTTTATGACTGTAGGATAAAATTACTTTTTTCTGGAGTAGATGAGCATGTGTGCAAGGAGAAGGCTGAAACCTAATCCATCCAAATGAAATCTTGCCGTTTTAAGGAAGATCTAATAAAAGGCAGTAACAGGTTTTTGGGTTGAGGTTACAGTTCTAAGTGGAATGATAAGTCACATTTAAGTGGTTTATCAAAGCAATTGAATATATTTGATAAACTTATATTAAAGTACCATAGTTTTATCTTGCTATTTGATAATGTTCTACTATGAAACTATATAAAATACCATCCCAAGAATTTATAAATAGCTGAAAGAAAAAGATTGTGACGTTTCAGTTTGTTGTTGATACAATAAAACTAGTTGAAATTGCTTCAAATATTTAAAATGTTTTTGCTAGTGCATTGGCTCCCAGCAGTACTAATGGTTCAGGTAGCAGGCTACTGGCCAGAACTGGTCAGTTACCCATGCCATATGCTAATCAGGGATTAACCAATGACCTTCAAAATAAAAGGTGGAGTGAGATGACTTTAGGATATTTGGTACAAAAAGGTAGCTAATATTTCTTCTGATTTTTGGAGACAGGAATGTGATTAAGATACGCTAAATGGAAATCTATACAAAACCAGTTCCGATTTTTGGAGGAGGGAATGTGATTAAGATATACTAAATGGAAATCCATACAAAACCAGTCAAAGTGTTAAAATATTCAAATATGCTTTACTGTAACAAGAAAGCACTGTAATGTACTGAAATCAGCAATAGAACAGCTGTGTTTTAAAGGACAGTACTTTGAATGTCACTTGACAATTTGCTTTCAATTAGAAGTAATTTACAGGAAGATGCCCACAAGCTAATCTTTACAGGATAATTAAGTTCCATTTTCTTTACTTTTAATTAAAAAGCAGAAAAGATTTAGCTGATCCATAAAAAATGTTCTGTTTAAACATTCATCAGACTTCACACTCTTTTTTTTTTTTGTTATTTGTTGTAGCAGATGTTATCAAAACTGCAGTCTGCTCTGTTCTAAACCCAGTATATTTGGGAAGTGAAACACGAGTTGCAATAGGCGTGTACAGCTGAGGTATGATCATTTAGCTTCTCTGTATTTGAATAGCTCTAAAATGATATCCATACTCTGGGCTTTCATCTTGCTCCTTCCATTCCTTGCTGTTTTCGTGAGAGAAAGTGAAACAGATGAACAGCTCTGGGGATGCTAATTTTCCTCTTGCTTTCCTAATGCCATTAAAACCTGAAGTCTAAATGTAAAGATGAAACAAGGATCTTTGTCATTAAATTTGCATATTAGCAAAGTTGTCTGCATGCCTGTAGAATCTATGAAAACAAGAATTCCTTTGCTGATTTCACATTGAATAAAAAAAAAAAGAAATTGCAGTTTATGCCCAAGTATCTGAAAACAGAGATATTGCAATGAGTTAGTGTTGTTCTTAAGGGGGAAAGATGTATCTGTTTTGCCCAGATATTCCCTTATCATCTTTGCAGATTTTAAAGAAGTGAAAGGAAATTTAATTCCAGATTTTAAATTTGTCCTGTGTGCTGTGAGAAATTCTACATATGAAACTGGATCTCCAATACTTTTTTAAGTGTTAGATCTAATTATTTTTTGGTTTGTAGGCCAGTTACTTCAATGAACCTGTGAAATGGTGTATAGCAGGGCCATGATCTTAACAAAAATACCTGAATGCTTGTGTTAGGTCTGAAGCTCATTCTTTATAAATGTTAAACTGAGAATTGACCAAGTTTCCATGATCATTTTAGAACTGAGAATAAAACCATAGAATCATTATATTTTATATTGAAAGGGACCTCCAGGGATGATTTAATTCAACCTCCTGCTCAAACAAGAACCTATTTCAGTAAGGTTCCCAGTCAAATTTTTTATTGTCTTCAAGGTTGGAGATTACGCAACTTCTTTTAGCAACCAGTTCTACAGTTTTATGGTCATCACTGTCATCTCTTTTTCTTTAACATTTACTCAGAATTTCCTTCGTTATGTCTTGTGTCTTTTCCCTCTTATCCTATCTCTATGGACCTCCAGGGAAAGTGTGGCTTTGCTCTTCTGGAACCTCCCATTAGATGTTTGAAGATAGCAGGAAGAATTCTTCCTAAACCTGAACATTTCAGCTGTCTTGATTTTCCCTTGCCATAGTCCTGTGGCAATTTTGCGCTCCTCTGCCAAACTCCCTCCAAAAACGTCTGTGTCTGTCGTGTACTGGAACACCCCAGACTAGACATGGCACTAAAGATGTGGGCTCACAGTTGCTGAGCAGAGGGGAATACTCATCTCAGCCTGGTGTCTAGACTTGCTACAGCCGTGCATGTGGTTGGCATTTGCTGCTGCAAGGGTTCACCGCTGACTCATGCTCATACAGCAGAGCTGTTTTCCAGTACGTTCGTCCCCAGCTGGTACTGGTGCCTGAGATGTATCTGTGCCAAAAGTAGAGTTTAGAATTTGCCTGTGCTGAACTTCCTGTTTCTGACAACCAAGGTCTCCTTTGTAGCAGCCTTCCCTTTTTGTGTGTCTTGGTAGCTCCTACCAATTTGATGCAATTTCAGACTTGCTGAGGTTACTCTGTTTTGTTGTTCAAGCCATTAACAAAGATCTTAAGCCATATTGCCCCCCTGAGGGATGCCTTTAAGTGAGAAACTCGTTAGATTTTGTATTAACCCTTTAAGGTTGGTGATCTAGCCAGTTTTCATTTATAAGACCAATAATGCAACCCATACGTTACGAGGTAAATATTCTTAAAACATTTGAAAGCTTTTGAAAATAAAGGTATTTTATATAAGTTTTTTTCCATAAATTAATAGTAGGATTACAGTATCCAAATACACTGAATTGTTCTGTGTCGCAATTATTGAATTCTTTTATTGAAATAAAAGTTTTTACATATTTCAGGGTCTAGATTTGCTCTTAAGTTAGCAGATAGATTAATAAGAACTTTCTAAGTGGTCATGCTAAATAGACCTTGGTATAATTAAAATAATGTTAGAACAGTTTTTGACGAAGTTCAGAGTAGTCAACATGGTTTGTAAAAAAACATAGAACCAGCTTCCCAGAAATCATTATCAAACTGAACTTTTGGAGAATTCAATGTTTAGAACTGTCATATTTGGAAAAAATCTCTTATATTTTTAAGCTGTGCTACTGCATAGCAACCTGTTTGTACATAGATATATTTTTTAGGAAACATTTAATATAAGCTATTCAAACAACTTCAGCTATTGCTTCTGTCAGTTTTAACAAATTTTTTCAATTACAACTTACAATTTCACTCTATGGAATTCTTTCCAGCACTATTAAGAAGCAGAAGTAAGAAAGTAATTTGTTGTTGTAATTGGCGTTCTTGTGAGTTTTTTTAGAAATGTCTAAGCATGTTTACTTTTATCAAAAGGCTTATGGAAAAATGAGGATACACTTATGGCTCACATTTTAAAGAGGCAAGAGGACTGTATGGAAATAACTTTGAACATGTGGTTATTTGCAGAAGAATCACTTTGTATGCAGATAAATAGATGGTTTATGGTCACTCTTAGTGCAAAAGTCTTCAACTACCAAATTGTTTGGCATCCAAAATAAGCTAATTATTTCCTTCCCTCTGTGGGAAGGAAAATAAACAGTTTTACAGGGTAACTTTTTTTTTTTTCTTCAGTTTTGCACCCTGCTTCAAGATTTGCTTTAAACCAGCATGGTACTGAGAAAGACAGTGATGACCTCTTCCTTTTGCCTGTTAGTTCATACACTGTTCACATATGGCACAAATGTTAGTGGGTCCATAGAACGAACTGGGGGAAGAAACTGTTCCATGTGAAAACCAGCTTCTCTCCCCATTCCCCATGGTTCAGTTTTAGTTCAAATCAGTTTCTTTATCTAGTTCACCTGATGGCCACAGAAGCACTTTTGCTAATCCAACAGGGAAAACAGGACGACTTTAAGCGCAAGCAAAAGGGGTAGGGCAGCCTGTTTTGGGAATGCAGCCTGCTGGTGTCAGCATAAGGAGATAATAACACTACACTGCTAGACGGCTGTTTTAGGATGAAATCACTCTGGGATGCTCAAAAAAATGTGCTCTGCTTTGTTTAAAATAGTAGGTAGTGAGATGTAATAAGTGTAGCAGATACATTGGTTGCTCATTGCTTATACTAATTTTGCAAAAGGCAGAATACTGTCTGTCTTGAATGAGAGTTTTAAGAGACAGCTGCAACTTTTTTTCCTTATATGCCTTACAGCCTCTTTACTTATGTATACACTTTTGTAAGTGAACTTTCTGTGGACACTTTTCTTAAAGATGTTCTGATTCTTTCCTCATGAGTACAGAATACAGGCTTGAACTCAGATTAGTGTAAGAAATTATATCCTTTAAATATTTGCTTTAGTAAGATAGAACTAGATAGAACTGAACTGTTAAGTCTTTGTCTATGATACTAGTTCCCTTTGATTATAAAAACTAATAAATACAATACATTGCTTTTCTATCACCATACAGAAAACTTAGTAATGCTTAGCAGTGTACGACTGAATAATGTAATCATCTAATATTTGGTTACTTTTTGGTAACTGGATAATCAATGAAGCTTAACACTGCAGGGGATTCAGTCATAGTCCTGATATGGGAGTCTTAAATAATTTGAGATCCAGTCTGATCCATTAATGCTGTGAATATAATTTGGGTTGAAGTGTTTCCAGTTACTTCATTAGTGAAGTTCAGATGATTTGCTTTGATGGACAGGGAAAATATGATAATTTGCAAAACTGTAAACAAAATAGTAAAAAATTTTCCTGCTTCAAACCTAGAAAGGTGAAGATAGCCTATTTTATATTCTAAACCTAAAAGGTGTTAAAATTTCAATGATGTGTCACTGAAATGTCATTTCAAGATGACATTTTAGCATGACTGTAGCATAGTTGCGTGAATTTCTATGTAGAGCAACTTTCCCATTTAAAAATTATTTTGCGTAGCTTCAGTGATTTGCACTTAGTCTTGTAAATCTAAAAATATTGTCAAATCAAGAAAAAAATATTATTTGAATTCTTCTTTTCGATAAGTATTAACTGAACAATTAAATGTAGTTTTTTCTTGTTTCTACTGCTTTTCTTCTCACAATCAATTTTAGATAAGAATTTTAAGGGTTTTGATGATACATATGTCTCTTCTGTGTTTCATTATGAAGGCCACATGTGTGCTGAGGAAAATATAATGAAATTATTATTCACAAAATAAATTTCGATCCTTTTGTTAAATATACTTTGTAGAGTGTTTTAAAATTATGGTACAAATTGTCTGAGAACATCACTTGCGTACTTTAGAGACAAGGGAGGAAAGGGTACTAATGGCATTCAGACAAGCAGTAATTAGCTACACCAATAAATAGGGCAATTTAACAAATGAGTTGTAGCAAGAAGGGGTAAGTTGCATAACAGATAATTATGGGACTTTGGTACTTAAATTATGAACAGACGACCAAGGTGTAGGAAGGTGTCTCAGAAGAAATGTTCTATGTGGTTTCATATTAGCTATAATACGACATTAAATGATATTACAGTAACTTATTTAGTAGTATTATTCTGAAATCAAAATATTAAACCCATGCGTCTGAGAATATGACAATATTATAAAAATCATATTTTTCAGCCCCAAATATAGTTAATCTTAAACACTGAGAAATGTGCAGATTCGCCACGAGCAGACATTTAGTGAGCGTGTGAGAATCCAAAAGCTGAGGAGGGACTGGAAAGATTTTACAGTTATAGTTGTCTCTTTTGTGTAATATTCTGCCATTTCACCTTGGATTTGCTTTGCTTTAGAAATTTTCCTGAATGCACAAAAACAGTCAGAAAAATTTTGTATGTGTATGGAGAATGGGGAAATGATATGAGGAAAGGGGAGAAAAGAAGCTGTCTAGGGAAGTGAAATTATCTGCATGTAGCTTAAGGAAATGCAGCTTCAAGTAATGGAAGGACGGGACAATTGTTTGGGAAGTTGCAGTTCATTTTTACTTGGTCTACAAACTGTTGCTATTGCTTCTCAAATTTCATTATTCAGTTGCAGCTTGAAATAGAAACCAGCCTAATTTATTTATTATTGTAGTTACTGCAGCATTTATACACAAGGGAGGGAAGAGATGCTCCCGCAGAGTGTGATGTATACCTGGATGTGCTGTGGTCATTTTCTTCAAATCTCTTATAATGGATTAGCCATGTCTAATCCATTATATCTTCTCCTGAATGAGTGTCAATCCAGTGCCTACTCTGAAAAGCTTTAGCATTTTGGGGAAATGACTCAACTTACCTAGTGTTAACCATGTAAAAGGTAAGCAACTAGCTAGTTCTCTATGCTTTCCTTAGTGGGCATTTCCTGAGTACTGAATTTTGCCATGATAATGTAGATACTCAAGAATTCACATGGTGTATGTAAATATAATGCATTCATATATACCCGCAGTAAAGGGAAAGTTGTACTGAGGAATGAATATCCAACTTGAAAGCAGCAATACTTCTGGTCTCTTTTGGAATGTGAGTGCTAAGAGGAATTTATTTTATTCATGTAGCACCTTTCATTATCATCAAAAAACCCTGACACTCCATATAAGACAATAAAATCAATGTGATAAATAAATAAATATTAAGTATAAAACAAAGTCTCCAGGAGTTTTGAATGGGAAAAAAGTTCAAAGGAATGGCAACATATCCATGCTTTGAAACTCCCTAGAGAAAAAAAAAAAAGTGCATTTAAGTAGATTTTAGGAGAGAGAGTACTCAGTACTGCTTCCTGTAGAGATACAAAATTTGTAAATACTGAATGATACCTAAATGATGATATCCATCAGAATTTGCCACTTTGTTGAACTCAGATTGGTCTACCTGAAGGTTTTAAAGTTCATCAGAAGGGAATATCTAGAGTCACTGTTACTTGTAGGCTTACCATTCAAGGAGCACAAGGTGAACATAATGTGATGACAGTACAGCTGGGGGACTGGACTGAAAGCCCAGATCCCCCAAGATATATAGCTCTTTTGGAGAATAGTTATTTGAAAGTGGAACTAAGGTTATGCATCTCCAGTTCTCAGTTAAAACTTTCAGTGGGATAGGCACTAAATAAGACTATGTCTTTTAGACCCATAACAGCATGACTGCTGTCTAAACTCACCTAAGTTCTTTTCAAAGTCATGAAGAGATCTGTTTTGATCAGCATAGGATCAAAACAGTAGGAATTCTTTTATTACCAGTATTACAGGATGCCTTCTTTCACTAAGTATGTTAGATTTGGAATGAAAATTAAGAAAATAGGTAAAAGGAACCCATCCTCCTTCTCCCTCAGAAAGTCTCTCTTATTATCTTTGTGCCCATGAGAGAAGAATACTACTTTTTTTTTTACTACAGATAGCTTATTTGAAGCTCAAACAGTCTCTAAAGTACTATGGCCTATTAGCTAACAGGCAAATCCATGTAATATTTGGTACTAATAGTAACAGTTGTGTGATAACATTAGGCTCTCTCTTTCTTTGTGAGAAACCATAGATCCAGTCTTCCTGGAACACTTGCTGCCTTCCTTATGTTTACTAGAGTAGCTGTAGGTTTGATTTAGGTTCCACTTTTACTGATAGCTGAAGATCTAAGCTGATTTTTAAACATAAACCCATACCTGCCAACCAGTTTATGAACACACTTGCTTTTCTTTTGACAACAGTCAAGCTTGACTATAGAAGTTTTCACTTGAGGTCATCTCTGCTGATCCTTAACTTGTGAACTGAGCTGGTATGCCTTTCATACTGGCCTAGACAAGTGCTAACTTCAGTGATCTGGTGAGAGACCTCAATAAATAGTTTCTACCTTCTGTTCCTGGTGTCATTCTGATGCAGAATTTTCCATTCTCTGTAGTATACAGTTAGGAAAATTTACTGCTCCACAGAAGCCTAGTTTTTTTTTTCTCAGTAATGTATTCTGGTATACTTTGCTTTTCTGGAGTTAAAATTAAAACTTTGATCGATTTTTTTCCTAAAGTAAAGCTTCATGAAAAAGCCCAGCAGTTACAGCTTATGTTTCTAGCTTAATTGTACCGTAGTTAATTAGCAAGTAAATTTCCATAGGTAGATTTTGTAGAGCTTACCTATCAAAGGCATTGACCTAGAGGGCTAGGACCTGACTGCTTCCTCTGACAGTGTTTATAGACAAGCTTCATTGTAGATGAGGACTCTTCACTTTCAGAGCTTAGCAAGCACCTCTGGGCCTAATTGTGAAGCTGAGTAGAGACAAGGGACAAACGTTTGTAGTTGTTGGCAGAACTCCTGTCCTTTCATGAACATTGGCCAAAATGCAATTTTTTTTTGCTGGTCTTGAAAACTGTGTCCAGTTCTCATGATATTTGCTCTGCTTCTGACTTTCATGAATGAACTGGAATTTTCCCTGCGATGCTGGAAGACTGCTCTGTTCTGTCAGAAGAGATAATGAAGAGCTTTAATATTAATGGTGAGACAATGATTCTGACAAACTTGCTTTTATACTTTACAGAAGAAAAATGATAAAATGATTGTATCTGCAAATTGAGTAGACTCTGATGAACAAAATTTTAAACAGGTAAAAGCTTGCTGATCCCAGGACAGCTGAACAATCAGACAGAAATGTGTCATGCATCATCTTGCGACCTTATTATTGGTTTGGATTATTACTGGTTGGTATCTTTCCTCATAGCCTTTCTGGTTTATTCTTACTCTGATATAAACACAAAGTTTTTTAACAGCATTTGAAGTAAATGAAAATATTTTGTCTGCTTCAGCTGCTGTTAGGTCTGGTTGTAATAAATATGAATATTTACAATTGTGTGATTCATCACAGTTGTTAAAACTTCAGGAACTATCACTCAAGCATAAACATACTCTGCCTACTGTTTCTGAGGTTGGTGAAAGAACATATAGTTGGCAAATGTCAATTTTTTTTACTTAACTGTAATTTATGGATTTTTGTGTATCTTGTTCCTACTAGGTGATATTTTTTAGCACAAAGTGGAAAGTAATAATACGTCTTTGCATTTCTATAATATCCAGTGTCAAAGTGCTTAAAAGCATTAATTGATCAAAGTTACTATGTGGCTGTGGGATTGGTAAGGATTCAATTTCTGAAGTAAAACCATCACTTAGTAAAAAAGTTGTTTACAGGGAAGTTGCAAGCACAGATATACTCCAGATGTGTTCCTTCTATGAAGCCTTGTCTCATTCAGTGTTATGTGCCTGCCAAGTTTTTGACAGATTGGCAGCTCTTTCTTTTTCATCTTTTTAAAAATAATTTTCAGCATTTACAATGTGGTACAAATATTATCAATAGATGGTTCCTTTTAAGGACTGAAGCATTGTAGATGCTTAGTACAGGTTTCAGAGTTTTAAAAATGTAGGTATCTGCCTTAGCAGGTTACTCTGAGTCCCTGTGTGAAATATTTTGGGCCACGTTCTCCCTCTAGTCTGCAGGAGACCTGTGTTTCTTCAGAGAATGATGAATTACTCTCACACTGAGTTTGAAGAAAGACAGGGTAGTTGGTGAGTATGGCAAAACTACTTTTGAGCTCCATGGAGGTGTCACGAAGCTTGAGGCAGGTGCCACACACTGTGCCTTTACTCCTTGGAGGACTAGGCTGAGATTAGTGACTTAGCTGAACATATCTGCCCTGTATCAAGTGACTACGCTAATTAGGAGGCAAGAAGTGTTTTCACTAGATTTCTTTGGGTCCCATTACTCTTCCAGTTGTGGCTAAAATTTGGTCACACAAGAAGCTGGAATAATTTTACTTTTGACAACATAGCCTTTTTGCTACATTCTTGAAATAAAGATCAGTGAAACTGAGGCATTGTTTTACATTAGTTGACTTTCTACTATTCTACAACAGCAACCGTGTTATATTGGGTTTTACACTTCATGCTTTGTTTATCTGCCTTCAGTAAATGATTTCCCTGGGCAATATCTTATCCTTACATCATATTTCTGGTATCTCAGTAGCATATGTTGTCCCCACTGGAGCACACTTGGTAGTAATGTCTTCATGATGCTTTCTAATGTCTTGTCATAAAATTGTACATCCATCTTGTGCTTAAAGATAAACAGATAGAATTGCTGTAATCCAAAGGGCACAGCCACAGCTCTTGTTCTGTGTGAGAGTAGCTCTGAGAACACTGGCTTTCTGTGTCTCTCAAGACCTTATTATTAAGCCTTATGAGCTTTGGATCAATCATACTTATTAACTACACCAAGAATTCTGCTTTAGCTCTGTAAGGTCATGCAGGACTGACAGTAAGTTAGAGCTGATTTTTCAAAAGTGTAACAAGCTGTATTCCTCTGTCCAGGTCTAGTGAGTTTATTGAAGGGAAGACTTGCTGTTCAAAGGAAGGTGACTTATAACCAAAGTATTTCAACAAACAAATAATTCCATGATTTAGAAATCCAAGTACGCGTCCTATCTCCAGAAGATTTCTTCTAAAACACAGTGCAATAAACTGTAAGTAAAAGGTACTCCAGAACTGGCCACCAATGTCAGCAAGAACTTCCTTGCTTGCTTTCGCTTTTCTTTAAACTTCTGTAGTCTTGAAAAAATGTTATGTGACTGAAACCAGAAAATAGGCTGCTCCAGTATTCCTTTGTAAGCAACAGATTAATAATTAATACAGAGTATATTTAACTATTAGAATTAAATAAGATTTTAATGGAAAATTATATGCGTAATGTTTTCATGTAATGGAACAAGTATAAGTGGCTGAATCACTGCAGCTGCAGAGCATCACATAGTAACACAAGCCAAGAAGAATGTTGTTTAAAGGTGAAACCGTAGAGTCACTGGTTACCTTTGCCATGTTAGATTTCCAGAAGTGAGACCTATCCTTTGAAATAGAGCCTCGAAGGACAGAAGCTTGGCTCAAAGCATAGATTAAATATAGGTGAATGTCGTTATGGTGTAAGCAAGCTTCAGTCTGGAATTACAAGCTACAATTATTTGGCTAAAGAGGTGACAAAACTTATATTAAATTGTCATGTATTGACAACACAGTTCCATAGGCAAGATTTTGTATGCATCTTTCCAAGAGATGAAGAGCCTGCTGTGCTTTAAACTATGATACCTGGTTAAAGATTTATGTTGTAGCAAATAAAATAAGACAAAGTCAGTTCAAACAGTGGTAATTGTATGCCAACGTATGTAAAAAAAATATATATGGGTTCATTAATATTAATACTAATACTAATACTAATAAACCAGTTCTGTGTAGGTAGGAGTGACTAAAACTGTGTTGTAGAACGGAATTATAACATTTCCTCTTGAGTCCTGAGGAGGTTCTGACTTCCATTCCTGTGAATATCTTTTGATAATTATTTTATTGCTCCTGTAGATGAAGCATTAAAGATTAAAGTTTCTTGTGAAATGCTCAGTCAGGGAAGTCAGATTGTAAGAGGTTATTGTGCAAATTGCCCTTTTCATTGTTTGCGAGTTAGAACAGATTGATAATTGATCAGCAATTTGAACATTAATTTGATACTTGTTGGATCTCTTATATTTTAAAAATTTTTGCTTAATATTGTTAGTTACATTAGGAAAGCACATAGGAATTAAATGCCAAGGTCTCTGTCATGAAGTTTATGGTTTTTTTGATGGAGTAGTTATTATTCTGATCTTAAAAAAACCCACCTCAAGACTACAACTAATACTATACTGAAGGTCAGATTTCTGTATTCTGTATCTTCTTTCAGTATTCCAGCAGAATAAATATGGGTGGTTTGCATTTGTTTAGAGCAGACTGTCCTTTTTAGCAATGGTTTTGGTAAGGCTGAACAAAACTGAGGCTGCTAGAAGCTACAAGCTGATAGGAGATTCTTAAATAGCTTGTTGGGAAAATAGAGGATATATTTAGTAAGGTAGATAATTCAAAGCAGTGGTTTCTTCAGCAAAAAGTGACTTATTGGATATTTCAGGAGGGGTGCAACTCTTATGCAGAACTGTGCGTGCCCTCCCTTAGAAAGTGCCTGATGTCCCCTCAAAACACAGATTATAGCTTGTTTTCCTTTTCTTGGCTTCTTGTCCTTGATGACAAATTAAATCGCACCGGATACAGGAATATTCCCTGTAAAATTCTAAGATGATTGCTTGCATTACGAGGTTGTGTGATTCAGAGGTTAGAAGACTTAAAGTAAATTACAGTTTATAAATTACTGCAAATTATAGATTTTACTGTCTTAAACAGAAAGAAATAAATAAACTATTGGTGTTTTCAGGTAGAGAACTAATTTTTAATACAAAATTATAATTTTCAAATAAAACTTGTAGTCTGCATTGGCCTAATTTTTACTGAATAGGTTTCATAACTTTGAAAAACTTTTTCCCTGTGAAATGTCAAATAAGAATTCCTTTTCATGATGTCTGCCAGCATATAGTATGTGCACACCACCAAAGAAAAGCACTTGCAGTGGTGCGTAGGATGGAGCTAGAAATTTGACTATAGAATGGTTGGTTCATTTCTCCTGGGAAAAATGGTATGTAGTTCAGTGCCCAAATGATGCTTTAAGGTAAACTCGTTTAGTTGATCCACCTTTGAAGATTAAAAGACTTGAATAATTTCTGCAGGGGAGGAGGGGCTGGTTTTTTTGTTTATTTTTGGTTTTTAACCCTGTGATCCCAAAGAATTCACATCTGGCTCAGAACAGAAAGCAACTAATATTAGTGCTTAAAACTCATACTTCCTCTGTTGACAGTGAAGAATATTATACTTTTCACCTTTGAGATGAATTAGAAGTGTTAGTACTGTATCTTAGGATTTATTTTCATATTTCCAGAGATTTTTAAATTACTCCAAATTCATAAGGAGTATTTATGAGTCTAAAAATGTACAAACCTTCCTAGGATCAGTTTAGTCTCTTCTCTTGGTAATGCTGTTCCCATGACATAATAAAACATTCCACAGAAGTCAGTATGGCATGAAGCAATAGAGGTTAGGGCATAGTAAATATTTGCATTTAATAAAAAATATCTGCTAAAGAATCAGTACAAAATGGAAAAAAAAAAAAAAGTAAGGGACATGAGGGAAAGAAAATTTGAAAATCTTCTGTGAAAAGAGAGAAGCCCCCATCAGTATCTTACAGGGCTTTATCATATAGATTCCAGTGGCTATTCAACAGGTATTTCATTTACTTCTTGTTCACTGCAGCACAGGGACCTTCATCATAGTTGTACTTGTCATGGTTGAAGTGGCTGGAAACACCAGTGTAGGTATGCACTGATCTACCTTCGAACTTCTCGTGTGTGATTTTGGTGACTGTCAGCTACATTCAGTAATGAGAGGATCTTATTGTCCATCTTCAGACTAAAACCTTGGCATGCAAGAAGCTTATCTTTATAGCTCACATACTCCAGAAGTAACCACCTGAAGGAACACTCTACCTGTTCATACTCCCATTACTTCTGTCTTAAACCAAGCTTTTATTACATTGAAGTTGATGAAGGTCTTGTATTCTGGACAAGAAGATAATTTCAGTCTGGAGTTAGCAGGTTAATTAGTAGTAATCTTGATGAGCCTGCAGTTTTAAGAGATGTTTAGACTGACAGCAGATCTCTCTCCTGGATGATTCTGAGTCTAGAATGGACTCTTGATGGCAGTTTATCAATGTATATTTTGAATTTGCCTGCATTATAATAGCTGTGCTTAACACTGATCAGACCAAGAAGTGCAAAATGTTCTCTTCCAGCCTTTTACAAAGAGAAGGAATTTTGATAATTAAGATGAACACCAGATTTTTTTTTTTGTTCTAGTGGTAATTTTCACTGGAAGTAAGATATGAATGCATCTCCTATGCTCACTAGTTTTAATATTTTTTAATAGCTTCTAGACTGGGTGTAGAAATTACTTAAATTGCTGGCATTAGCACTACCAGTAGTAGACTGCTATTTTGTATTAGATTGTGTTGAAAGCCATCAAACCTTTTTCTCTCTTGTCATGCCCCCATCCCTGCTACCCCCAGGAATCAGTCTTCTATAAAGATTTTGTAGGCAACTCTGTTTTTAAAAGCATAGAAGTGGTTTTCTTTAGATTAAGTCTCATGTAAGAACATGGTAGTACTTAGCTACACAATTTTCCAAGATATTTAAAAGACAATCTGATCTCCTTTTTGCCGTTTAGTTCAAAGAAGGTATTTCTGAGGATTTCTCATGTTGCAATTCCCACTCTATAGCTTTGTTTCAGTCAGATAATAGGGCTTAATTTTAAAATTCTTGTCCCTGATGCTTTTTTCTGAAAATATATCTGAAGTCAACCTTTTTTTGTTCTACTAGTATTATTCATTTCATCTTACCTGTAATATAACTCGTGTAATGAAGTTATTCATAAAAACTTGTTGGTGTTTTTGTCCATCAAGAATATTTTATCTGATATTTTAAAGACAAATATCAAAGTTTTGAGTCTTCTAGAGTACACACGTAATAGCCAGAGCAAAGAAGTAACCAATAATAGTAACGTTAAAAGACAAGTTTGCTAAAAAATGTAAATTAATTTAATAAAATGATGAATCAGTGGATCTACAACACAACATAGCTTAGTTGTATACAGCGTGAGCTCTACTCCGAAACAGTTCTGTATGTATTTGATTCTAACAAATGATACTTTCTTGGTACTGCAGTCTTGTGTATATATGGTCATAAATCAGCTGTACAGGTCTAGACCAAAGTGCTCCCTTCAGTGTCAAGCAGCAGTAGGCTCTTCTGCCTTACTGTATATGTGGCTCTGATGTTTAAACCAAATGTGGCATGTTTATGTTTGTGTCTTATAATTGGAAGGCTGTGCCCCATGAAGTGTGAGATTTGAAAAGTATTTGTTTCTAGGCACAATGGTTTGTGAATGTCATGAGGACGGCTGCAGAGCACGTGAGGAAGAGAACACCACGAGAGAGTCTGGCAACAGGGAAGAAAGTGTGCTTATTTTTTTTGAAAACTGCTTCAAATTTCTCATCACAAACTTTCTCTCTCACCCTGTTGCTTTCTTTTCTAAGTTAAAAACCAAAGCCATTCCCTTCATCTGGTATTACCTGTTTTGGTGAAGGCTCAAATACGTTGGTTTGCATTGTACGCAACTCCCTGAAATTTGATATTGCTTGCCAGAGAAAACTGGAAGGACATCTGAGGACATTAACTGGCAACAGAATAACCCTTAAGGATATTTCAAGCCTGGATATTGATGATGAGAAAAAAATGCTGTTCTGAGTGTTTCTTTTGCTGGGACATCAAGAAAACCCTCAAAAGTGTGCATAAAAAGAAAAAAAACATATCCAGCAGCCTTGTGCTAAATAACTAGCAATTACATGTTGGCAGTGGCATGATAACAATGGTTTCTCCAGTATTACTGACATAATAATCTAATATTATTGATAGTCATAATATATGAATTGGCTGTAAAATGTTCTAAATTAAGGTATATTGAACCACTGTATTTGATGACAGTTGAGTGGCAATGATGGCAGAGGAGAGGAGGAGGAGGAAAACAAAGCATAGAAGAAAATTATTTACCAGTAGAAATTCATGTCTGCTTCAGCCTGCCATTCCATGGTCTGGTTTTCTTATGCTGCAAATCTTTAAATATTTTTGAGTTCTCTGGCATGAACTGAGAGGACAACCCACAATTCCTCTCCTCAATCTTCACCCACAGGAGTAGCAATGTAATGTAATGCATGGTGACATTTCATATTATTGCAGACTGTAGACATTTTAGTAACATCTCTTCTATAAACTTGTCCATCTTGAAAATCTAATTATTTTTGGAACATTTTTTGTTACCATATGGCATGACAATGTTATGCAGGCTGTGACAAGCAGTGCAGCAAGCTCTTTTTGGTGTTTCCTTCTGTATTATTAACCATTGCTAACCACTTTTATCAATATTACTATTATATTTTATACGTTGATTTCAAACCTCTTCTTATAAAAGCAGTCTTGAAATTGACACTGTTTAATAGTACAACTCACTTGAGTTGGTTGTCTGTGAGTCTGTAATGAGTAATGTAATCCACTTTAACCTTTAACCCCTACCTTAGTCCTGGACACGTCTAGTATTCCAAAGTGTTATGGGTTCCCGCTGTTTTTTCAGAGCTCTCTGAGGCATGACAGTCTCGTGTAATATCTTCTGTCATTTGCCTTTTTGATCCCTATGAAGCAGAAACTATATGCTGAATTCATGCTATATTCAGTTCTACTCACCTTAGTACTGGAAGATGTAAGGAAGAACAGAGAAGGGTGCTCAGAGGATCAAGCAGTGAGATATCTGAGTAACTCTTAGACTGTAGTGTGTGAGGAAGATTAAATTGTAAGAACACTTGCCTTTTAGTAAGGTGATAATTTAAAGGGTCATGACAAAAGGCTGTTAGTATTTGAAGGTATAAACATCTGAAAAACTGTGTCTTTAGAAGAGTTATAATGAAGAGGGATAAATTGAAACTGAAAAATTTTTCCATGAGCATTAGGCAAAATGCTCTAAGTGACTTATTTTCCATTAAGGAACAGTTGTTCTAGGGAAGATGTGTAAAAGCAACATCTTGATCTTTATAACTGAAACAGGTGAAGTATGATAACAATATCTGTGTTTCCAGGGCAGAAGTGGCATGGTATGATTGGCTTTCCTACAGGCCGAGTTAAGCGGTACCAAATTTGGTTAACTAAGCATTATTCTTCTATGAATACAGTGTGCAACATTAAACAAAATACTGCATTGGATTTTTGTGTAATTGCTAAACCTACTGTACCACATGCTTGTGCATGTATGAAGAATGGGAAGAGTGTAGTGCAATTTTTCACAAGCTTAGGGTAGAACATCAGCAGACAGGAGAAATGCAATTATGGTATAAAACTAGGGGGAAGATGGAGTGAAGAGCTTGTCTAACACAGAGTCAAACCTTCCAGGACCCAGATGCAGGAAGTGTTGATTGCATTCGTGGATTCTTCCAACTGTTGCCTCACAAATGGTGCTAAGGCGTGTGTCTAATTAAAATCTCAGTAGAGCATTTGTTCTTGGTTTGATAGTTTTGGAGGAATTCAAGGATATTCTTCTTACGTTTTTTTCCTTTAAGTCTATTTGATGCTGGGGTTGGAAGCCTAGAATAGGCTAGAGCATTACAGAGAGTTCTATTGGCTTTAGCTCCTGGTGTGATAGTACAAGAAAATGTGCAGCATCTCCTGGTATTAACACTGAATCACAGAATGCTTGAGGTTGGAAGAGACCTCTGAAGTCATCTTGTCCAACCCCCTGTTCGCACAGGGTCACTCAGATCAGAGAGATGTGTTAGTAGCTATGGCAAGAGATTTTTAAAAGGGCAAGTATTTACTGGAGAATACTTTGAAAAATATGATTTTGATTTTCATTAAGGGGAACTACATTTGTCAAGAAGTCTTTTGGGGAAAAGAGTTTCAGTTTATTTTGTGGATTAGTTCTTTAGTTGTATTTTGACATGATAAACCGATAGCATGATAAACCAACAGCAGTTTTACATAATTGTCACTTCCCTTATTTGCATCATAAAATGACACAACCTTACAGTAATTAGAAGTGTTTTAACAGGTTGACACAGGAAACATTATGTTGTAAGAATACTGAAATGTTTCCATAAGTTTTGATATATGTAAGGATTTAAAATACAAAATGATGAAATTCAGTACTAAAATTTATTAGCAGTGAATGTGTCAAGGATTAATAAAAAACAAGAATGAAAAATAGGACTGAGACATATAGAATAACATTCCAACATTTTTTTTTTTTTAACAGTGTCTTCCCATACCAGACCTTTTCAAAGTATTTAGCTCCATGGGAAATGTTTATAAGTGTGTGTTTCGTCAGTTAAGGTACTTCTAAATGTTTAGAAGCCAATTTACTTTGGAAATCAATATTTCATATTCAGTTTCTTAGTTTTCTTTTTGGTCAGCCTTAGCAATTTAAGATTTTTCAGAGTATTCTGCAAATTTTATAGAATAGAAGCTGCAAAGTGATGCAGCTGCATTAGTTGAACTTTGAAAAGCTTCTTTGAAGTCTAGAGTTTCAGTTGTAAAGTGAAGCTGGCACTTCCATGAACATGCAGGTGTTTACCCCTTTAAGTGACAGAAAATAACAAATAACTCTTCTGGATTTCATTCCTAACAGGAAAAAAATTGACTAATCCAAAACATAAGCCAGTCAAGGACATTTTGATAATCAAATTATATTAGTAATAAAGCAAGTAAACTTTTCAAGTGAGTAAGTTTACTGAGAAGACTTAGCCTGGAATAAGATTACCTCATATGAGTTGGGCATGTAGAACAAAATATTAGGAAAGTTAAAAGTATAGGCAAAAAATGTTTTCAGAACTATTTGCTATGAAAAAAGAAAGAGGAGATGGGTTATCATCATTGCCAAAGCATCCAATTGTATTATTCCATAAGTTGGTTCAGCAAAAGAACGATCGTGATAAGAGGAGAGAAGAATGAATTCTTGTTTTGATTTCATGCTTATTGCTTTGAGATTTGCATAGTCTCATAATAACACTTACCAGCCATCTGGTTTCCAGAGGAAAAAACTTTTTCTTACTGAAAAGGCTAGGACATAACATGCACCATTTAAAAGCTCATTGTCTGGAAATGACATAATGACTTTCTGTTTTCAAATTATTAATTAGTGATTAACTCAGAAAACCAGCAGGTTATTCCAACTCTAGGGGACATACAATGTATTTTGGGCAACCTTGCAATTCCTACTTATGAGGAATCAAATTAAAGTAGTAAAAAAGTGAGCAAGGACATTAAAGAACTCAAGTACATTATAACATGCACTTATAATTTATTTTAAAAGATGAAATTTGCTTGTTTATATTTTGAGGTATCTTTATACATGAGTGTATAAAGATAAATAAATGACCTATAAATGTTGTCATTCAATAAATCCCACTCTATATGTGACCTAGACTATGGTGTCATTATATTACATATTCCTCAGATGTGATGATGAAAGTCAAGGTTTTTTCATAGTGTTTGTAAGATGTATATGATGATGAAGATTAATAGTCCATTATATTTTTAGTTGATAAAATAAGTGCTGTAATACTGTTATTCTTTGAAGAATCTTAAAAAAAAAAAGGCAAACAAAATACACCTTTAAAATTTCATTATGGTGCATTATAGCAAATTACACCAACTGTTATTGTAACTAATCATAAATGACCATTTAGTGGGAAAAATGAGATCTGAATATCCACAGAAAAGAAATGATGCATTAATATTTCTTTGCTGTGGGTCCTCAGGTTGGGATTGTTGTACATGGGAGGGACTCTGCCAATGCCCCATTTTTGTTTTTTTTTGTGGCTAAATACAATATAGAATAAATAAATAAATACAAATCGAATAATTTTACTCTACCTGAATTTTTTTCCAAATTATTTGTTTTTTGTTAAAGTATACACTATTAGTTTATCTTACAATCTGATGTAAGGATTTAGTTCTACTTTGAGACCCTTCAGTTTTGTTCTGCATATCAATAAACTCCCATTATGGGAGCAAATCCCCTGTAGATATTTAAAATTCAAGGCGCTAAGGATCTAAGTGTGCCCTTTGCAAGTTTGCTGCTAAAACAAAACTGGGAGGAGTGGCTGATACACCCGAAGGCTGTGCTGCCGTTCAGTGAGACTTAGGCAGGCTGGAGAGTTGCGTGCAGAGACACTTAACGAAGTTCAACAACGGCAAGTGCAGGTCCTGCACCTGAGGAGGAATAATCCCCTGCACCAGTACAGGCTGGGGCTGACCTGCTGGAAGGCAGCTGTGTGGGAAAAGGACCTGGGAGTCCCAATGGACAACAAGCTGTCCCTGAGCCAGCAGTGTGTCCTTGTGGCCAAGACGGCCCGCCGCATCCTGGGGTGCATTAGGAAGAGCAGTGCCAGCAGGTCCAGGGAGGTGATCCTGCCCCTCTACTCAGCCCTAGTGAGGCACATCTGGAGTGCTCTGTCCAGTTCTGGACCCACCGTTCAGGAAAGACAAAGAGCAAGTGGAGAGGGTCCACTGGGAGGGCTGTGGAGATGATGAGGAGGCTGGAGCACCTCATTTATGGGGAAAGGCTGAGGAAGCTGGGCCTGTTATTCTGGAGAAGGGAAGACTGAGAGGAGAGTTTTTTCAATTCATACAAATACCTTAAGGGCAGGTGTCGCGAGGATGGAGCCTTACTTTTCAGTGGTCCCCAGTGACAGACAAAGGAGCAAATGGCACAAACCAAAACCCCGGAAGTTTCATCTAAATGTGAAGGAAAACAGCTTTATTTTGTGGATGACTGAGCACTGAAACAGACTGCCAGAGAGGTTGTGGAGTCCCCTTCTCTGTAGATTTTCAAAACCCACCTGGACACAACCCTGAGCAGGTGAACCTGCTTTAGCAGGTCATATTATTGTCAAACTAAAAGAACCTCTGTAAGCTAAATTACCACGCATTCTAGTACATGTCTGTGAGACAAAGAACGTGAATTTTGTGGTTAATTCCTAACTTCTCAGCTTCTCTTTCCTGGTACTTTAGAACTGGCAGTCACATAAAGCATGGTGGTTTTTTTCATGTGTGTCTGTTATATCACCTGCTATGGTCCAGAGTTATTCCTTTAACTGTGTCGTGTCATGAATCACTTTAGGTGTGCTGACTTTTTGTTGAGATCTAACGCAGATTGGCACTGAATTATACATACAATCTTTGTAACTTTGGTCATGTTACTAGAGATTGAATTTGGGCTGTCTTTGGGGGCTCCTTTTTCTGCAGTATTCTCTGTTTCACTTATATTAGAAAAGACACGGGGGAAAAAAGCAATAGTAATTTGAAGAGAAATAGTAACCAGAGAGAGAAGTCATAGGTTCACTACTGATTTCTGGACCTAAAAAGTCCAAATTCCTTTTTTCTGCTTTTTTGATTTAATTGCATGATGATGTACAGAGATGAGAGACCAGTTTCCATCTGAGGAAATGCAGCTAGAAACAAAAGATGAACAGGAATAATCTGCAGCTACATAGAAACTTAGAAAATATTAAATAAACAGAAGAAAAAAGACATCTTTATTTTCTTTAGCAGTATAGTGTGTCTTTGCTAGATGAGAAAAATGTGAGTATTTTGTCTTGAAACTGGGGATGTAAAATTACAGCGAGTAATGAGTATGTATTCCTCTGATCCCTTAATGTACTTGATGTGAGGTTCCTCTTTCATCGTAGCTAACATGCTGGCCATTAAATACACTGCAGCAACATCATTAGTGGCTTCAAAGTGCTCCTACTTGCATCACATTTTTCCCTCCAGCAGGTGAGTGAGAAGAGTGATTAGCAAATACCAGTATGTGTCACTCACTACTCATGTGATTGCCAGCGAAGTCCTGTGTTTGGGGTAAGGGCAGCACTGGAATTGGAAGTAGAGTGAACTTTTGCTGCCTTCGTGGCTCTGAAAAGCTTTCAGCTCCAAAAATCACTTGGCCATGTGTAAGATAAAATTCATCCTATTTGGGGTATGATGTTTGAAACTGCTTTGCTCTATCAGTGTGTGGTGAAGGAGATGGGCTGCAGAGAAAGGTGTCCTGAGTAACAGGTTGTGTGTTACCTACATGGCTGAAATTCTGAATGGTGAGGTTAGGACATGGAAGGAAAGTCCTCTTACTTACCAGTATCACAGTTTGCTGTCACTGGAGGAAAGGATTTACTGAAAATTTCTGGATCCTGAATCTTCAGAGGATTTCCCTGGACTGTTTAGAGCAGCATACTATAGATATTATATGACAGGTGTTGGTTTAGATTGGTTGGTGTAGATGTGTCTATTCCCTGTTCTCTTAGGTTGAGCTTAAAAAAAACACCCTACAGTAGTACAGCGAACTGAAAAGAGAGTCTGGGCATTGTTCTAAAATTGCACCTTGAATTTTTATCTACTTTGTTGTAAGATGCAAGATGAGGGATTTTTCTTTATTTGAGGGGTGAATATCAAATCTTAAAATACTTTACCTGTAGAAAACATTATGAACATGTTAAGAAAAAAAGTTTTAAGTTACACCCTTTTTTCTTTCTATATTTTAGAGAAGGACACAGAATTAACAAGCCTTCTTCTTACACAAGTGGTGCTTTCTTTTTCTAATTCTTTTTTCAGCCTGTAAGTTTAAACATTATCATCATACTTATCTAGCTGAAACAATACACTAGAACTGGATAATATTTTCATCAAAAGGACCTGTATATCATGGGGCAAATGATATTGTCAGTATTTTGAATCAGTTTGCCAGTAGTTTCAAAATTTGTTTTGTAAAATTTAGCAGATAGGAATCATACAGGAATAAATGATGGGTTTAAAAATGGCAAAATATATCACAATTCAGGGAAAAATGCTTCAGGGATAATATTTCTGTGTAAGGAAGCAAGAAATCTTCCTTGTTTACTCTATTAAATTTAAGAAAACCACTGATAAACTACCATTGTCAAATTATTCCTAATATGGAAAGTTATCTAAAAGGATCACAAATGCATCTCTGAGAGCTTTATGTCCAGCTTGCTGTTTGCTTTGTAGGCTTTAGTTAAAAATTTCCTTCAGGAAAATTGGAAATCGGTGCACTCTGGTACTGTGGTAGTTCTGTGCTGCTGCTGTGATTTTAGTAGGGTGCAGAGTCAGAAAGAATACTCATCTTGTCCCCTCTGTTCTTCTCCTTCTCCTCTTGTATCCCCAGAAATACAGAGAACAGCACCTGCTGTGGAGCATCTGCTGTACAGCTGTTACCAGTGTAGGTAGAGTTAAGACACGTATTTTGGCATGAGCCCCTGCTTGAAAGCTGAGGTCTGGTATTTAACTGCAAAGGTCTTGCAGTTCATGTTCTGTGTGCACTTGCATGCTATTTTTTGAAATTAATGTCTCCCTAAGCATATTTTCAGTGGTTCCTTTTTCATAATTTCACTTTCATTGATTGGAAATATTCTGGCCTTGGCTCTAAGAGCAAACTGACCATGGGCACTTTCAATTTTGTTGTGGCCTCTTGGAGAATGGTAAGAGAAAAGAAGACAAGAGGATAAATGAAAGTAAAGTTCCAAATTATTGGAACATATAAAGGTCTTTGAAAAGTTCATATACAAGCACAGTTAATGCTGTCATGCACCGAAGTGCCAAAAGACCTAGCAGTGAAGAATATTAATCTACGTTAATAAAATCAAAGGGTTCATATTTTTTTTTGTAAAGAAATAATTTGAATAAAATTTGACCCTTTCTACAATAGTCTGTGGGTCAAATTGAACCTACTATTAAAATTCTCTAATATCTTTCTTGTATTACCATTTCAAAACTCAATTTAAATATTCACAGAGCTCCTTTTTTAATAAACTTAACAAAATCCAGGTAATTTCCTTCAACTTTCTTGATTGAAGGAAGGCAGTAGGTGCAGATATAAAAAGATGTACAGCTACAAGCAAAACCTGAAATCAATTATATATAAGAAATAACATAACACATGGAAAGAAATTAATCAAAAGAAAAAAATTCTGCTATATGATTTTCTTGGTCTGCTACCTGCAGGCAAGGAACGTAAATGAAAAAAAAAAAATCAGCATTCTTCTTACAGATAAGGGGAAAATTAATAAAAATGTTTCCTTCCTACCAGATCCCCTGATGCAACTTACGTTAAAAGTGAGTGGCTGCAGGAAGAACTTACGTGTTTAAAAATAACTTTTTTTTCCGACAGAAATATACTTTTTTGCCTTTTTCTTGCTGTTAAGCTCAATTACATCAGGTTGGTATAGATTTATAGTGTCCAAAAAGCATTTCTTTTCCTTTCTCTCTATTGAGTTCATCATTCAGTCATGATCATTGTTTCTCATCAAAGTTTCTCCCAATTTGAAAGTGAGAAATGGTTCATTCTGCTTGGACGCCCCAGTGAAGATGTAAGGAATCGCTTACAAATTGGAGCAGTCTTCCAATCTGGACAAAAGTTCTGAAGTTCAGCCAATTTGCTAAACAGACTTGAGAGGCTCAATGTGCACAGGCAGCACTGCATCTCTGAAGTATGGCTCAAAATGTAATAGGAATGACAGAAATAATTTAATTAAGATAAATAACCAATAAACTCAATGGACCAAAGGGGACGAAGAAGTCTCTAAGTTGAAGTCCTGTATGGAAAACTTCCCAAGAGGAAGAGAACTCTTAATTATCGTATGGTGTCTTCACTCCCATTGCCATATTTAAAATGAAACAAATTGAACCCTCTTTTGTATTTTTAGTATTCCTGACTGAATTTTTAGAAAAAAAATTCCCTACAATGTGAGTAATACGAAGTGTTTGCCTGATGCTTTTCTTATGTAATTGTGTCTACTTAGAAGGAAATGTTCATGTAGAAACAGGAGAAAAATGGATTGATTTTTCTGAAGCTTTTCCCTCTGTAATCAGAGAGCATCACATACCTAGGTCTTACCATAAGCTAAGGATAATCTGTATGTGGCAGCATGTTTTCCTAGGAAATAGTGAATGGATCCCACAGAACATACAAAATGTCTGATGTTGATCCAGTGAGTTTCAGGCGTCTGATTTATTGAAGCTGTTACTACTTAATGCTGCTACTACTAATTATACTTATTAACCTCTCCCCAGCCACTCACTGTCAAGTATTCTAGGCTTTCTGAGGCATTCTTAATTTGTTAAGAGCACTGATTTATGTTGCTGCTGTGGGAGTGTAGGAGAATATTGGTAGGTGAGAAGGAAGCTAACCACTTCACGTTTTCATGAGATAATTATTTCAATGATACTTTCCTTCTATGGGATACATGCATTTTAAGTGCAAAACACTGGACAGGAAAGCATATTAAGCATGTGCTTAATTTGAGCATGCTTTAAGTGGTTTCATTAGGGTGAACTCTGATGAATTTGACTATGAGAAATTATTACAGAACTTACTCAGTTTAATGTTATTGAATTTCAATTATTTCATTACAGTTATAGTACCATAAAAGTGGAGTCAAGTATTGATGTATCAGGACTAATATGCTCAAGGGGCTTGATGCTCACCTTTGTGTTAAGAGGAGTGTTTACTGTAGCAAAAGTGTCTTTTGTTAAGTGAGTGTAAATCCTTTTCTGATGGTTCATTCTCACACTCTTACATGTTATTAAAATTATGACAGTGCTGGTTTTGTTTTATTAAATGTGACCTGTCCTTTTAAGTGCTGAGGTAGCATCTGTTACTCACTGTGTTGAGATTGCCACTTAGCTAGCTATCTTTGTGTGCTTGCATCTATATGTTTGCATTTACATTACAGCATATGATAATTTAGGAATATTTATTTATTTAGCCTTTAATAATATTAAAAAATATGTCCTTGAGTGTCTGTAAATCTTGTACAAATTAGGGAGCACAGCTCAGATTTTCCCACACTGTGCTGGCAAGTGGCCTCAATCAGAAGTGATTTTCTCCATGAAGGCCCATGCAGCTCACTCCTCAGCCTCTCCTCAGTAGATACTGTTATTTGTATCAAATTATATGCGATGGTTTCTCAAAGTGGGCTACTGTGTCTACTAAGCCATACAGATTTCTACCACATTGACTACTTCCTTGCTGTCACTAGCTGTACTGTTTTCTGCTGTGTCTTGTTTATCTCTGCTATTTGCAAAAAGAGTTGAGATTTGTGTTCATAGCAATAAATATTCATGAATTGGAGTAAGTACCAAGTGAGTATGTAAACTACTCAAACCCTCTAAATCCTCTGTTGTGTACAACATGATTATTTGCTTGTTTTATAAAGGAAAAAGTTTTTTTCAGGGCTTCATGCAAAATACAGAATTAGTTAATAGAGACTTAATTTGCCTTAAAATTAAAGTACCCCCATTTAAGATTAGAGATTGAGGTTTTACCTAATACGATTGGGAATTCTTAACTGTTCGTCATTATCTAGCTAATCTGAAGCATTTCAGAATCACCTCTCCTTATACTGCATCACGTTCTTTTACAAACTGCTAATAGGAAAAGAATTGCCAAAATGAGAAGACAAACATCTAGACCATCTCTGGAATTAACTGTTCATCTAGATTCTTAAACTGCTTAAGTTTGAAATTTTACTGCTTTAATTATTAAAGAGTCTAATCATATCTCAGAGCTGTTTATTGTCAGACCACTGTGACACAGATGAATTTCAGTAGTAGCAATTTTTGGATTTGCATTGCTCTGTCATTACAGCTATTGGCTGTAAAGTCACACTTAATCAGCAGTTATTGAACAGGATTTTTCAGCAGGACAGGATGGGACTTTAACCCTGGTCCAGCTGAAATAAAAGTAGACATAGTACATGTTGTGCCACAAGTACTTAATAACATGATTAGTGTAAGTAATGGGAGTAATACTATTAAGTGAAATCAACAATTTAAAAGAAATGCAGAAGGTAAAGCATGGTGCTAAAGTAACTGATTAACCTGTATTTGGACTGTTGAAGGTAATATATCAACATAATAACAACTGAGGGCAAAAAAGCACTGTCACAGAAAACAGTTGAAAGACACTCTGTTTTTTTTAAACACATTTATTTTTGTCTATATGACCCAGTAGTTTTAAGTATTTTAAATCAGGTAAGAAGTTGCAGTAGGTTTAGTGCAGGTTGTTCCCTAGACAGAGGAGCTAGTCAATGTTGATAACTTGCCTACAAGTCTTTGAGCCAGATACATTCTTAGTTCTGTAGCTGATGTAATTTACTGGTACCAGCTAGAGGTTTTTTTTGGCACATGACCAAATCAGGCAAACATAAGACTGCATAGTTAATGTTTTTGCATTTGTCAAGAATATTTAGTTCCATACATACTTTATTGTGAGATTCTGAAAATGTATTTTTATTTATTGTCTGTTTATGTGTAAGTAATTAGATGAAGTAGTCAAGAATAGAGAATTTACTCTATTTTATTTCCTTGTAATGGCTTTGGATTTTAGTGTTTTCTTTAACCCACTGTATGTTTGAGTGATAATTAAAAATGGCCACAGAAATAATCGATTTTGAGTTCCCATGAAAGTAGCAACGGAGAAATACTTAATTTTGATCTTATTCTTGGGAGTTGGTCTTATTCATGTTGTACAAAGCCTTACTCTTTAGTTGAGTTATCAGTTACAATATACCAGCTCTGGGCATGAGCTGAATGTATTTTGACATTTAAAAAATGAAAGACAGCTCAACATGTGTAAGACAGAATTTGTCCCAAAGATCAGGTTGTAGGTGGGTGAATTAGGCAAGGCAGCAGCTGCCTGAAACCTGGAAAAATATTTATGCATGGATCCTCCAACTTCAGCAATTGTCATTGCGGGTGTTTGGGGCGCAGGCTCTGATGTGTGCCCATATGTGCCTGGATAAACTTTGCTGGGTTTTGTAGGTGGGCTGCATGTGCAAGGCAAAGCCCAGTGTAGATGTCTGCACACCTCTGATCTCCTTGGGATGTGACGATGTTTACGTTTATGTCTGTAAATGCTTGGACATGTAACTTCAGGAAATGTTACATACCTGTTTGTACATAGGATGTATCTATAGTAGCATTAATCAGTATGTTTTTTAGTCTAAGACTGATTTAAAAAATAGAGTCCCAGCCCACAAGATGACGGGGGTTTGAACCAACACTGTGGAGCTGGTGTGTACATTGTATTTCTTCTCCTTTCTTGGAAAGAGTGTCAATGGAAATTATAAGGTGTGTTTCCATGACTGCTGCAAATGAAAGCATAGCAACTGCATTTCTGTTCTTTTCCTAATTAACATACAGTGATGATTAGCTTGCTGATTACGTATTGGTGACCTGATCAAACAAACTGGTTTAACATCTAGAAACAGACCTAAATGTCATGTATACATGCCAGCTGGATTACTTGCAGGTAAATTGCTTTTGCTGTATTTTGTAAGACACATTGTAAAAGTCAATAACAAAGAGCTAGTCATTCAGCAGGAAATCGACTTTCACTGAAAATGTTGGCTGAAGTTTAGATTTTTTCCTCAGATTTAAAATACTTGGAGAATTTATTAGGCTTATAGCTGCACTTGAAATGATGCAAAATATGGTATTAATACATTTCTATATGTGGCAAAAATTTACATTTCCCTAAAATAGCATATTTTTTTGCTAGTTTATTTATTCAGGTCTTACTAGGAGTACACACCAGTAAATGACTCTACAGACAATGTCACATATTAATAATTAACTGAAATTTGAACAGCATTTCTGATAATTTGTGCAGAAGCCATTGTGCTTTCATTTCGTGAAGCTGGACACACGTGAGGTGCCTGGAGTGCCCATGTTCAGCTGCAGCGCACTGCTCCAGCGTGTGCTCGTGCTTTGTTCTCTGTTCTGTACAGTGCCATAGCCACTCTTCATTCCCTGTGCATATGCAGTTGCTGGATTTTTTCCCAGCATGGCTGGAAGGTGCAATTAACAGTAATGGATACTTTGATAGTGAGAATCTTTATTTCTTCAGCCATAATAATAGCCCCTTATTTTAGGAGCTATATTGTTGAATGACAGCTACTGTTGGCGAGTATGTGTCTACAAAAGTGGGCTCATTTGGTCAGATTCTCAGCTGGCACAGAGAGTCATATTTCCATGAAAGATAGTAAGCTATATTAATTTATGGAATCCCAGCTGGGAATCTCAATCAATTTCAATAAAAAGTAACCATCAGATTCCTCTGAAGCAAGAATTACACAACCTAGCCTAAAGTGAATTTTGCTGTTTTAATAAATGTAGGTAGTCACTGATTCGTAATAAATTACATAAAATTAGAGCGTAGTCAATATTTGATTTCTTTAAAAATTTATTCCTTCCTTTTCATTGAACACAACAGAATCATTTATGTATTGTATCTCAGCATGATAGATTATATAGGAATAGTGTATTTAATACTGTAAAACTATCATATAAATACAAATCACATTTTTTTTCATTAGCTAGCTCGCTTTCATTTTTAAGAAGAAATACTCAGTCAATTATAAATGAGGCTGTGCTTTCATTGGAGAGTGAAATACATATTTTTTTTCAAGCCTTAACCATGTATAATGAAATCTCTCTTTTGAAATCCAATCTTAAGATGGATTTTGAAACATACTGACATTTAATAAAATCTTTGTTAAATTAAAATAAGTTCAGTTATTTCAAATCTCTATTTAAATCTAGGGTGAAATTCTATGTCCTGCACAAGAGATGTCTTTAGCAAATAGTTACTGTTAACAAATGATTTTGAAATGTGTGCATATAAGAAAGATTTTAATTTTTGAGTATATTCTAATTGATAACCTTGGTGTTATGTGTTATAATCTGTCTGGTGCTGTCTCTTCGAGAGGATCTGTAGCAGTAGTATCTCTAGGTAACTAGAAGAAAAGTCAAAGAACTCAGACTACCATTTCAAATTCAAACTCATGCCCTGTTTCTGTAACTAGTTCATGTTTTTGTAGCCCTGGGGTGGTAGTTTACCAGGACATTTGTTTGGCCTCTGTGAAATGAGTAAATAGTCTCTTGAGTCCTGTCCGTTCACTGGGAATCTGTTAAAGAGTCTGACATGAATGATCATGGATACCATCAGGGGCTGGTTGAAGCAAAATAGCAGAATAAGCTGAAGTTTGTGCTGTCAAAACCTTTGTAGTATTTCACTGTTGTCAGTACTTCTAATTTGATTAACAAAGCTTGTAAAAGAACATTTTAAGTACTGTAATTCAGCATCAAAAACAATCACTAACAAACAAGAGAAAGCTCTTCACTGTTTGTCGTATTACAAATAGAGCTTTGATTTCTGCTGTTAAAACTGTCTGTGTTTAATAGTAGAGCCCAATGAATAATGAAAAACTCCCATGTGCGAG
Organism: Callaeas wilsoni; assembly: GCA_013398955.1. Taxonomy (NCBI): domain Eukaryota; kingdom Metazoa; phylum Chordata; class Aves; order Passeriformes; family Callaeidae; genus Callaeas; species Callaeas wilsoni. Next base: position 266,395 of record VWPU01009501.1, read on the forward strand.
TATTATTAATACATATTATTAATGACACTTTGCATATTCTGATTTGAAGTCATCAGGAAAAGTCACTTTCAATTTCAATTTCCATAAAATGTTATTTGTCCAATTGTAATAAATGCTGAACACAGCTGTGAAAGGAAAAACTAGCTAAAGAATGCCAGTTAAAAGTTCACTAAGGTTTTATTTCACATTGTCCTGTTAGATGGTTTTGCCACAGTGTCCCTGATTCTTTTTTAAGGGCCCCTTGAAGATGCCACTGAGGATGAAGAAGAAGAGTGCCTGTCTGAGGAAAATGATACTATCTCAAAAGAAGACTTTCCATTGGAGGAAAGCTTTTCTACAGAGTTTGAACCTGAAAATCTGAGCTGTGAAGAAGTGGAATACTTTTGTAATAAAGGTAATCATTGTAGCTAACCTCTTGAGAGAATACTGGCCAAACTTTGTCTGATTGGTCAAAGAGATTTTTTGGTTTAAAATGTACAAGAAGCCCTATTAATGCTACCTTAAAAACAGGAAAAGGAGTCACTTGTGAAGTGAAGTCTGGTAAGGGATACATATTTAAGTATGATGAAAGACACTTTTCAGGGACATGGATCATCTTGCCTTAATGTTTTCCTCCAAGTGGTATTTTCTACGTATTTAACTGTAGAGAACAGACCCCAGAAGTCAATTATTATCAGATCTGAAGCTGGCAATGCAGCATGTCTGTTCATTGCTTCTCTGCCTAGGAAACATTGCAAGGAAAACCGATTGTGTCTGTAGATTCTAGGATTAAAATAGAGCTTATTATAGAATTTATTATGCATGGTAGACAACTAGTGATTTGTGAAAAGATAACTTTTGAAGTTGCAAATACCTTTTTGGTGCACTTGTTACTTGCAAATTATTGAAGATTGAGGTATTTTAGCATAAGACACCAATTCATTCTTACCAGTTCAGTCTGCACAGTTGTGCTACTTCCCCGACAGCTGGCAGAAAAACACACTATTGTTATTTAGAACATTGAATTAACCTTCTTCCTGCCAGATATCCACTTGATTGCTTTATTGTTTGTCTTCTGCAGGTAAGGATGCCTATCAAGTAGCTGAAGTTGTTGTGGTGGTGTTCTTTTGTTAGTCTACAAATCTCTCGGGCATTTGGATGTTGATGGTTTCTCTGTCTTTCTTTTTTTTCCCAGACACTGACATACATTTTCTCATGATAACTTGATATGCTTCTGGTTTTGTATTATTTTCATCTATCTTGGTCAAAGTCGAATAAATCCGTTTGACGAGTCAAGTTTTCTGACTGCAGAGTATTAGTCCTTCCTAGAGAGTCTTCAGTCATCAGTGGCAAAGGCATTATGATGTATTTTCTACATATCCTCTACGTAGCTTCCGTACTTTTTACAAAATAATTTACTTCTTGCGCTACAGGTTCTTGATACTTAGTAAGTCGCCCTAAGAGATCAAAACAGTCTAGTCGATAGTTTGGAGGTCAGCTGCTGCAAATCTTACTGTGAGGAGAGACCAGATTATGAATAGATTCTTTACAAACAGGGAAAATTTAGTGCTATTGCAACTGTGATGTGAACGAATACTACAGTTACTTTGTGTTCACTGATTCACATGCCTTTCAGACACCATTTTCCTTAGCTGGAAAAAAGTACTCCTCCTGTTATTGGCAGTACTGAATAAATATTTAAACCACTATTTGCGTAATGGTTGTACTGGTGTCTCTTGAATTCTTCCTGTCAGCAGTGGAATACTATGTCCCACTATTAGTTCATATCATATCAGTTTGATTTAGTCACCTCTCTGTACTTCTTACTGCATTTTTAGGGCCTATCAGTGGAAAATACTATGGTTTTAGGTGAAATCAAGAAAAATATTTTTTTTTTTTTAAATAGCAATCAATATTGCAAATTTACATTGAATTTCAATTTATCTTGGATGTTCCTGTTAAATAAACACATCTTTCAGGGAAAGCACTGAATCCAGGCCATTGTATTAAAGAAGATCAGGCATCAAATGGGAATACAATTAAATCTGAATCTTGATTATCTTAGTTATATGTTTTATTAAGGACATCTGCTGGTTCTTCAGGCTAAATACCTTCTGACTTCTCAGCTGTTTGTAAGTGTGTTGTAGTTACAAAAGAATCTCAAGTCTCTCCAGTGCAACTGTTGTAGAAGAAAAGTTGAAAAGAAGATTTCTAAGGATCAAGGGGCACATAAAATTTCTAATCCACCTCCAGCTGAGGCAGTGTGACAAAAAGTCCCACTTTGAAGCAAATTGGGAATCTCACTGGAAAAGGATGGAATGGGAGACTAGAAATGTGCTGGGTTTTTATTAATGTCTCAACTTCTGTTGAATGTCCTACTTCTTCGGGTCCCATCTTAAGTGTCATTAGCATGAGGCCGCCTATGTTTTACTGAAGATAAACCCTAAAAAGACAAAACTAATCTGGAAAGCAAATAAATTTCTTTCATGTTCTTTTCTTAGTGGGAGGGTTTGTGACTATTATATAGTAAATACTAAACATTAGACTAATTCTCGGGTTTTTTAATGAATCTGTTAAGAATTCATAGCCTTTTGTTTTTCTTTGTAGTGCTTCAGTATTGAAATTAAAAGATAGTATGAGAAATAAGCTTTTCTTTTTTTCCTAGAATTATTTTTTAACATCATGAACGAAAATTCATTATGAAAATGAAAAAGCATGAAAATGAGATGTGTACCAAATAGGTTAGAGAACAAATAAAGGCAGTCTAATTTCTGTTTTGGGCGCTTGACTATTAATTTTTCTTCTGCTCTTTGATACTACTGGCAGCCTGTAAATGACTAATATTTCCAAATAAGGGAAAAGTAAGTGTAGATCTGTGTTTTCTCATGCAACAGGTTTTCTTTTCTCCGAAATATATCAGAACTGGCATGGGAATTCATTATGCTATCTCTGAATTCTGCCCTTGCTAGCATGGACCATTAAAGGTTCTAGAAAGTTAAGGTGTTTTCCTGGATATAAATTTTATCTGTCCTGTCTCCCTATTTCCCTCCCCTGGGGTTTCTTCCCAGCTGACCCAGAACAAGAGGACAAATGAGTAGCGGGGCTTCCTGCAAGAATCAAGAGGCATGGGGAACAAGTGACACAGCTGTTGGGGAGGAGGTGTTTGTGAGGCTTCATCCATGGTATGTTTTTCATACTTACCCAGCTCTGTAAATTCAAGTACCAGCTAAAACTAGGGGCTTTTTACTATTCAAACTAGGTACCAAAGGCAAAAATTTGCTGAAGTCACAATTCATTCTGAGGAATTAGAATGGAGGACTTACAGGTTCATAACTTGGTGACTTTGGCTTCTTGACTGAAGAGATTTTCCTGTCAAACTATGCCTGATGGTATTATAAGCAGAGAGCAGTCCCTTAACTGTCTAAATTGCAAACAGGAACCTTTATAAAGCCATACTTGTCATTCTCATCTTATTAATTTGGGTTTGTGAGATAGATTCAGCAGAATAGTTGCCAGAATTAGAAGGTGAAGGCGAAAGCCTCTGCAAAGTGTGAAGCAAATTAATCACAATGATTGAGCTACATGTCATTTTACAACTCCTCAGTTTTCAAAATTTTGACTTTCTGCTATTACTTTTCCCTTTTCCTTTTGCTGGTTAATGGCTTTTACTACAAGGAATCTGGAAAATTCCTCCTCTCCCACACTTTTGCAGTACCAAAAAATTAACTTTGCTGCATGTGAATATTTATTCCTATGTGGTCTTACTTTACACTCAAATGTGAGGAAGTGAACAGTGGTTTAAGCATATAGATATTCAAAGCTGAAATGGAAATTCCCAACCTACTATTTGTCAGGGATTGCTTTATGCTTCCAACTCTAGTGTTTTTAACCTTTTAGATGAAGAGCTTTGTAATTGATGGCAGTTAAGTTTGATTTGTTTACAGTTTTGACAGTGAGGTTAGGAGAAAGGCAATATTTTGGAAACAGGCTAGTGGTGTTCTACTACAACTCTGCACTGATCTCTATGTTTGAAGTAGAAACAAAAAACTTTGTAGAAGGTAGCCTTGATGATAGTGCATTACATTGTGTCAGTTTGAAAACAGCCTTTGAAAATTGCTGTATATGTTTAGTTACTACAAATTGCTGTACTGCCGATAAAGAGGGTATCTGATGATGCTGTCCACACAAAGCCTTTATTAGCCTGGAATCTCCCTTGCTGAATGTTTTTTTAATCAGTGGACATCTGGAATCAGAGTCTGTTTCAGAGTAAGATTAATTCAGATTAAATTCAGATGTAGAAAATCGATTACTTAAATGTCAGTATTTCAACAGTCTGTATAAGGAGAAAGTAGCCTGTCTCCCATGCAGAACAGGGATAGGCTGGATTTGGAAGCTAGAGGATAGGAAATAAAAATTAAATTTTGTCTACTGTAGATTGGAATAAGAAAATAAGGTGATGCTAACAGAGATGAGAAGAAGTGTGATACGGCTAATAATTGCAGAAGGGCAGGGGTAAAAACAACAGGACAATACAAAGGCCAATTTGAAGGTGATGGGGTGAAAATCGAAGTTCTAAATTAAGTTTATTTGTGAGGTGAAGTAGTTTATAATTGATTTTCTGGTCTCTGCTGTCATCCTGCCTAGATACCCTCAGGAAAAATAAAAATAAAGTTCTTGTCTGTTACTTAGAAAATTTGCTGTGCTCATATGGTGACATCTTTTACTCACTGTAAACAGGAAGGAGAATAGGAGCCTTGGTGACTAGATAGTGGTGGTAACTGGCTAAACAAATTACAGTTCCTTGTGACCTTCCTAGCAGACGTGTTCAATGAGGGTTTAACTTTCAAAGGAAAATTATCTTGAGCAATAAGGGATATCACTTGAGATTAGCAGATAGTTAAGTAGCTATGTTCACAGAAGGAAAGAGGCAAGAGAAGAAAATGGAGGAGGTTTATAATCAAAAGAGCAAATCTTGGACTGTTGCCAGAAGAAGGAGAAAAATAAAGGAATGTCCATATTCGATAATTAGTGAAAGAAGGCATGTTCATTTCTTGCTGCTTGCCAAGACAATTGTGTCAAATTCTCCTGTTCATTGCTTGTAGTATGGCTATTGCTCTTGTTCCGCATGTTGTAGGCTTTCCATGGTTACTTCATCGCAAGGCACCAGCCCTCGGTGGAAGGAGATTCAGTGGTCTTAAAACTCCTGGTGGCAGATGGGAAAGCAAATGGCTTTTGCTTCCCCGTGTTAACTCTGCTTCAGTTGGTGACATAGGGTGATAGGGAGGATACGTAAGGTGGGATGGAGAGTGATTGTTTCAGGATGCAGTGATTTTACGATCTGTAGCACATGCTGCTATGTATGTCTGTAGCGGTGCACGTTTGTAGCTGGTTGAGTGGTTCGAGTTCCTGATACATTGGTTATCTTTATTTGTGGGGGAAGAGGAAAATGACGGGAATCCAGCGCAGTCTGAAACTCATATACAGTTCTAAGTCAGCAAGAAGGAAGCTCAGGGAATATATGGCCTGCATACTGAGCGTATACCTGGTTCAATATTCTCATATTCTACTTGGGCAGGAAGGGATGAGTTCCGAACCTGAACTAAGTTTTCTGTTCGTGTACATATAATCATGCTCATGTGCGTTGTTACTAGCCTGCCAGACCAGCTTGGGACTGGAATTTTTTATATTAAACCATGTGACCTGATTGTGCAGCCAGGCTTGAGATTCACAGAAACAGCTGCAGTGTGAGTCCTCATATAAGAAAGCATATACAAAGCTAAGTTTGTCTATGTATTTATCTATCCCTTCATACTTCATGTGCAAAGCTATCATGCTACCATCTGTAATAACACCCTGAAAATGATTTCTGTGTGTCCCTTTTTCCTCTGGAGTATGACTCTGTGTCTGTATGTATGCCTGTGTGCAACTGTGTAAATATTCCTTGCTGCTTTCATGTTACGCAGGTAGTGACTAAGAAGAATATGCTTGCTATTTTCTGCTTCTGGATCAAACAGTAGATTTATGCTTTTGTTTCTTTATTTTCTCCTCATTTTTTTAACAGGAAACATTTTAATCAATTTTTTTTTCCTTTTCAGTAATGGATTTTATGACAAATTTCTACCACTTTTGCTGTAGCAAGTGGAAGTAGGATCAGCAGAAGGCAGCTATACCATAATCACTTTGAGCTCAATAAGGAGATCTTTACAGGCAACTTTGTTCTTATTTCTTAACGGGATTAAGAAGCTCAGCTCTTTAAATTCTTGCATATAACACTGACATTTCCAGGGTGTGTTTGGACCAAGGAGTTCAAAGAGAAGGAATAAAAAAGAAAAGCCAATATGACTTTGTTTTTTACCTTGCTGCAGGAGCAGTTTGTGCAAATCGCCTATAAGCTTATTGACCTGAATCTTTGACTCCTTGTTTTCTCTGGATTTGGCTGGAGTGTAGACACTGATAGAGCACTGATAGAGGTGATTGCACAGCCCTCGGCTTTGCTTGGCACCAGACACACCCCCCCGCCCCCCGCGCCTGACATTATCTTTCCCTGGCAATACTTCTGTTCTGACGGAGCTCATATTCCTTTAAATTTTAAAATTTATTTTAATTCATTGCATTTTATTTATGTAGGCTTTCTGGCTAAATGAATTCATTCTTTTTGGTAATCAGAGACAGAAAGGAGCATGTATCTATTTTCATCTCCTAGGATAACTAGAATATGCATAAGAACTTGCAGCGGTACTCCTTCCAAGAATGCAATAGTTACCTCTTACTGACTTGTCTGCATGTTTGTGAAACTGTTGGATTCTCATATTCCCCAGAGTCAGGGTTCCCTTATGTTTATCTGTATCACATTCAGCTGAAACAACTTCAGAAGATGAGGCGGGGGATCTCATCACTCTCTACATGCACCTGACAGGAGGCTGTGGTGAGGTGAGCTTCAGTCTCTTGTACCGTGCCTAAAGTGAGAGGATGAGAGAAAATGGCCTTAAGTGAGAGAGGGGAGATTCAGATTAAGATTAGATATTAGAAAAACATTTTTCAATGTTAGGCATTAGGGTGGAGAGGCACTGGAATAGGTTGTCCAGGGAAATGGTGGAGTCACCGTCCCTGGAGGTGTTGAAGAGGTGTCTGGATCTGGTGATGTGGTTCAGTGCTTTAGGGGTTACAGTGATAGCGCTGGGTGGACAGTTGGACCTGATGATCTTAAAGGTCCCTTCCAACCCTGACAATTCTGTGATTCTGATCTTCCATACTTTTCGTCAGATGCTGAATATGGACAAAGAAAGGAAGGGGCTTCTCTGATTAATAGCATTTGAACAATGCTAAGTCAGAATTAGATTGGATCCTAGCAGGATGAAAGGAGTTCTTTTTCATCTGAACTTAAGCATTTGCCTTGTGCTTTACCTCGTACGATTTCTCATTCTTTCCTGCTACTGGAGCTCAGAGAACCACCTGTTTTCTTTCTGGAAGGGAAAAGAGATCTCTGAAAAGGTTGAAATAATCTTTTTTTTTTTTCCACCATTCACTAGAGAGCATGTAAAGGCTTCCAAAATAAAAAGTACAAGATCGTCTATTCTGTACTTCTTTTTATTTACTGCTAACCCATGTTTAAACCTGTCAGGCCATATTTTCAGTCCAGCTGAAACCTATGTAGGTATTAACATCAACTTTAGCTGGATAGAAATTTGACCTAAGTTAAAAAAGCAAACCATTCTTCTAATCAAGACATTAAATAATTAGTCATCAAGCAGAAAATTGTATCTCAAAAAGAAACTAGAAAGCTATGTTTCAAGAAATAAATACATAGATCCAAATAGAAAACATTATTTTAACTGTACAGAATTAAAATGTGAGAGGAACACTTAAACAGCTTACTCAACTTTAAGCAGTTTATCAAAGCAACTCCAGCCTTTTCAGTCAGCACATTTTGGTTTTCTTAAGAACAATGAAATTCTGAATTCTATCACAGCTAGGGATAGAATTCACGAAGGGATTATTTGGTTACAACAAGTAGTGTAATGTCCTCTTTCTAGAAAGTCACAAAACTTGAACTTGGATTGACTTAAATTTGAGCTCAAATTTGACAGAATATGAATTGCAAATTAATAAGGGTAATCTTCTTTAAAACATGAAATGCACAAATGACAAATTTCACCACATGTTCTTAGTTCATGTGTACTGTACATCTGTTTCTAATTTTAATTATAATTAAGGTCCATTTTGTCTCTTTTTTGTCTGATTTGGTGGCCCTGACACAAAAATTCTGAATACGTTTGAAGAGTTCTAAGACATGGCTGGGTCAACCCAGACCCAAAAAGCAGACTTGCTCACAGATTGTGTACGATATATGGGTATATTTGCAGTAATTTAACTCTGAAAGGATCTGTAAAAATAAATAAAGCAAATGCCACATTTATGTCATCATTGGATAAATATTGGTAAGAGAAATATTATTCCTGGATAGATTATTCTGCTGGATAGAGAAAAAGAAGCATGTATTTTTGACTGCTAAATCTTTTTCTTGGGTTTGACTCGCAGAAGCCTACACTGGTTTTGAAATGTATAATACAACGTGTGTGGGAACACACCTGTAATGATAGGGAATTGTCTGCTTTTGATATTGAAGAATCTGAAGGGTTGATTATTTAAAATAAAAAACACCCAGTTGTTTTCAACAAAGTAAATTAAAATTTCACCGTGTAGGAACAGGTATCTATTGCTACTGGTTATGTAGTCATATGTGGAAATCACATAAAAACTGGATTTGTATATGATAATAATTTAAGCTGCAAAGTATAAAATGAGGTGTTCTTGGATGAAGAATTCTTATAAGAGTTTGAATATTTCTGCAGTAGGGATGGAACAGAATTGTTATATAATTAAATTGAAATATGAACTTGCAGAAGAGCCTTCATACTTAGAATTTGAAACTTGTAAGAATTTCTCTGAAGTAATCTCTCTATTCTGCTGCAGGCTGGTTTAGAATCTCATGGATTGTCAATTTCCATTGAAATAATTTTTGAAAATTATATTAAGCAACAGTCTTTATTTGTGGCATGTAAATATCTTTTAAAATGTGCTTCTGCTACTTTTCTAATCAAGTGCTTAGAGCTATGTAGTTTGAACCCCAGGCTAATACTTGCATATGTCTAATAGAGTTCTTGTATTTGAAGTTTTAATGGGGAAAGATTGAAAAGATGCAAGACTTTTTTTCTTTTTTAAAAAATTGATAGAAACTCTTGAGTAGCCAGTATATCTGAATTATGCTCATTTGTAGCACTTGTGTTTAGAGTTGCTCCCTAAAAATTCGGAAAAAAAAATACATATATATATACACACACACATACACATATATACATATATATTTAAAACCCATTCATGAAAAGAAAGTCAGGAATACAATTTAGAGAATACTTTCACTGTTCTGCAGGAAATACATTTGAATGAGTGATCCTTGTCTTGAAAGGACTTCAAAAGCAAACAGTGGCGATAATGAGAACATATCAAACATGTAGAAAAAGAGGAAGGCCAGACTCAGTCTAGATGAATTGCTGCACAGCAGTGTCTTATCCCAGGAGAAAAGTGCTGTAGCTGGAATAGTTAGAAATAATTGACACTGCTTTTTAACATGATCACTGTGCTGAAATGTAATGTGTCAAGATGTCATTTTATTAAACAAAGTGGTGATTTTAATAGGAACCAAAATAGTTTCATACCACTATTTTGAAGAGCTAACGGCTTGCACATATGTAGGCACTCGCCAACACTTGAATATTCACAGACCAATCCTAAAAGTTAGGGAAAGAGGCAATGCATTTTTTCTGAGACTTGCTGGACAAATAATTCTAAGAGTGCTTAGGGCAAATGGAAACATACAGTTATTTCAAATTAGGTTTATCCCAGGAGAAATTATGATTGTTAATCAGCATGACAGAAAACAACAATTGCTTGCAAAGAAGCAAAGTATTGAGGTGATTAATATAATCCAAAATAAAATGCAGTAGATTAACTTGTTCAAGTGCTGGTTTCTTTCAGGTTCGTCACCAAATCAATCATCCGAGGGCCAGATTTTGCTCATACTTTCTGTATTTGTAGAGTAGGGTGTCTCAGTTGATTTTTATGGGCTTCACTGAAATTATTTCTGATATATATCAGATGAATTGATAACAGGCTGGTAGTGATAGCACCAGATCTTTTCCTCTGTCTCTGTCTCTGTCTCTGTCTCTCTCTCTCTGCCCTTGCAAGGCTTGTAGAATAAACACATTTGCATGGCACTGTACCCACTGTAGTTGTTTATCTTGACCTCATATCATTTGGCAAATATGACAAAGTGTGGAAACGTAGATCCCAAATTATTTAGTATCTTTATTCTCACAGTTCTATTAGCATTCCAAAGGCTTATTTAATTATTTTTGCATTATTTTATACCCAGAATGATTTATATCTGCTGAAACCTGTTATTGCCATTACAATTATAGTTAAATATATACATAGAATACTTTAAAAAGAGATAATCCACAAGATTAGTTAGGTTAGTTAAGGCCTGTTAGATGTCATTGGTATACTCAAGAAGAGTGTGTGCTGCTAAAAAGTAAGTTACATTGAATGAATTAAGCATTTGTATCTGAAGTTGTATGTGGTTTATTTCAAAGTTACTGAGTATGGCTTTTGAAGAGAGATTCCTGGCAACAATTCTCAGTTTACAGTGTGTTTCTTAGTATTCAAGAGCAGGATTATCAGTGTGTGTAAGCTCTGTTATTGGTTGCAGGCACTGAGATAAAGCGAATAACAAAGGGCAATTTCTGATTGCTGATCTATAATTTCTGAAGCTCTGGCATCTAGTTCGCATGTGTTGCCTCAGAATCCCTGTTTAGGTGGATCTAGAACTACTGCCACTGTAGACCGTGGCAGAAAGCAGCTGGCCCCCTCCCCCTTCACAGCTATCACACTGGTCTGCCACCATCCGTGAGGTTATGTCCTTGCCAAATGAAAGTCTAAAGTGAGTGACTCCCCAAGCCTTTGCATTCCGTCTATTTTCTCTTTTGGCAATACAGTGCTACAGCCTTTGCAACAATTTATTTCTGAACTGATTTATTATAATTGAGAAGTGATGTTTCACTCTGAACAGCTGTATGAGGATGTTAACAATTTAAGTTTACATTTATGCTGCCAGGAAGAGGGAAAACAAACTGAATTTCAAACTTTTAATGTTCTCTCACTCTAATAGAAGCTGCTGTATGCTTTTTGTGACTGGTACAGTCCTTCACCCAAAGCTATTTTGTCTGATGATAAAACCATGAGTGTATGAAGCTTGCATGTTTTTCATCTCTTTTATGACCTTATCTTTTGTGAGCGGCTTCTGTGAAGGTATCCTAACTATAGGAAGCACCTGGTAAACATACATGATATCTATGCCGTGATAAGCAGTTGCGAACAAGAAAGTAGATCTGTCAGTTCTGAACTGTTCATTGTTAGAAATACTTTGTTGATTTAGCTGATTGCAAAATACATTATAGAGTGCCTAACAGCTGCTATAACATTCCTAGTCAAGAAAGTTCAATAGTTATATTGTACGAGACTTTCTGTAAGAGCCTAATACTGATAGGAACAACATGGATTAAAACAGCAGGGTTGAGAAGAACTGCTAACCCATGTGCTTCTTTAAAATACCACAACTACTTGTGGTACAAGCTGATTAAGTGCAAATTGGGAAGTCTTTAATTTGTTAAAAAGATTAAAGTGAAATTACTTTTTAATATTCAAGTCTCTCTTTTCCTACTTGTCAGTGTTGTCAGAGAAGTTGGAGTCCTCTCTCTCATGTTTCTGGTAATATGTCTCCTTTACAGTCTTCAGATTTCCTGAGCAACTTTACCACCTTGAATTACAGTGAATTGTCTATTGGATAAGCATTAGGCCACTTAAACCATATTAAAAAAACTTGAACTGTTTTTGAGGACAACAGAAACAGTCAATGCTGGTAAGAAATTATAAGGTCAAGATGAAAATTCTATCCACATTACATATTGAAGTTGTTTGAATAAGATGGTTTTTTTTCTCCTCTTAGTTAAGCAGTATTTTGTGTATTCAGCATTTCAGCATAAGTCAGATTTGTTTCACCCAACTTTAGCTGACTAAAGATAGGTTTCTAGTCTAAGCTGTGTGTTTAAGAGGATGATTGATTTCAGCTCTCAGACACCAAGAGGGGTCTCATATCTCAGGCATCCGAGAATAGGATGAATCACTCAGGAGGTTTCTTTCTTCCCTGCCTATAGGAGTGTCTGCATAAGTAGTCTGGGCTAGCTTAACTTTGCATGAAAGGTTAGAGGTCATGAGTTGTGCCAAAAGTGTAACTTTAATACCAAGTATAGAGAAGTAGTGGAAATTCTAGTAGATTTAGTTGACTCATGACTGAACATTGTTTATGGTATTTTATGTGCTTACTCATAAGAGTATTTTTTCATGCAATGATCATTTAAAGAACAGAATTCAGGCATGGTTGCCAAGAAGCAACAGTGTAAACCTGCTTAAACAGAAGCAGGTTTTGGTTCATTTTAGAGTACTTATCATTGCTTTTATACCACTCTTTGGTGTTGATGGGAAAAAGTTGTTTATCCTTTAACTTAAATACAAAATGTAATTGAGCAGCATATTAAAGAAAAAGTGTGAGAAAACCCAAAATAATGGGATTAGAAAGGAATCAGCAAGTTAGTAGCAAATGGGTAGTATATATAGGCAAAAAGCACTTGATTGGACTTGGAAGAAAGAAATAATTAATTTCCTGGATCCAGTTAAATGTATATACCTGTAAACTGAAGAAAAACGTGATCAGTTCTAAAATAAATATAAAAAAATAGTCTTACTGAGACTGAAAAGTAGTCAGTGTAACAGAAAGAGTAAACAATGAAAAGAAAATGAATTCTGAAAGGAAATAAACTCCTTTGTGCTAAACGAATGTTAGCTGCTAAAATAGCTTTAAGTATGGGGAAAGAAAAGAAAAATTCTTGAGAGATGTGCTTAGTTATCAGCTCTTCTGCTAAGCCTCCTTTTGGCTTTTTAAACTTGCAGTGTCTCCAGCACCAAATGGATTGTCCTGGTTGCCCATTTCAATCTGACCTTGATGCTCAGCTGAGCCTGGGATAGACTTCACTCCCTGGTGGATTTGGAACTTGACAGTAATGTACCATTTGTTGGTTTCACAAGCAGATTGGAGTAGTGTGGGGAAACAGGAGAAATCAGTGTGTTTATATTTCAGGTGTGTAATTCATGCCCTTGGCAGTTTGGAATAATGGAAAATATCAATGAAAATAACTAAGAATACTTCTAGATGCAAAGCAAAGTTTTCCATAATGTAAATTCTACACATTTTATCTACTCTAGTTGCACAAGACATGCATCAATTCATTAAAACTTGACTATGAAAACCATGTAACACTATACTTCATGGAACACTGAAAAGGCAAGTAAATGGAAAGTTAAGTCATCTACCGACGTACAGTTTCAGATCTTTCCTCATCTCCCAAATACTTAATTACTGTGTACTATAGTTTGTATACCTTAGCTGTTGTTCTGTCCTTTTGCTTTTCAGCCCAGTCTTTTCACATAACTTTCTCCTTTTTTAATTCTAATAGTTTCATTTGTTTATATTCTGGTTAGTTGCACTGACTGGAAGAATGCTGAAATTTGCAAGCTAACACCAGGTTGGCATACATTATCACTTGGAAGAACTTAATATTTTGGAGGTGAAATTATCCAATTATCTGTGCTTCTTTTCTGTCTAAAAGAATTACTCTTTCTAAATTTTGCTGTAACTATTCTGATTTAGTACATAGAGCTCTGTTACATACAGTGGAAAAAAAAAAATTGCATTCTATACAAAGAACATTTTAAGAACTGTCTGTGTTGGTTATACATCTTGAGTTAGAAAACAAGAATTGCCCTTGCTGTGAAGTGCTTTCCAACATTTTCAAGAAAACTGCAGTTGATCTTGCCAGGTCTGAACTTAGGAAAAATTTCCTTTGTGTCTCTCCAATGAAGGACAATTTTTTGCTGCTTTAAGTAGCTATGAATATAGAAAAATGAAGGTATAATTATCCAATAGATTCTTCGGTCCACCCAAAGAAAGCAGAGGTCTGATTACTACAAAGTAACTATACAAATGCTAATTCAAAATAGGCTAGTTGCTTAAAAACAAATAACTGCTAAAACTGCTTAGCAGAAACTTGGTAGTTTTTTCAGCACATGGGTATATTTAGGACTTTCTTCTGAAAGGTAACTTCAGATTGAACTGAAGAGAGTGACCTTCAAATGCCTGGCTACAGTTATACAGTCAATTTAACACAAAAATTATACTAGATATTTGTGTTGTATTCAAGTTTTATTTTACACACTACAAGTGCCTATGAATATTCTGGACTGTGTTTTTAGTACCAAAAGTTCACTGAACTATAGTTTTGTAATCAAACTCTGGAGTGATTATAGTATTGTGTTTGTGTGAGTAGTAGTTTATCAGGCTCTTATAGTTCATATTTGAAAAACTGTGAATTTATGAATGCAAGGAAGAATGTGTTATTACGAGACATTGCATGTGCACATGAAGTTAATACTTTATAGTGTTTGTATATAATCATGTACTTGAAAACTCTGGGTCGCAATCTTATCCGGTATAAATATAGCTCCAGTGATAACGTGTGGGGATCTGGCACAGTTTGTTGTAATCACATTTCTTTACCTATGTTGCTAATTAAAGCTTTTGTTATCATGAGTGGGGAAAAAATTGCAAGTTACTGCTTAATTGCTGTGCTTTTTGCTCCTTCTTGGTCTCTGTTGTTAAGTCAACAAAGGGTCTGATTTTTCAGTTTGTAAAATATACAGTATTTGTTTTTCTAGTGCTATCCCTTTTTTTGTGGGAGATCATTTTTAACAAGTGTCCTTCAAGTTTGATAAAAAAAATTAAACCATAATCAGTCCTATTTGACTGAAGTAGTTAATTGTGTAGGATTTTTTTCTTTCTGTTCTTTTTAGTGTCTTCCTATGCATGAGTTTCTTGGATAGGTTAGTATTAAAAAAAGAATCTACAAATAAGTAAACTCCAAACCTGGAAAACCCTTTAAAGATGTCACTTAATGTATTACTGTGGCCAGAATGTTTTGTGTTAATACCTGAATGCCTCATCTTCAATGTGGTTTTTGTAGTTACTTCAAAGTGTTTTCGCATAGAGCTTGCCTAGTGTATTTGTTTACCTGAAATAACAGCATTTTCAACAAGCAGTTCTTCAAATAAAAATTAAATGATCATCTCTAAAGATTTAACCGTATCATAATTTTCTGTGTGTCCTGTATATCACCTTGTAGTGGGTAGTAACAGAAGGCAGACAGACATTTTCAGGTACTTCTGGATGGTGAAAATTCGAAAATTCATCAGAAATTTCTTTAAATAAAGCTTGATAGGGAGAAAATTACTTTAGGGACCTGCTGGTATTTTATGACTTTAAGGGCAAATTCCTTAAATGCTGAAAGAACATGGATTAGCTTTTCACTAGTTGTGTGAAAAAGCAAAATGTTTAGTGGACCATATTTGGTCCACTAAACATTGTTCTGAGTGTCATTTATCTGCAGTGCATAAGAAACATTTAGGTGTCAATTCAAGAAAACCCATAACTGAAAGTATATGTTCCTGAGGGGTCACAAGGTGATTTCTTTCTCTCCTTTGTGCATACAGACTCGGTGACTTTATGTGCTTTGATTTACAGAATTAGGTGCAAGTTGTGATTCTGTTTTTTAAGCATATGGAGTAAACACTGTTTTCCAAGATTTTCTCTCTGTGGAACTGCAAGTACTGGTTACTCAGGGCTTCTTTGAGCCAGTGGGAACTCATGAATGTTTACATGTCTAATTTTTTTTTTTTTCATTTTCTCTCTGCTTATAGACATGCATATGTTTTCACTTAGGCATGTAAGCAGTTGTTTGGATATTATAGGAGCTCTGCGTAAAAGTCGCTATTGGAATATGTCAGTACTGTATTTTTTGGATGTTTTTTCAGGCAATGAAGAAGGCATCCAGGAGGCAGCAGAATCTGATGGTGATGCAAGGTCAGAGAAACCAGGGCAGCTTACTGTGGAGACTGAAGATTGGGATGGGCCAGGTAGGGAAAAACAACTGAAAGCCAAGAGAAGTTTATTGACCTAGACTTCAGTATTTGTTAATTGCATAATTTTAGTAGATTGTTATGCTTTGCATTTATTTCTAATGGACTGTCTCTTTTATGATCTTTTGGGTTCCAGGATACTGACAGGTGAGTACTAAGATGAAATTCTTGAGTAAAAAAAACCGGCTTTGGTTATACCATTTTGTAAATTGTTCAACATAAAATGCCTTATGTACTTGCTTGATGTAAAGGATAATGTTCTTGCCACTTAGAATTTCAGGATTAAAATTTCTCAGTAAGTTCTTTCTTCCATGGTTGAATTAAGGGAGAAGCACTTCTGCTCTGTTTTCTGAGGTCAGAAGACCACGCAGATGCTTTGGTCTCTTCTCAAGCTTTGTGCCAACATTTAGCAACATGTTTAGTGTAACAAATAGGTATGATGTCTACTAACATTTTCAAGGAGCTTTTTTGCCTGTTTGAGCCTGATAGAAATCATTTAGCACCTGGTCATTGGTTTCAGTGGAAAGAGAAACTCAGACTGCAGTCAGTGAAGCGTTAGAACTTCACATTAAAACAGTAATTCAAGATAACATTTTCTGCTATGTAAGTGAAGATGGTGCAAGCATAACATTGCTAAGATGTAATGGTAATATGGCAATACTTTCAAGTATCTGTTCAATATAAATATGTAAAACCTCTGTTGTACTGTAAAAGTACCTAAGGCAAAGGGGTAAATTGTATTTCTCAATTAGGCAATTCTGCAGTTGAATGCAGTGTTTTCATGGGCATGGACTGGGGAATAGGCCTTAAAAATCCATTATATTGACCATAATTTAATAAAACTGTTGCAAAATGTGCATCTGAAGCCAAACACGCTCTAGCAATAGCTGTATCTCTTATGGAAATTTTCCCTCAAAAGGATGAGCACATCAGAAGAGAGTTCCAGAACCGTTCTATCAATAATTTATAATGCAATAATAATATTTCATTAGAAAAATTCCTATATTTCAATCACATTTTCATCTTTGCTTGATTTTGCAAATTATTTTATGCTCTTCATGAAGAGAAGAACAAAACTAATGTCAATTTTCTGAAACCAGTAGCTGGAAAATACAGTGCAAACAAAAATGAAGACATAGTATATCTAATTATTATGATGTCATTTAAAATATTTTTCATGATAATACACAAAGAACTTGATATTCTGTATAAAGCACTATGGTGTATATATGAAAACAAGGTTTGGTATTACGCTACTGTACATTTAAAATAATACGAAATATGTATGTGGATGTAGCAGAATGGCCTTTTCTAGCTGCATAGAAGATTTAAAGGCTATCTGTATTTATCTTGTGACTTGTTTTTAATTTCATTAGAAATAAAGTAATGAAATGACTTTGAAATTTGTAATTTTTTGTTGTATTTTTTTAGTGTATTTCAGCATAGTTGAATGTGCATTTTGTGGGCTGTTACTGCTTTTTAGATGTGCTACCTTATTCAGAAGTTTCTGAGATCTTTTCTGACACTGTAGAGTAAAAGGAGATCTTTTCATTTTGTTGGGAAAAAATTCAGTTAAACAGTAGGATGAGTGTCCTTCTTGTAATATTTATTGATAGGATTGACATGGGATGAGATGGAAATCAAGGCTGAATGTGGGAAAATTTCTTTTGACTTCTGAAAACTGATGACCACCAGTATCAGCATCTATGTTTTTTTAAAATACTGATTCTTTACAAGGGTATAATATGTATGAAAAAAAGAATGGATATATACCACATCCCATACTCTCCATCATGCATGAAATGAAGTTGGTTACTATTGACATGGAAAAAGAAGCAATCAACAGAAGATCATTTTCAACTATGCAGTACAAAGATAACATCTTTCAGTTTTTCGGAAAAAAACCAAAACAACAAAGCATGAAATATTCTCCTTATTTAGGAACATATTTTAGCACAGCACAAACAGAGCCATCGAAAACTTTAATTCAAGAAATCTACCAACTGTCAGTAGAGGCACAACCTCAAAGGGCAGATGATGATACATTCTTTGTTATCTGAGCTGTCTCTGGTCTCCTTACCTTCTCTGGTAAGGACAGTTCCATCTCTGAGAGGTGGAGTCTTTCAGAATCCAACAACTGTGTTCTGCATGATACAAGTTGCTGTCAACTGATAATGTGAACTGTGACAACTCAGGAATTTATTTAAATAGTAGAGCTGTTTTGTTATTTTAATATTTTATGTCTTTTTTTAGCACCAAGGGAACATATTGTGACTTTCAGAGCCAGTACTTGCCAGGAACTAAAAAATTAAGCTTCTGGCATTAGAGTTTTATTTTGTTTGAAAATTTGCACTGTTAAATGTTTCACATGCATTCCTAAGCCTTTGTAATTAGAATATTTTTATGAACAAAAATCTAAAGTTAAGTGGGCTGTAGCTTCAAAGAGTTTCTGCTGAAGCAATATTTCAGATCACAGAGTCTTGTGACCTTCACTGACCATCAAGGAATTTCAGAGATACTGCCTAATCTGTGTAGCCACTTTGAGGGTTACCTGAATGTTTTTCGACTACCCTCAGTTTTCACTGTTCTTATCTTCAATTTTTAAAAATTCCTGCTTAGTGAAACTATTCTGAAATAATGGGAACCGAGGTCAATATACTGTATATGAACACACTGTTATAGCCAACAGCAAAAGTCCAAGGAATAAAAAGCAAGAACAGCAAGACCGGGTTTGAATGCATTTTATGTAAAAAGACTTAGTTTTTAAATGTGGAAGCAAAGGTCATTTTATTGCCTTATGTCTGCTGTTTGCCTTGGTGCATGGAGTTACATATTTCTGTATCTTTGTATTATTGTTCGGATGTCAGTGCATGTGGGGGCAGTGCTTGAACACATAAGGAGCAGAAGGATCTCCTGCATGGCTTCTACGGATCACCCATCACATTAGAGAACACGATCATTCTGTTTCTACTGGATGTATGTGTTAGATACTGGGCACCTCGAGCCAAATATAAGGAAATTATATATTATATGGCTTCTTGAGAGATAAATTGTTTACAGATTTGGAAATGAATGCTTGTTTATCATTATCCAATGGTCATGCTTGCAGTGGTGGATACAAGTTCAGTCCACTGTAGTTATCATTGTAAGAGACAGCAAATATGAACTTTAGGAAGGATGAAAGGAGAAAAGGTTTCAATTCAGAAGTATGAATTATAACTTGGAAGAGTTAAAGAACAATTTTTTAGACTTTCCAAAAGCTGTAATAAAAGTGAAGGCAATGTTGATATTACATAGTAGAGAATTTAAAAAAAACCCCAGAAAAATCCAAATGGATGTAACCAGATGCTAGGAACTATAATATGAGGCTAAAAGGAAAAAAAAAAAAGGAAAGTAAAAAAAAAACCCCTAAAAATCTGTCAGTAGCTTCATTAATAATAGTAAGATGACATTGTAAAATGTGGTGAGAAAAAAACTAGAAAATTGGTATTGATCTATTGCAAATCATGAGTCAATAGTTAGAGGGGACAGGTAAAAGGGTAAAGTCTAGTCTTTCTAGTCTACTTAAATTTCTAGTCTACTTAAAACGTTTGTGCTGGAAAGCCTATTTGACTGTATGTGATGACTGTACTTGTGTACGAGCTAATTTAAGCAGTCTGATGGTTTGAATTTAGCTTTTTCAGGAGCTAGATGACCCAGCTCTAGTGATCAACTTCAATTCTGAAAAAGTTTTGACACGGTTCCTCAGATGTGTTCAAAACCAGTAAAAGTCGGTGTGGGTAATGACAGACCTGTCCACATGGCAGTGGTCCCACTATAAATAAGGGGATGAGTACTGTAAGATGCTTCTGTTTAGAGGGCGTTAGTAAAATGCCAATCTCTATAGGCTTATAGAAAGAAAAAATGTCTTGTAAAACCAACAATATATGTAATGTGAGCTAAAGTACTAAAGTATATTTAGTTATTTGCAGTATGTTTAAAATTTAAAAAAATGCTGAATAATGGGTAGATATTGCTGTTGGCAGACCTGAATAACTTGCCATGTTAGCTGCAGCAAAATTTCAGTTTCAGAGCAATTAAATGTAAAGTTATGGGCTTATGAGAAGGTAATAAATATTTTCATAGAATTGTTGCAGTTGTAAAAGACCTGTAGGACCATCAGAAAGCAGAGTTTCTGAAAAAGTCTTGAGATTTAGTGAACTGGGGTTGAGGCCAAAAGAGAGAGTTGTGGCTAAAGGGCATGTTTGACTTCTCAGATTATTTTGCTTGTGTGGTCAGCAGTCTTGTTGGCTGCTGAAACAGGGTTCTGTGTCCTGTGGTCACACTTCAAGAATGATGTTAAAATTTGTAACAGGTTTAGGGAAGAGCCACTAGAAAGTTGAAAGAACTGGTATTATGGAAAAGTCTAGGTCCTTTCCCTATTTATTTTATCAAAGATATATTAAAGTTATATTAAAGGGCAATCTGATTACAAACTACTTTAAATTCAGAATGAAAATCTGATAACAATGGGTATCTCCTTCTAGCAAAGTATCAGAAGATTAAATGGATGTTGAAGCTCCACAGTTTCAGACACAAAGAATGGATTTTAGTGCTTAAAAAGTCATTATTGAAACATTTTATGAAAAGTCACTTATCTGTCATTAGAAATATTTGCATTCAGGATGAGATACTTTCCTAGAGAACATGATCAATTTCTGTGGCAAACATTGGACTTTTAAAATGAGACGGATTTCACTGGGGCAGAAATTGGACTGACTGACCATGATAGTTCCTTGTAACAAAAATGAAATTAGTAAATGAATATACTATCTATTGCTTTTATAAATATTGTACTATTTGGGTGCCTTTATAATTAATAAGTACAAGCAGTCCTCCATATAAGCAATTCCCAATTTTTATTTCTTCAGTAACTGTTTATTAAAACTATGTTAAGAATGATAACTTCTTTGTGCTTTTCTCTATTCTGTAATTCTCAATTACTCTATAGTGATTAAAAGAACCCAATAGAGTTGAAGACAACATATACTGATGCTGTAATATGCAAGGGAAAGTTTTTTCCCCTGTTGACACATGGGACAAAATTTTCTAGTACTGACTAAGCCAAGAAGTTTTTCCAAATCCAGTGCACCATCCTGTGCGCTCCGTTCTTTTGACTTTCTTGCTGCAGTTCCAACAAACCATGAGTGCTTCAGCCATCAGTGAAGTTGTATCTGGCTTTGAAGACAGAGAAACATTGTTACTAGTTGAGGAACTAAATATAGGGCATTTCTAAAGGTGAAATTAATACCATTCAGGAAAGTCTTGATCCTAAGGAAGAATTGGATCTCTTTCTTCTTAATTCATGTGCACTACACTAGATTGTCCTTATTCCTTATGTGAGCTCTAACTTTTATAGTCATAAGGGTGCATGGCTTTCTTATAGAATGTGTTCATTTCGTCAATTGGATAGCTTGAAAGTCAGTCTCAGAAGTTCTTTTGAATTGGACCTTAGTTCTGTTTAGAAAGTGAGAAAATATGATTTGTCCTCATGTCTAAAATGGAAAAAAAAACCCCAAAATGAAAAAACCCTCACCACACAGTGTAAAATAAGACCTAAAACTCTTATTGGCAGTTCATGGTGTTTTTTTCATGTATTGTTTGCCTTCATCTCCACATAAAGGGAAAGTTTTCGATGCATAAAATTCTGCTTCCAGTAAATCAACAGGACTTCTGCTATTGGCAGTAGTAAATCAGAATGAAGTTGCAACTCATGTTACTCATCTCAGCAGATTCATCATCACTCGTACACATGTATCAGAGAACTGTTGAAAAAAGTACTAAGGATAGTTAAATATAGCACAGTATAGTTTCCTTTAATTACTCTTACAGTTTAGTGTTTTTCTTAAAATCAGAAATTTTAAGAAAAATAGTATGCTGGAAATAAAATAGCACTTCAAAATGACGTTACATTGAGCTATGCTACTGTTAATATTTAATAAAAGATAAAAACAGACTTTCATGTGAATTCTGGTATATTGCTTTAGTGAGTTGTAGATCAGAAAAGTTGTAGTGAACATTGGGCATACCAGGTTCACATTTTAATCTGCTATAAAAGGTAGTTTGAAAAGCTCTTCTGTATAGATTTCCTGTAACCATTCATAAGAATCATTGCAAATATATATTGATTGTTGGGTTTACTCTGCATTATTTAGTAATACTATAAAAAGTTTGGGTTAAAAAGCAAAGCTGTATAATACAGAGTGGAATGGTTGGTAGACCACTGCAAGATGGAAACAGACATTAATGATAGCCTTCCTCCTCCACTTCCCACCCCCCCCCTTTTACTTCTTTTTCTTTCTTTTTTTTTTTTTTTCTTTCTTTAAACCAGTCCTAAGAAGGACTTGGAGATTACTGTCCTGATTTTGTTTCCTTTTTGATTGGGGAAATGTGGTAGATATAAGATCTTGGAAATGCTATTTGATGTAAATTAACAAAAATCCATGAAACATAGTTAACCATAGATACAGTCTGACAGTAAGAAGAATATTGTGAAGAAGCAGAGGAAATCATAGAACGACTGTGTGTTACTCTGACAGTGAATCGGTATTATCTCTGCTATCAGATAATGCAGTTATCATTAATTTTCACATTTGCATTTCAATCTTTGGAAGGAAATGACTCTTGCCGGATGAAGATAAGAGCTCTGTACCACTATAATGAACCATCATTTTATCCTGATGCTTTGTATCCATATGAAAATGAGGCTGGGTGGTGTGGTATGTGAGGAGGCAGTGGGGGAGGGGGGGGGGTCACAGAAACATTATAACAAAGTGTCAAAAATCACTACAGACTTTTGGAACCCCATAATGAAACAAGAGGCAGTCTAAATAAATCTTCTGTAGTGAAGTGGATATTGGATTAAAAGCAGAGAGCGCAGCTCCCAGGCTCCAAGGGTTGGGAGGGAACCTTGTTGTAGCAGGGAAGGATTTCTGTGGATCTTGATCTGGTATCCATCAACAATTTGGAACTAGGAGGAGGCCATTTGGACACAGAATAACAAAAGTAAAGGTCTTAAGAGTCATCGAGGTAACCTTTGCAGTACAGGTCTTGTTTTGGCACTTAATTCTGTTACAGGAGGTGCAAATGCTCGTGGACTGCTGTCTTGTGGTTTGGATTATGGTACTGGAGCTGTTTTAAGTGGTTACCATACCCGTGCATTAAATGCAGGATTTTAAATAATTATCAGCCTTATATATAGAATTTATCCAAGTCTTCAAGGACGATAGTGTTCCCAGTTCTTTTTCATGCATAGCCCTGTTTTGTGTTGCTTACCTGAAGCTCGATCTGCAGACCTCTGCATCATTCCATTTTAGGTCTGATTGACTAATACCATTGTTACTGAAATATACTTGCACTGTATTCAACTTGTTTAACCTTTATAATGTAGTTAGTACTTATAACTTGCAGACTTCACTTTACATGATTTAAACTCATTGCCAAATGTCTTCTAAAAACAGGAACTCTTGAGGTTTGCCCTGCTGCCCCATTTTTTGTAACAAAAGCTGAGTTTCTTAGATAATGAAATGATTGTAAGAACTGGTATTTAAATATATGATATTTAAAAAGTAATTTTTAATGTGTAACCCTGCACCATTTATAGGAGCACCAGGATGTCAATCTTGCTGTGACCAGCTGGGATTGATGAATTATTCTGTTGGCTGTAGCAGCTGCTTCCTCTTGTAGACCTTTCTCTGGGTCTCACCTCTCTCTTCTTACATAATGAGTCTTTGCTTCATAATGAGAAGATGCAGGTCTAAGAAGCGGAAGGAAAAATACCCTACTCCTGTGTTAATACATTCAATAGTGACAGAAGTGGAGGAGTAAATAAGTGTTAAAATGGTCCCTATCATGATTCTGGTTGAGGCCAGCAGACAGTCTTCCCAAGTAGATCCTAAGGTGCAGAAGCTAAAGCATTGCAGGGAACATTCTCCAAGGGCAGTTTGTGTGCTGTCACCTGATTAAAGGCTGAGGGAGTCTCCCAGCACATAATCATGGCTATGCTTGGCGTCCGTGCCCAGAGCTGTTCTTTGCCATGTGTAATGCATCTTTTATTGATGTCTAGCAGACATAGTACAGAGGTTGTCTGTTCAAGGCAGTTGATACTGTTGGTGGACTGCTCCCTGTACGGGCCTGAAGGATGAGAATGTGAGAGTGGCTGGGTGAATTCACATGGAAGTAGCAGCCAAGCCTTCATGGCCGTCTTTCCCATGAGCAGTTTTGACTTTTCTAGGTAAGCGGCTGTTGCATGACCTACACTGAGCAAGTGTAATAGATGGGGAGAAATTTCACTTATGGTCGCACCTGATAAAATGAAATTCTGCCCTTTAGCCAGAAATAGTGGTCACCAAGGCTTTAAGAGAAAATTGAGATGTAAAAGAATTACTCTAAAATCATGTGAATAGGCAGTAGTAAATTTTGAAATCTAAGACATATTTCCTGTTATGATGTCACTTGCTGTGATGACTTCTGTAGCATTGCTTTCATGATGCAAGGTGCAAATATTGTAGGATTCTGTAACCCTGGAGACATGGATTGTCTCATTTGACTTGCATCCTAAAATATCAAAAAGCTGTGACTTCATCACTGAATACTGGAGCTCTTGTCAAGCATTCCAACTGTTTTGTCAGTTGGAATGCCATTTCCTTATCAGTATATTTTTAACATAATATTGTATATATTATAATACATATTATTATATATTAATATTATTAATATATGATTATGTTATTGTTAGCATATATATGTGAATTTAAATTTAATTTCAAAATCAGTTGCTATAGAAATGAGCCTAGTTTAGAAGTAACATCTTCTTGTATATACATTTCACATGTGGAGAACTTCAATTTTATTTAAGCAATTAGCCTTTTAGAATATTTTCAAATGCAAAACTTCATTTTTATCCAAGTCAAAATGCTTCAGAAAAGTGAAACTACCTAGAACCTTCAAGTCTGTTAGTTGGGTTTTTTTAATGGCATTCCATTCGTTTAGTATTTCTGGCTCTTTATTTACACATTTGTGAAATATTTATTTGACATAGCAAGGTCTTTAATTTTCTGTGTGTTAGGTGTAAATTGTTCTCTGGAGACCATCTTGATCTTCAGGTGGGCGAGTTTCTAGTTTAGGGTCATGGTTTAGAAATGGCACTCCCTAATTTAGTGCCCCTCCCTTCCCAACGCTCGCTCCTCTCCCCCTCCAGTGGGAGATACAAAAGGCAGAGATTATGGGTTGAGTAAAAACTATTTAGCAGAAACAGTGAGAGAAAAAAATGAACAGTTGCAGCAACAATCCCAATAACAACAGTGCATGCAAGAAGGGTGTTTTACATGGAAAATGCTCATCGAGGTAGCCCAACCTCGAGACAAAGAACAAAACGGCCGGCACACCCTCCATGGGCCACCTTTTCTTCCCAACCACAAGCCACGCCCCTCCTTCTCAGAAGTGAGGATCCCATACTTCCACTCCCCAGCGGTGATGTGCACGGTATAGAATAACGACATGGACACACACACATGGCTCCAGACTGTGCAAAATTAACCTTGTCCTTTGCAAAACTAGGACAACTTAGGTAGGCTTGACAATGATCCAGTATCTTCCTAAGTTGTTTTGTACTTCCGTACATGCAGCGTGAGGCAAGAACATTGGCCTGATTTGTAAAAGTCATTGAACCCCAAATGAAAGGTGATACATATTTGAAATGTATTCTGTTTTGATTGGCATTTATGTTTCAAGCACAAAAGACTTCTTGTTCTCTGAAAAAAGTTGATAGCTGGGAAAGGCATGTGCAAGGGAAGAATCATCAGATTCACTAGGTACTTCACTTTGGACATGATATGCTATATAGTGGGTATTATGTAAAGTACAAATCCCCATAGGTCACACAGTGAAGGACTCCTAGTCTGTGAAATTCTGCAGGGAATCAATGAGCATCTGCATTACAATACATTGTTTCTTGTAGTTTCATGCAGCAAGGGACCTGCGGAGGCTGGCAGAAAGCTTTGCACTTTTCAGCTGTCTCCACTGTAGTTTGGCCATAAAGGCAATATTGCACCCTGGTAATTGCAGAGGACTGGGAAACAGTGTCTGGTTTCAGAAGCAGATTGGATGAGAATCAAAAGGGACATATAATCAGTCCACAAGTATTTTGTTCTTTGTTGTGTTTTTCCTGTTAGCTAAGATTATTGCATTTGGAGTATTGCATGGCAACACTGGCTCGAACAATTGAAGAATGGATGTGTTAATATATTGAACCATATGCACAGCACAGCATTATTTAATGCACCGAAGGTGTAGTCCAGTAGTTGGATACAAATACCTACTGAGAGACGGTAGTGACTTTATTCTTAAATTGACAGGTTTCAGTGATGAATTCTGTGTTCAGCAGTTCATTGAAGAAAATATTTTGAATTTCAAAGTAGCGTCCTTCTAAACCTTCAAAATCTGCTTTATTTACTGTCTCTTAAGACATCGTAAACTAAAAGTTGGAATAATACAAATAAAACAACAAAAAAATTATCACCCATAATTGTACAAAGGAACCATTGTACTTCCTTTCAAATGAACTAACTTTTGCTGAGAGTAAAAAATTTAATGTGACATGTGATACTGTATTTACTCACAAAATCACAGTTCAGGATGGTTCACAGTGAGAAAAGGAAACTGGGTGTTGTGGTCATGGAACTGGAACTAAGGGCAGTCCTCTCTCGATTCTGACCTTGACTGTCTGTGTTTAGCTCAGTGAGACCAGCTTATCACACATTTGGGTTTAGGTTTAATTGCCACATTTAATTTTTAGGGTGCTCTACTGTTGGATTCTCAAAAGGAGGATATGAAATGAACAGTAGATCTTATTTTCTTTCCTTGATTTAGGCCTCAGACAAGGATATGTGCAAATGATCTTTGTAAAGTGCAGTAGTGGTCATCATACAGAAATGCTGCAGTAAACTCTTTTATGCAGTCACTCAGCGCTTATTCATCAACATGGCAAAAGTAAGAATGACCGTCTTAATAGCATCAGACCTCATTTTGATCTAATTACAGAATGTGTAGTTCTTTAAACATGTTCTAATGGAATCTGAGAAAACCCAGAATCAAATATTCAGAAGTGTGGTCCAGGGTAAAAACTAGTAAGGTATTTGAGCAGGCAGAAGTAATAATGATTAAAGCCTGTGTTTGGAAAGCTGTAACTCTTAGTTTTTCCTGCAGTCAGCTGATTACCTTAGACATTCTAAAATAGCTGTGTAGAGGACATTTTGTTACTATCCCGCTCTCCCCCGACAAAGATTTTGGAGTGGTCTGAATGTGCTCTTTAATTATCATGGTTGATTCCAAAAACTATTTTTAATCTATAGCATATTAAATCATATTCATGGGGAAGATGCTTGCATATGCCTCTTTTGGTAATGTGGGCAGCCAGTCCAGTGTATACATTGCATCTTTTGTGATAAGTTACAGAAAAAGTGAATCAAATTGTCCCATCATAGCTTACTCTTTCTCTTTGCTCCCTTTTGTGTCTCAGAACTTTTAAGCAATGTATTCAAGGTGAAAACATATTTGACCTCATAACATATTTTTTGAGATTATAGGTAGAAAAACTTCAGAGTATTTTACATAACTTTGCTTTAAGTAAATATTGCAGGATTACACATCGCCTTATTTATTTTATAAAACAATATTTTCTAATATATTTCAAAAATTGGGGATAAAGCTGTAAAAATCATATTTTACTGAGAGAAAATACTCGGGGTGGACTTATTCAGGTCTGTGCTGCTCTGATTTTATGGCAGTATAATTGCGTTGATTTAAAAGATGCTTCATCAGCATAAACCCACAATGATGGACTGTTTTGGATAATTTAGAAAGATAATATAATGTATACACTAGGGACATATTGTTCCAGAGTGCCTTGTGTATGTATTTTGGGCTGGGTGGTTCTTAAAGGAGACTGAATTTCAAATTACATCACTCTATGAAAAAAACCCTTCATTAAGTTATCTGAACTTTGATACTTACAGCGTGGTGCCAAAATTACTAATCAGTTCATAAATCTTTGGCTTGCATATATAAATAGATACTAGTTCTAATTTAAAAAAATAAGACTATCTGGAAAGCACTCGTGATACGCATCCAGTCAGAGTTTTCTTAAGTTGACCACAGTCCAATTTTCAGGGCTTGTGTAATGCAACATTGCAAATGCTTTATGTAATTTGTTGCCATCTGATAAAGTATGTATAATTTTATAATTTATTTACTTAATACTTTTACTGTAGTGATTTCTACTTCATTATTTTTATTGACTTATTCTCAGGAAAAACCCTTGTTTCCTCAGAGCTGCTCAGCATTTGATACTGACTATTTTTCAAAGTTTTATATTGGATATCAACTTTTGTGGAACTTTTCTTTAGGAGGTGCTTTCTAAATATGTGACTATTTCTAGCAGCCAAAAAAGAAAAAAAACTGCAGTGAAACAACAGATATTTTGGTGTGTTGCGTTCTGATAAGAGCTATCATTTAGTTTAATTACTATATCCGTAACACTTTAGCCATCAAATTTTGAGCGTCTTCCAAGGAAATTATTTTCTCTCATCTTGTCCTGCTAATCATTATTTTAATAGTTGCAACTTACTTAGGTTTTTTTTTCTGTATCGTCACACCACAATGTGTGAGTCATCGAAGAATGTTGTGATAAGGTAGTTGATAGGGATGTAGGGCTTAAAATGGTATAAATGGGCCAGAAGACATCTTCAGGGGACCATGAAGAAGTGTCCTTGCATATTGCTATGGCACCCTTAAATATGTTACCTGCAAAGGAATGGGCACTCAGGAGTGTTGGAGTCTGTTCTACATGATGCACAAAGTAAGCTTTGGGTTTCTTTTATGCTTTTCTGTAGGAATGCGTCTGATTACAGAAAAGTCAATCTCCTTGGATTCTGCCTTTTGTCAATATATCCTGCGATGGCATATGTGTATTGACAAGCATGATGTAATAGATTAGTTGCTCAGCTGATTCATTGGTCTCGCATTGTTCAGCATTCTGTATACTGGGAGGCTCGGTCAAGAAATTAAATACTCCAATAGCACTAAGAAACCGATCTTTCCTGTTAAAAAGCCTCTTGCCATCTGCTTGCTTTTGAATTTTTCTCATAAAAGAGACAAAAAAATGGCTTGAATTTTTCAGAAAGCACGTCACATTAGCTTCACCATTTCTCAGCTTCTAGGATCATTGCCCTGTAAAAATGCTATATGTGTTTCCCAAAGCTTGGACATATCATGATGCTTATCTAAAGAGGAAAAAATGATATATTTTTAAAAGAAAAATGCTGACCTAGTTAGTGAAGCTGAAACCATTCATTAATTAGAAGTCATAATTGCAATTACATGGTTAAATTAATTTATCATGAAAATAATCCTATCAGTTTTCCTTTTTGGAAAAATAGAACCAAATGATTTTAGCAGCCCATATTGCTTAAGGCTGATATTACAATGATACTGGTTTAGAGTGAATAAAGTAATCAAATTCCATTTTCAAGATCTGAAATTCTGAGACTGTGTCATAGATAGTTTATGTATTATATGAGATTCACTTGAGTTGTAATTTTGTAATTACATATAATATATAAAGCATATATGCACAGATAAACACATAAAAGGAATATAGTGTGCTGAAATTTAAAAAGAGTGAATTGAAGATAACACAGCACATAATATATAGAAAAATTCATGTAATATGGCAAGTATGCTGCAGCATGTGAAACTGAGAACGCCTTTTCTACTCTCAGGCTATTTAGACTTCCTTGATATTCAAATGTTAATGTACATTAAATGGAATTTAAGGAGGTCCACCAAGGTGGACCTCAGGCAGCCCTGGCAAGTAGTGATCCTTGGGGATACCCACTTTACGTACATATTTTCAAAGGTGTTATAGCCATGAAATATAGTCCTTTGATGACATCATAACTGTGAAATATGACATTATTTTGCTCACCAGCAGTCAGAGCTTTGCTTTATCTATATTAAGCAGTCTGTACACATAAATAAAGAATACCAAATACTGAAGCTGACTGCTGTAACCCAACATGGCCATCTTCAGCTGAAGTACTCATCACTCTCTGATGCCCTATGGATGTCTGGGGACTATTTGTAGAGTAACTTACTGTCAAATATCACTAAATTTAACAGTGTCTTCTCTCCAGAAATGAATTAATAAGTGTTGTGGATTCTTTTAGACAGCTATATGTCCAAATTCAGCAATTACTTATGCTTTCTTAGATTTTAACAGAGGGCAGAAATTTATTATTTTATGTCAAGCTAGTCAAACTTGGTCTTTAAATTTAAGGTTCTCGAATATATAATTAAAATTTCTAGTCCTGTTGAAGTAAATAGAAAAGTACACATTGATGAGAATGGTGTTAATACCTAGTCTGTTAATGGCTAGTTAATATATGAATACATATATCATTTGCACAAGACTCACAAATGTACTCTTCAGGAGAAAGACTATTAGGCACAGTCACCAGGGGAGTGTTCATCTGCTTGCGCTTTGTTATTAAAGGGAGAGAAGAACAAGTACACTTTTGAGCACCTGAAAATATTTTAGGTCTCCATGAAAAAGACTTCATAGAGGAGTACAAGAAATCCATGCATAAAGATATCTGTCCAGACTAACCTGGCATTTGAAGATAGAATCAGTAAGTCTTACTTTATTTTTTTTCTCTACAGGTAGTAAGAAAAAAAAAAATACTTTCAGAAAAACTCTTTTGGTTCTCTAGGCTCCCATCTTGCAAAGTATTTAAAAACTTTTATTTTAATATGTGTGAGCATTCCATTAAAAAACAGAACTACCCACATGCATTAAGTTAAGCACAAACATATTTGTAGGACTGTGGCCTTAACTCAGAAGCTCTTCCAGGAAGGAGCTGCCTTTATCACAGTACTTTCTATGTACTCAGAAAACTGCTAGCCTGCATAAATTAACAAGGATGCAAATCAAGGCAATACTTAAGACCCCTTTCTACTCCTCTGGAAATGTAAAAGGCTTTAAAGGTGGACTAAATTACTTCAGCAATACCAAGAATTCTGAATACAGTGGACTTCAAATTGTAGCTGCTTCAGTTTCCGTTAATTACAGAATATTGTTTCATGGATATGCTTGATTTTCTAACTTATTATTTTGAAACTCTTTTTATTAAAATAATTAACATAAGATGTTTTGACTTGTATATGTTTCTTAAATATTTTTCTTTTCCTTTGAGAAATAGGAGCTAAATCCTGAGGCTGCTGTTCATTTCATAGCCACTTTATTTTCAGTGGTGGGATAGTAAGGTCTAACATAACATGTTAATTTTTTTTAATGAAAAATTCATTTGGATTCTGCAATCATTTCTTATTTATTTTAAATTTTAAAGACCCCATAATGTTTTATGGCAGTGATTATGTCTGTGGATACAGTCTTGTGGTGTCGTAATGCACAAGAGTCCTGATCTTGCTTTTTTTCCTAGTGGCATGATTTTACTATAACTGTGTATATTTTGCTGTAACTGTATATAGGAATATAGTAGTATAAAGAATTGAGAAAAGAGGATATTTAAGTGTTGTGCAGGGATAGAAAAGGATTGTGATACATAATGTCCAAAATGTTCCTAAGAACAAATCTTTTCTTAAAGGAACTAGTTTTGCGGGGTTTTTGTCTTTTACAGTTTTTTTTTTTAATAAAAAGTACTATGACTGAAGGGATATCCTGAAATACCCTGTGTGAAGCATCAGTGGCTCTTAGTGTCTCCCTGTGAAGATCAGTTTTATCTTCTGTCTATTATTTTAATTATTTAACTCACTCCAAGCAGTATTTTAGAATTATGATTGTTTGATGATTTTTTCAAGCATCAGCTGATAAACTAAAACTTACCTTGGCAATTCAAGGGAATAAAAGAAAATATACCCTTTTAAAGCTCTTATTTTCTCAGTGCCAGTTACTTAACTGTGGTGCATCCTATTTGTATTTTTATCAACTTTTTTTCTTCAATTTTTCTTTTATGCAGACACTTCTTACTCTTTAATTTTTGCCTTCCTTATGCAATATTTGTAGTAATAAACCAAGTGCACATATATTGTTTTTATTTGCCTTATGGCTATGCATTGTGAGAAAGAAGGCATGAGATTATTTAACTGAATACATTTACTTCATATGAAAACTGTAGCACCTAAGCTTGCATGTGCTTCTCTCTTGTGATCGTGGCCCGGTGATACTTCCTTGTTGTATTTATCATCCTCACCTCTCTGCCTGGCTTGTGTTTCCCTTCCTTCATCTACACAGACAGTCACAGCACAGGAGCTATCGAGGTGACAGTCCAGCAGTGCTTAGTGGAGCAAAAGTCTTTACGTTTCGGCTGCTTAAAAGCAATTCACGAAAAATGTGTGCAGCAAAGACGCAGTTTCCCCAATGTACCAATTCCCCCATTTCCCCAATCTCATACATGTGCTGAAGAAATGTCATTTTCCTTTTCAAGTTTTGTTTCCTAAATAAAAAGGAAAGCATTTTGTTGTTCCCGTTCCCTTTTGATAATTCATTATTTCTGATCATCTCCTTTTATATTCTTGGTCTGATTTTGTTCATGTCCTTCATTTTCACCCTACTCTATATTCATTTTCTTTCGATCATTTATTTCCTTTGATTCTATTAAATTCCTTTTTCCATGTGGTGTGTCTTTCATGCATTATAATTATAAAACATTTCTGTTTTCTCTTCAAGCACTTCAGATTTATTTACCTGGCTTTCTAAGTTTAGGTAGAGTGTTTCCTATAGTATTTATCAGAGAGTACAGGAGGAATGAGCACACTATTGCTGCTCTTGGCTCTGCTGTATTTTCGAAGAGCATCTGCTCGTGTTCATTTGATTTTTTTCCCTCAGTTATGTATACAACACGCACATATGTATCATCAATTCAGTGAAAACACCACAGAGAAAATGAATTTTATGAAATTGGGAGGAAGTTTGCAGCAAACAGTGGATTATATTGGTGTTATATAGCTATCTCATCAAAAGGTAGCAAATGCACAAGACCTTTTGCACTTTTCAATTTGAAAGAAAATTATTTCATTAGAAAAAAAAGAACCATCACTCTGGATGTTGGAGAATGCCAGAGCCTGATGAAACCAGCTGAAGAGACAAACTGAGTGTACGGATGCAGATTAGCCTTCAGAAGATGAGGGTGTAAAAGGGATTTAATGGTAGGATGGATTATAGAAATCCTTGTAACAATGTTAAATAATTATAGTTCCAGCCGAGATCAAAGCAGTGCTGATTGAACCCCCTCAAGCTGTTAACACGGAGTATCTTGAAGGAAAAAAAAAGAGGAAAAAAACCCTCTGAGATTGGTCAGCCTGCGCTGACAGTGTCCTCTGATCTGGAGAAGTTCTGGCTGTGTTGAAGGTACAACTTGTGGGGGAGGGAAAACAGAGAGAAGGATTTATCTGTCCAAGTAGCCTATTTGAGTGGGGGGGTTGTTTTTTTTTTAAGGGAGGAGGAAGGGGTTGTTACAATCAGTGCTACTGGAGTTCACACACTTACTTGAAATTGCAGTAAACTTTACAGTTGGCTTCTTTCCATATTGGAAAAAGGATTAAATTTCTTTAGCAGAACTCTGGTCTGTAACAGAAAATTATTAGACTCTTTTTTTTTTTCCCCCTCCCCCCACACACCTTCCCCCCACTTTTAGACTTTAGTTCCTATATACATACCTGCCCAGCAACAACTATTAGTAGTGATAACTGGAAGAATGCCTTTGTAGTAGCAAAATTTGGCTGCAGGCAGGGAGTACAGTTGCTATGCCCATTCAACAGCATTAAACATTTATTCTCAGTGCCTTGCCTTCCTGGCATCCATGCCTGGAGGATTATGCTTATGCCTCTATTAATAAAAAAAGGGAAGTCAAAGTTAAATACTTATGGTTTGGTGGTGTAGTAACGTGGCATAGCCAAAGCTTTTCCTTTCATGCAGCTGTCTGTAAAGTGCATCACGTTTAGTTTGTTGCACAAGAAAATGTATGACTTTAACAAGGTTGAGGTGTATTTTCAGTGATGGTGTGTTGACTACGCTCAGTTCTAAGTAGAAAACTAGAGGGTACATTAGCTGAGTCATAAAAAACAAGGGTGGAGATGACACCTTATGGACTGGAACTAAATTATGGAATCGTAGAATGGTTTGGGTTGGAAGTCGCTTATTTTTTCCCCGCTAGATCAGATTGCTCAAAGCCACATCCAGCCTGGCCTTGAACAGTTCCAGGGATGAGGCACCCAGTATTAGTTTGTTCCCCTGCTCTGTGCTGGGATGGCAGGTGAGTAAGAATGACCATGACTGAATGGACATAAAGCATTAACAGCTGTTGGACATCTCTCTCCCCCCAACCCCTTCTTTTCCCCTCCTCACTCTTCTATGACTGTATTTTTTTAGCAAATGCGAGTACTTTGTTTCCTGGGTACTCCCAGTCTACTAAATGCCAATCAGAGAGTGTGTTAATGAACTGCTCTGTATTTCAGAGACTAATGATGCGTGTCAAAACCCCAAACCTCTTCTCAAATCCCTGTGTAAGAAGCTGCAGTAATACTTTCCAAATGCTGTAGGTAAAAGCTTGTATCAAAAACTATTACTTTTTTAAAATTCAAAGATAGCTTTGGCATTGGTTTATGAACTGTTGTAGGAGACCTGTCTAGGGACTTTGTTAACCTGTTCACTTAGGTAAGCTGCTTCTTGCTTAGAAGTTGAAGTAGAAGTTTATGTTGAGGGGGCCTTAAATCTGTGTGCCTTGGGTCAGGGACTGACTTTTTAATGGCACCATCTTCAAGGAGTTTTATGGCCTTTTCTTTAAAAGTGTGACAGTCTTTGCAGGCATCTTGAAGTATCCCTAGATGTCGAAGTTAAAGGTACTAGTTCTGTGTCTATTTTCCTGGCCAAGTGCTATGGAAAATATGGAAGTGTGTGTTCTGATGGTGTTCTGGGGCATTTTCCCACCATGTGGGGTTTAATCATGTAGAAAATATTGCAGAAAATATTGAGCTTTACTGTTGAAAGTGTGATCTAAGACAAGATAGAAACGATTTTGCAGTAATTGCTGATAGATCTTGGCCAAGATCTGCAAAGTTGTGTGAAGTGTCTACTATTTATTATTTTTTAGTTTGTAAAGTTAAACATATCTGTGGGAGCAGGGTTTAGTTTTTAATCAAACTGATAGTTACACTGCTGGATAGAAACAGATAATTCCAATAAGTGAGCTTTAAGGTGTTATGCTAGTTCAAAACTACCTGGCATCAAGTAAAGAAGGGTTTTAACTACCTGGCATCAATTAAACAAGAGGTTGTGGAGTCTTAAAGTCCTGGACAGGGATCTCTCAATTCCATTTTATAAAGGGACAATTTGAAGGAAGTAGTTGATGCTGTTTGGACATACAGATCTGTTACTTTTATGGTATTATTTTGGGTGTAGTGAAAACTGATGGAATAAATGCTTTGGAGAAGAAATCACCATGTCAGCCTGTGCTAACAGCTGCACTTTCAGGATGAGTTTTTATACCGGAAATAGGAAAGAATAGTTTATTTTTGAGACCAAACGTAAGTTTTTTGAATTGCCAGCAAACCTGGTTGAGACTGTGTATGTAGTGTGGTTTAATTTTGAGACTGATTATGTGTAGTGTTAGTAAGAAGGGGGGAAAGGAAGAGCTTCTGAAACTACTTTTAAGGACAATAGTTGAAAGCAGGAGGAGAGGATAAAGGAAATCATTAGCAATATTTCTTAGGTTGAGGAAGAGTTTCATGGTCTCTCTTCAAAGAGAGAATGTGCAGAATCCTTTTTTTCCTTGTTTTGTTTTGTTTTGTTTTTTCCCCACTGTCTAGAGTTCTGCTGCTGGTATCAAAAAT
The DNA here is from genome assembly GCA_013398955.1 of Callaeas wilsoni. Lineage (NCBI taxonomy): Eukaryota > Metazoa > Chordata > Aves > Passeriformes > Callaeidae > Callaeas > Callaeas wilsoni. The sequence goes on from VWPU01009501.1 coordinate 302,461, forward strand.
GAATAATAAAATTGGGAATCAATGTGAGATCTTAAGTTCTCCCATTATTAGTTTCTTCTGCATGACAGAGTCATTCTGTATGATTCTTTCTTTCTTGTATCAGGTTACCAAACAAAGAGTTAAAAAAAATTCTTTTCCTCTCCATCACCATCAGCCTTCCCTATTGCTTTCTAACCCTTCCTGAAATTGCGGAGGAAGAGTTAATAATGGAACTAGCTCTAGTGCGTGTTACATACCTATTCTCACTTCTTCTTCACACTTTAAAACCCTTCACAGAGGATTTTAGAATGGGAAAATGCTAAATCAGCTCTTTGCCTGTCCTTGGCTTCTGAGCTTTTTTTGTCATTGTGCTATGGAAAAAAGGATCAGACTCCAAACCTTTAAGCAGTAGCTGCATTTGGAAATAATCTAAAGTAAAGAGATGTCTTTGTGCAATAAGGAACACCATTGTTCCCCTTTGTGTTCTGAAATGACAAATTATTGCCCCTTGACAGTCAGTTTGAAATCAGATAACTGAGATTCACTGTATGATCTTTATCTCCAGAGTCCAGGTAAATTTGTTGTATGCAGTGTGTTGTGCATAGTGTTTGTAGGAGTGTGGTACAACTCAGAGTTATATCCAGCCGCATGTGGATAATTCGAAGATATGGCATTTAATGTTACCAGAGGGGAAAAATGCCTGAGTAGACTTAAAAATTTCCTGCTTATTTCCAATTGACATTATTATTTTAAAGCTAAATTGTTCTCCATTTTAACATAACTTTCTACATTTTTATTTAGGTTGTGCTTACAATATGAATGGTTCTAGATGTAAGTTAAAATATATATGATGGAGAGGGCAACCTTCCCCCTCCTTCGTGTCCTCCCCATCCATCCACTATTTGTACTTCTAGGTATGAAAACACAGTATAAAGATTCCAGCTGCTGCTCAACATCTGTGAAGACACTGGAAAATAAGCTGTTGGTGTTGATGTCCCTTTCTTCATTTTTTTCCTCCTAATTCATCTTTTATTAAGGAACAAAGGAGAGGAAACAAAACATTATTAGGCCTTGGTTAAATAAGTATATTCAAGATAGTTATGGCTGGTGTGTCTCATCCATTGAACGTAGAGATAAATACACATAATACTTTCTGTATTTTATACTTTTCAAGTATGAAGATTATCATACATATTTTTACAAAAGCAGAAGGGAAAGCAGTTGCTCATAAATTCCAGATTTCTGGAGGTTTTAGTTTGTTTCTGAAATTTTGCTAGGAAGAAATCTGTTTTATGAAGAATTAGTTTCCTTTTAAAATATTACCATAGAGCTTTGATAACATCTGAAATCTTTATTTGAGTACATTGCATTGTGTAGTGTTCTGCTCTATATGGTACTACATATGCAGCTATAAACTAGCATCTCTCATTCAGATTTAAAGATTCCCTGTTGTATTATAAATTATAATCTAAGTTGCACAAAATTGATTGAAGTACAAGCCAGAATGTCCTTTCTGGACTCAAAACCACGATTTAAAGCTATTATTTGAAGATGGAGTTTCAGCCACTGTTCCTCCTTTGAAGATTTTTTTTTCTTTTAACTAATACTTGTTTACATTTCTAACATGGGCACCAATTTAAACTTTTCTGAGCACAAGTACTAGAATTTACTTTTACAAATTCCCCTGAATAGTTTACTGTGTGGTAATTGTAGTAATTTCAGATGGTCAGGTCACATGTACATGTGGATGTTTGCACATTGAAAGGACAGAGCATGCATCAATTTTTTTTATGTTTTCCGTATATACCAGAAGTGGACAAATTGAAAAGCGTAGCCTTGTGATTTTTTTATACCTGTTTGCAGTAACATCTAAACAACACTAAATATCTATTTTGTGTATGTATCATCAGATATATTCACAACCAACCACTTGATCTTTCTGTCGTATGATTTTCAAGAATTCTTTTTAGGTCACCTGTTAGATTTACGAATTCTCAGTAAGCGAACTAGGACAGATGCTCAGGCAAGAACAAAGGCACATCTGAAGACTTAGTCCTCAAGCCTGATGTACTTTTCAGAGGCTATAGTATGGTATGCTGACAACCATGAAATCTTACTGTACTTAGCAGAGATATAGTTCATTTCAGCTTCATAATGCTGTACTTTATTAATAATCAATGTAGATAGACTCAGTTTTAATACAGGAACAAATCAGCAAGCCTCATTTTTTTTCTGTGCTAAATTCCCATGTTTGGAAAGCAGAATGTAGAGAATTACTGTGGTTTATTTCTTATAATTATGAATTTAATTTCAAAGTCATGCCTAGCTTTATCTCAGATCTATTTCTCTTCAGTGAAGTACTGAACCCATGTGGGACACTGCCTCTTTCCCACCCCAATCTTCACCTTGAGTTTAATGATGCTTTTACATCAAGTTAAGTGGTTTTCTGAAATTTTAATTTGTAATTGAACATATCTAACTCAAGCAATATGGCTTGCTCACTCACTTTGAGCTTCACTTAAATGTCTAGTCCTCAGATACTTGTTCAGACACTGAGCTGGGGAAGAATTGATGTGGGCTCATTTACAGCCATGCATAAAGCAGCAGGACATCTCACTGCTACCTGCAAATGAGAGTCATGGTGCTGTTGGCTCAACACCAAATTTAGGTCCTGACTTAGGATTTCAGTTACACTTAAATAAGACATATTTCTAAAGATATGGTAACTTGGACATAGATAACAAAGGTGTTAGTACAGACAAATCCTATAGGTGCCTGTTTTCGCCAAACAGACTCTTCACTGAAGCCTTCTTCGTAAGTGGAAGGGGAAGATTAATGGGGAAATAGTTGTGGTCTTTGTTCTTCAGGAGGAAGCTATCATCCTATTGCCACTAGAAATAGCATCTTCCAAGCACTGAGAAGAGGATTTGGAGATTGGGGTGCTATGTAAAACAGTAAATGCTCCTGAGGTTCCAGAGCAAGGTCTAAGGGATGACTGGAAACAACTTTCTGGTCTGCTGAAGCTGGTGAAAAATAAGGCTCTTTATGGTGGATGTCTCTCAGCCTTTCTTGTTCTTCTGAATCTACTTTGCCACTGCTGCAGCTAGAGGCTGCTGTCTAGAATGTGGTGGAGTGGAATTTAAAGAGAACAAAGCATCTAAATAGAGAGGAAGCCCTTGAGTTATAATGGGAAGGATTTGTCCCTACTGGCACATGCAGTATTCAGACCTGTGTGAAATAATTACAGTGTGCGACCTATATGGCATTATACTTTCTGTGTTTCTCCTTTGGACACATCATCTAAATCATCACTAGACCACCTCAGCAACTGTAACTACCTAGTTTTTCACTTTGCCTTGCTCAGTGGCTTGCTTTGGCTCAGGAGAGCTAACAGGGGGCTGACAGTGTTGTGGGGGCATACATTTCCTTTCATGATTCAGAGGTCTGCAGCAGCTCAGTCAAAAATAAAAGAATCCTATAAGCAAATAAAATGTGAATTGAATACAAGGTTCCTGATTTATCTAAAAGCATTCGCTAAAAGTACTTCATTTCTTTTACTGCTGCAATAAAATAATTTTACAGTTAGTAGCATATAACTTACAGGAGTGACAAATTTGGTACTTAAAAAATATTTAGGTTAAAAAAACCTGTCACTTCCAGTAAGTCATTTTTAGAGTGTAATCACTTTAATTCTCCTCTCTAATTTTATCACCAGGAGACAAGCTCCAAGCCCCCTAACCTCCTGTAAAAATCTTTGTGCTGCTGCGTGTGGTGGCTCCCAGTCAGAGTGACAGAATGGGGATCGAGGCTGGCATGGTTGATCTAGGAACAAGGGAAACATGTCTTAGTATCTAGCAGTCTAAGTGGTAGATAAACATCGTTAATGTCAGGTCACTTGAAGTCTAAGTTTAACATAAAACAGTAACTTGTCAGAAAATACAGCATGAAACTTATGACATGTCCTACTTGGACTGGAAAAACTGTAAGCATGTGGTGACAGTAATATTGCACTGGCACAGCTATTGATTTAAAGAGTTGTTTACAGCCCTGCAGAGCACAGGCTATTTGAGCTTTACGCAGGGTATCTGTTCTCTTAGAGTGGTCTGGTGTAGTTACAACACAGCAGTGCATGGTTTGCATTGTAGTGTTACGGATTAGCATCACTGAGGCAATGGCAGCCTGTGAAGGGGGAAGGCAAAGTCTTGGTTCCAGGGTAATCCAGCATTGCTGGAGTCCAAATCCAACATGTCCTGTCTCTCTTTGCTTTCCCCACTGTGATTTTAAGGCATTAAACAGCTACCAAAACTGAGAATACCATTCAGGTATTTCTTTAAGTTAGATTCGTTTCTTAGGTTAATAACTTGATGTTTTATTGGAAACTTCATCAGAAAACTCAGGATATGCTGGAAAAATATGTAAGAAGTAAAAAGAACAGAATAAGTTGAGATAAAATTTTTTTACTGGATAGAATCATGGAATGGTTAGGGTTGGAAAGGACCTTAAAGATCATCTCCTTCCAGCCCTTCTTCTGTGGTCAAGGACACCTTCCAGTAGACAAAGTTTCTCAAAACCCCATCCAGCCTGCCCTTGAACACTTCCAGGAATGTGTCATTCACAGCTGCTTTGGGCAGCCTGTTTTATTACCACACCACCTTCACAGAAGAACATGACTCTTGGTTCATATCTCAAGAAAATAAATTTTTCTGTTTATTAAACTCCCTTTTCTCCCTTCTTCCATTTTATTAGTCTTGGGTTTTGTAGTCCTGAGATTAGGGCACCCACTTAGAAAGGTAGGGAGCTGAGTTCATATCTGTTCTTCCAGAACTGATTGTATTTAGAATGAACTAATTCTTGTTCAAAAATATGTTAAATTCTGGAGGAGCACACAGAAATCCACATCTCTCTGTCCTTACGTGATGACCATAGCAAAGGTGCAATGTACATCATAAGTTCTTGGTTAACAAGTTTTTTTATTAACACAAAGGGTGGCTAGAGAATTTCTCCCTCCCTTTTAAGTATTTTTGGAGGCAAAAGAAATGGATTAGAGTCTTCTAAGGGTTAAACAAAATGGGAGCCACATGTCCTGGTTCCTAGATCAGAGTTTTTATGAAATTATGGTCACTATCACAAGTTTCATTGTGAAAGCAAGTGTGCCAGCTCTGCCCTGTGCTGTACTCTGCACTCTTCAGGTATGTTGGGTTTGCTCTGAGGGTAGAGAACCTCTTACTTTCTCTCTTCGCATTTTGATAGATTTAGGGGGATATTAACCTACCATCTGAGAATGCAACTGCATTTGAGTTTAGACACCTATGGAATCAGAATAAAGAGACTTCCAGATGTATGTAATGATAAGCAGCTGCTGAAGTTAGATTTTCTACATCCTTTTCTTCAATGTTGCTACCTATATTCCACTGAACCTCAATTAAGAACTAAATTATTAAGTCTTGACCCTGTCTATAGTTCTGATTTGTATTTAAAATATGTTTTACAGATCAGAAAGAGAAAGCATGAATAACTGACATGAGTTACGAATAAGAGTGGAGCTGTGCTTTTTATTTAGATTACTATGCAAAATATTTTCCTTTCACTGATAATGTTTCTTAAATGTAATTAGACTTTTTCATCCAGGAGAGCCCTCCTTCAGGAAGACATTAATTATTAATGTATCAATTATTAATTAATAGTTATTAATTAATAACTATGAATAATACTACTGTTTAGAATCATTCAGTAGCTTATATTGGAAGGTACCTCCAGAGGTCATCTAGTCTATCCCCAGCTCAAAGCTGGGCTGACTTATATCAGGTTGCTCAGGGCCTTACTTGGTCAGGGTTTAAAGATCATAAAAGATACAGAACCTGAAGATTTCCTCAGCAGTGCTCAAGGTTTGATTTCCTTACTTAGCTGTTCTAATATTTGCCTACCATATGTTGTGGAAATCATTAAAATTTTCTCTTGTTGCAATGCTTGTTTGTTTCTTCTTGCCTTGTCCCTGATTATCTCCAATGGGAGAGTGGCTTTGTGTTGTTTTTACCCTCCAATGACGTGTTTGCATACAGGAGTTAAAGCCCTGTAGCCTTCCTGTCCTAACATTGATCTTCCCAGCTCTTTCAGCACCTCTTGCTGCAGTGCCCTGGCAGTCTTGTGGTCCTCTACCAGACTTATCCAAGTATGAGTATGTACGTCCTGCTCGACAAACTCCTTCAGAGCCCTGGGTGCAAAGGCCTTCACTGCTGCAAGAGCACGCTGAGGATACAAGTCCAATCAGTCTACTCACAGATTATTGTTAGCAAAGCTGCTTTCCAGCTGGCCAGTGCCGAGCCTGTACTGTTGCATGGGGCCCAACCTGTGCCAGGCACAGGACTCAGCATTTGCCTTGGTTGAACTTCGTTTGGTTTCTGTCAGCCTATTTCTTTAGGTTGTTACGGTCTCTTAGCAGCAGCTGTGCCCTCCAGTGGTTCCCAGCTGCTCCCGCCAATTTGATATCATTTGCAAACCTGAAGGGCATTCATTCCTAATGTCCAGACCATTAATAATTATGTTAGGAAGCGCTGGCCCTAGATAGCCCCTTGAGAGATGCTGCTAGTAACTGGACTTCGTACTGCTGTTCACATAAGTTTGATTCAGTGGTTCAGCCAGCTTTGTTATCTATCCACAAATCCATATTTCAGCAATATGTTTATGAGAATACTCTGTGGTAAACCTTTTTAAAGTCCAGCAATACCCACTGCTGTCCCCTCTCACCTGCTGAGCCAGTCATCTCACTGTAGGAGTCAGTGAGGTTGGTCAGGTATGATTTTGCCTTAAGTAAATCCATGCCAGGTGTTCCAAACCACCTTCTGACATTGTATGTGCTTGGTCATGGCAATGAGGAGAATTTGCTTCATACTACTCCCAGGGATGTAGTTTGGGTTAAAAACCCCTTAGTACCCTTAGTACCCTCCTCCTTATCTTAATGCTTGGTCTACCATTTGCTTGTTTCTCGTCATAGGGGAACTTCCTACTTCACAGGTGCTACAGCATTTCAAAGCTGTGGAGAATGGAATCATAGTGACATTGGTCAGCTGCCTCATCATCCTTGGATGTAGGCCATCTGGTCCCATGGACATATATGTGTATGTCTAACTTGCTTAAGTGCTCCCTTACTTAATCTTTCAGTGCTGCAGATAATGCTGTAGACTCTTACTGCTAAGCTTGGGAACTGAGGAAACCTGATGGCACAGCCTAGAATTAAAACCTGAAACAAAGAAGGCAGCCAGGGCCTCAGCTTTTATTGATGTTCAATCAAGACCACTTTTTGTGTTTTGGGTTTTTTTTTTAATTTTAATTTTGCTGGCTATGTTCCTGCTGAAGTATATTTTGCTGCCCTTCAAATCTCTCCTTATTTTTAACTCTAGGTTAGAACAGCATTACAAGAAATGCATAGATAGTCCTTTTAATTTTATCTTATCTAAATATAGTAATCTCTAAGTTAGTTTAAGGTAGTCTTTAGTCAATGAAGTGAGATAAGCACCTTTACTCCTTCCATTTTAAGATAGGTATCTACAAGAAAGGAGATAATTTTACCTCGTGGAACATGTCTCAGTTTACAGCAGACAGAACCAGGATGTATAGCTTATACTTGACATCAAGTTTTTAGATGGCTCAAGTCAATATTAAACTGTTAAGTGCAATTTAAACAGATAATTTTTGAATTCTGCTCATAATTCAAGTAAAATACATGCTCACGTTCTGTCCTGAACTGGCTTGCTTCCTCAGTAGTGTCAGAGGGTAGGGTTTCTGTAGGGTTTTCTATATGATATTTCTTGATAATATTTATGTTGCTATTTTGTTTAATTTCCAGGATCATGAAATAAGATTAGTTAAATACAAGAAAATATTATTGGGGCCAAATTCTGCTCCTCAGACTTCAAAACTGGCTAATGTATTTAAATGTATATTTAACATTTTTGTTTTGTGTAAAATATATTTGAATACACACTGAATGGCCAACTCTGATGTCAGGAAACACTGTCAATGAAATCATGCTTGTTCTGAGAGTAAAGAGAAACACTGCCAAAATGTTTTTGAACAGTTTATAGGAAGGTTATTTTTAGAGAATTTGTAAAGCAGAAAGACAATAAAATGTCATAAGATTCCTTTCAGTGCTGAAAAAAAGTTATGAATATCTGTAGGGTTAAGGTGTCTTAAATCTTACCTTCTACTTTTGTACAGAGCTGCTTCATGACCGAGTAAGTGACACAGGGGGAAAGACTTCTCTAAATTTGAATAGCAGAGTTCTTTCTACCTAACTTAAAGTGTCTGTAGCTTGATTTCTTTTTTTTCTCTGCACACACTGAGCAATGCAATTAGTTACAGTCTTTGAGGATGGTAGGTTATCAAAACTCTGGAAATCACATTCATGATAGTATATCTAAAGGAAAATAAAACAGTAGATACATTTTTCTCATTTTTTTCAGATTTAGGTCTCACGCTTTGTGAATGCGTGACTCCCTAGGGCTTTTGAGACAATGTAATTAATGTTTGTAATGATATTATTGTCTATTACAAAAACAGTCATGGTCTCTGAGCCTCACTAGAAGTTTGGAGTCATCAGGAACATGGGACATGGCTATTTCCATGGCGCTTATATCTTGGGAGCCCCATTCAGTTAAAATAACCAGGGAACAGATCCTGGGATCAAAACAATGAATTGGTTTGATGCTGAACCTTTGATGATATTGTCTCCATAGGTCTTAAAAATGTGAAGTAGAATATATTTCCAAAAGCCATGACAAGTGGCTGAGGCAGAGGCTCTAGGGAATGACATCCAGTGAATTGTTTCTATCATGACATTAATTTAATGTACAATGCAGTCCACTTTTCTGTATATTGGATGCTATGTGATTATATTAGTCTCATTTTCTCCTGGAGCTTCTTTTATTAAGAGTTATAAATCATGTGAGCACAGTAACCATGAGTCACTTACAATTCGACTTGTTCACAAAATTTGTTACATGTAACCACAGGCTGTATGATCCCTTACTAGAGGGATTATCCTGGACTGGAAAAATGTAGTAGAGGATTTTTTTGCTTTTTCTCTGGTTTGCCTTAAATAGAAGGGCATTTCCTTCGTGAGGCTGATGCAAACAGCAAGCTAATGTTTCATGGTCTGTTAAAAGCTCAAGTTTGAGGGAGTCTTAAATGAGGTGCTCTATTCTTCAATCTCTCTGATGCTTTTGCAGAGGAAAATAAGGAAAACTTAAAAGTATTGTGTTAGTGTTTGATATTTTTCCCATCATCTCCCTTCTCCTAAGGATATTGTTTCAACTTGACCATTCTGCTTTAATAGCAGCTACATGTGTGGCTGTTTGTGTGTCTTTAAGCAGCCAAACCATTCATGTGCTACACTTAGACTATTTGAAACTAAGTCTACTAAGTAAAACATGAAGGGAAATAGTAGATTCATAAAATGTATAAATTAAAAGACAGAAGAAAACATCCAGTTTGACAAGCCATAAAGCAAAAGGTATATTTTAGGGCCAAATTCAGTTACACTTTGAAGAGCAGTGTATGTTTAAACCACTATTTTGTCCTATAACAATTCAGTTTGGAAGGGACCTCAGGACATCTCTCATCTGGTCTTCTTCTCAAAAGTGTGGTTGCTCTGAGATCAGACCAGGAGGACTGGGTCTTTATCCCGTTGGATTTTGAAAATCTCCAAGTATGGAGACCCTATGTGCTTTGGGACAACCTGTTCCAATGCTTAGCTATTCTGGTGATAAAATGTGTCTATTCATATCCATTCTGAAACTTCTTGAAATGTTCTAGTGCTTCTTGTCCTCCTGGCATGCATCACTGTTAAGAGCCTGCCTCTACCTTTGTGATGACCTCATCTCAATATTGCAAGCTGCTTTCCCCTTGAAGTCTTCTCTTATTTAGCCTGAACAAATTCAGTTCCCTCTCCGTCTGCTCCAGCCCCCTGACCATTTTGAGAGTCTTTTTATTGATTGCTTCAGTTTGTCAACATCTTACAAAGGAATTCCCAAGACTGGAATATAGTATTCCAGATGTGGTTTAACAAACAGAGGAGGATAATCACTTCCCTTGGTCTTGTGGCTGTGCTCCTGTTAACACAGCCCAGGAAGCTGTTGACCTTCTTTGGTGCCAGGGCATACTGTTGGCTGTCAGCAAACACCCCTAGGTGTTTCCAACAGAGCTGTTACCCAGCCAGGCAGTGCCTGTACTATTGCAAGGGTTCCGTTCTTCTCATAGCCAGGACATTGTATTTGTCCTTTTCAAGTTTCATGAGGTTCCTGTAAGCTTGCTCATCCCAATTGTCTAGGCAGCTCTGAATGACAGACAGGGCTGCCTTTGCATGGATTCCATCCCAGTTTGACATCATCTGAAAATCTGATGATGTCGCATGCCAACCTTTCCTCCAGGTGATTTATTGAGACATTAAACAACATACTAGCACACTCCTCTTCTTATCAAACTCCAGGATTAGGATGACCTGGTAACCAGTACCAGCTGAGCCCAAATGTCACAGAATCATGGTGTCACAGAATGACTAAAGTTCTTGAGGTCACCTACTCCAAACTTCCTGCTCAAGCAGGGCTACCTAGAGCTGATTGCCCACGATTATGTCAGACTGCTTTTGAACTTCTCCAAGGAGGCAGACTGCACAACCTCTCTGGACAGTCATGTCGCAGTGGAAAAGTGTTTCCTGACATACAGAGGGAACCTCCTATGCTTCAGTTTGGGCCCATTGTTTCTAGTCCTGTCACTGGGCACCACTGAAAAGAGCCCAGCTTCATCTTATTTACATCATTCTTTCAAGTATTTGTATGCATGGATGAGATTTCCCTGAGTTTTCTCTTCCCTAGGTTAAAACGTCCCAACTCTCTCAGCCTGTCCTCATTTGAGAGATGTGCTGGTCCTTTAATCATCTTTGTAGCCCTTTGATGGACTTTCTTCAGTATTTCTGTGTCTGTCTTGTATGGGGAAGCCCAGAACTGGGTACGGTACTCCTGGTGTAGCCTTACCAGTGATGAGTAGAGAAAATTAACTTTGGAATTTAGATTTTCTATAAATAATCTCTTGTAATTTTGATAGTTTGATTTGATCCAGCCTATTTGAGACTAAATTTGCTTACTTGGAGTTTTCAGTTACCTTATCACATTTTTGCTGTGCTATTGGTTGCTTGATCAAGAAGTGTTCTATGTATTTGTTTTCCTCTTTCATGTATGTGAACGTCCAAGTCAAACCGTAACATTCTTTTTGATACACTTAGGAGACTTATTTTCTTGGCTTTTTTACCATATGAAATATTTTCTGGTGTTTTAATTATTTTAATGTATTTCCAATAAATACCCTTAAAGTTTTCAGCTTTATTTCTTGGAACAGTTCTCTTTATTTCTGCAAGAGAACTGACCACAGAATTACAGTAGACCCGTGCCAGGGCATCTTACCCAGTTAATGCAACCTTTCTACTGCAGCACAATGTATCTTTCCGTTGCTACTCTTCAGTAGAACTCGCTACTGTGCTTTTCCACTTCTGGCTACAGTGCTCAACTGGGAAATCCCGTTCATTTGATAACAGGCCCGAATCCCCAAACATTTTTCCGTAGCCAGTGCTTCTCAGAAGTGAGTCCCCTGCCCTATGGGTGTGTCCTGCATTGTTTGGTCTCATGGGCGCTTGGTTTTTCTCTATTACCACACATGTGCAGTGAGTCCAGATTTGCCAGCTCATTATGCTGTCCTGTACCAGCCTCTTTCATTATTTAGTCATTTCCAATTGCTTTCTTTTCCTCAGCCTTTATCATTAAGTGATTTGATTCTTTGTTCTAAGTCATTCATAATTATGTTAAGTACTGAAGAGTCAAGAACCAGTGCTTTCCAGGCTTCACTGGAAATCCATCCACTCAGTGACTAGCAATGTTCATATTTGTCATTTGTCCAGTTTCTACTAAGCTTTATTTTTTAACTACTGTTATCTTACCCCTAATTAAAATGCAATGTTGTATTAAATCAAATTCCTTACAGAAGAGTAAATGTAATACTAGTGGCATATGATTTAACAGATAGTTAATAGAAAACACTAAGTTAGTATTTTAAGATGTTTTCCCTAAGCATATGTTGATTGGCAGTAATTTAATTACTTTTATTTAATTCCTTATTAATTAAGCTCTATATCATCTGTTCAAACTGCTTTGCCATGTATCAATATCAGACTGACAGGTCTGTTATCCAGGTCATTTTCTTTTTGATTTTAAAGTATTGGCACAACATTAGCCGTCTTTAGAACAGTTGTAGGAATGAGTCCTTTAGTGACAAGGAAATAATTTATTTTTAAACTAGATCTTTAAAAAACAGCATATGGGATTAACACAAGAAAACATTGTACAAGAAAGAAAAACGTGCAGAGAAATATTATAAATTGGTAGCATTCACAAGCATGATAATATGCATCAGAATTTTTAAGGAAATAATTGAACAGATGAATAAAGTAATTAATTTTATTTACCTGACCTACAATTCAGCTTGTATTCCAGGAAAGGGGGCAAACAAAATATTTGGAGTGAAAAGTCCAGAAACCAGTAAGGCTGCATAGGGAGTGCCTCACTGATTTAGTGAGCAGTTACTCAGAAAGTAGCTCTTTTCAAGTCAGAGAAATTCACATGTCCTCATGGTTCACAGTCTATTCTCTAGATGAACCTCGTATCATAACTTATAAACGCACATCTCTAGTAAAGAGACCCTAGGTAATGTATATTGGATATTTAAATACTGAATTACATGTTAGTAAAGAAGAAATCTGATATTTGTATTTAATAAAACATCTGATCCTCATGAAACCATACTCTCTAACTGATTAATTCAAACTGCCATGTATGTGGGCACAAGTACTTGGAGTCAATCTGGCACAAAAATCGTAAACAAAAGGTTTTTCTGTAATAATAAAGTATTGAATTTTAAGGGCACCATCTGGCAGTGATGTAAAGAGATCTGTTCTTGTTAGGGATTCATTTATTTGTCTTTACTTAATAACTTCATTAATTATTTGATTAAAGTTATTAAAATAAGTTGGGAAAACTAAGTTAGGAAAGAGTTTTTGAAACTTCTAAGGAAAAATTGCATGCTTCTTTTAGTTGCCCAAAATGTAAACAGGAATTAAAATCTTGGTCTTCCATTGCAATGAGACGGAGCCAGTTACATTCTAGGTTTCACATAGGAGAAGAAATGCTGGGGAAAAAACTGAAAAAAAAAAACCCAACTTGTGAAAAAGAATGATAGTGTTTGAAGACTGTAGAAGACAAACTTTTAGAAAACATTAAAATGCTTCGTACACTGAATTTGCAGAAGAAATACCTTACAGTTGTATGGGGCAGTCATGAACTAATTAGAATTGTACCTGTGGCAGTGCCACTGATGGATGAATTGGGAAAGGTGATAAGCACACAGTACGCAGTGTTTCCCCTATTATACCTACCTGTCTTCTGATATTCTGCAGTCTTCATCTTCCTTGATCAGTAGTTGTATCATTACATTTACATTTGATAAACTGGATGAACTTGTATGAATTTCTCTTTCTTCTAAGGCTTTGGCCTTCACACTCTTTCCCTGCTGTTGGGTAGAAAATAACTTTGTTTTTTATTTTAAATCTGCTCTCTGAGTGTTTCATTTTATGCTCTCTGGTTCCTTAAATGGAGGAGTGTTTATTACTAAACTTGCTGACCGTGCTTTTGTATATGTCTGTCTTATCACATCTGTTTACTTCTTTTGCAACCCTACAGAAAGCTTACAGTTCTTAGGAAGAACTCTGAGAAATGAAAAGGTAAAATGTTTTATTTACTTTGAAAGTAAGGTAAATCAAAAGACAACAAAATGAAACTCAAGTTTTGTAGCTATAGAGCTGAACATTGTTATACTTTTTAAATATACATTTTTATTAAAAAATTTTAGAAAAAAAACCTGTTTAATTTATGCCTAGAAAGGTCCAGGACACCAGGAGTGGTCTGCAGTTAAGCAAATTGCAGTGTGTGCCTCACAATCTACAGAGTGATATGAACAGTGATATTTATTATAACTTAAAGTTTGAATGGGGTGACACCATAACTTGAAGATGTGTGGAAAACAGTCAAGTTGTAAGGTTACATTATTAGAGAAACTGAAAAGATTGATCTGATTATGCATCCCATGGTGGACAATGTAGTATTTTCCCTGGCAGCTTTTTGGATAAGGCCAAGTGCCTCCTGGTAGAGATGTTGTGCAGGGTGGGGGCCTCAGCACTTCTAGCTGCTTCAGTCTTTCATAGATAATGCCCCTCAGATGTTCTACATTCCTTGAAAGCTCAAGGATGGTTGCTGTTGTCATGAATTTATACTTAAGAATGAACTTTTCTTCAGATCTTCTGTTTTCTAGATAGACAAAGTTAGATATACAGTAGATATAGTTCTCTGACCCTAATTAATGGGGTAGCTGTATTTTTTCTTAGTTATAAGAACTGACAAAAACTGTCCACCTCATAAGGTAAATGCCTTTTTCTAGTTAACCTAAGAACAGCTGAATGGGGAAATATAGTGAAGGCTCCTGTGGCTCCTCTGTGACTCTTCAAAAGCAAAACCTTCATCTTATTTGCCCTGCCAGTACTTTGCAGATACTGAGTTGCAAAAGTGGGCATGCAGAAGCTTAAATAACCTCCGAGCTAAACTACAGACTGGAAAATCTGTCTCTCCCAAAGGCACAGGTAAGCTGGGAGAGGCCTTACTGAGCTTCTTGCTTAGAAATCCTGCTAGTTTTGTGTGTCTCCAATGTGCTTACCTTACGTAGGATTTTTCTACAAAAATTTATTAATTTCAAAGCAAAGCATTGAGGAGTCTCTGCTTGGAGCATAGGGGAGAATGAATGGCTTTGGAAGATGAAGCAGGAAGAATGGATTCCTTTTCTCACTGGCAATCATGCTTGTCCAGGCTGTCTTACCTGCTCAGCTGAGCTCTCACTACTTGTCCTGAGAATCGTGTGTTATCTGGGATTCCTGAGAGGCATGCAGTACCCCCCTTGGTCCCTTTAGACCCACAGAAGTCATTAAAGGTTGTAGCTGGAACACACGAGCCTTTCCTGTGGCAGTTTTCACCTTCCTTTTTCCCATCATCCATCTAAGGACAATGTGAGGATCCTTGAAAAGCAATTCTTGCAGAAATCTTAATGCTTGTGCTGCTTTTTGTAGAAAGAAATAAGCAGGAATCTTTCCTTGCTGTTATATTTGATTATAGTAAAGGTGCAGCAGTATTTGCTTTGTGTTATCCTGTGCAAGTGTTTATTAATCTAAATAATGGAACTTCAGTTATCAGAAAATTCTGGTGCCTGCTTAAAGCACTGAAGAAAGTATGAAGTCAGGAGATGCTAATTTTGGGGGAAAAGTCTGGAAAGATTTCTGTCTTACCTTAGCTCAAAAATTGTCAATTTTATTATTAGCTTGTTTCCCAAATAGGAAGTATTTACAGAACTATTATATATCCTCTTGAATTGGTATGCAAGTCTGAATTCAGTTTTGTAAAGAAAAGGGATGTTCCTGGCCCTTAAAATCAGTTTTTGCATAAGAGTCAGTGTTAAATAGCATTAGCATCTGCCTTAAGTTGGATGGTAAAGATAAGTAAATAGAGGAAAACTAATGAAATAAACAGTATAGATAAAATAAACACTGGACTTAATTGCTACTCTTGTGCCAGTCATAACATGGAATTAACCAGTTGAATATGTTAACAAATTGCAGTTAGTACAGTTGTTCAGGTGAAGTTCTGGAAAGGGATAGTCCCTTAGTGCTTTGTTAATGTGGTGCTTTTCCAGTAGAAGTTTCTTCTAATTTCTGTTCCTTAAAAAATGTTCCATCCTCTTTCCACATACTAATTCTTGTTACACTGAATATATTGTTTGTATTTTTCATACTTTTTGCTTAATAGTCTTTGCCATTTGTTGTTTTGATGTTTGTGTTTATGCTTTTGTTACCGCTTGTTATTTTTTCTGTATTTCCTTTTTCTGAGGTGGCTTCTATTTTGAGTTTGGAAAAATGGCTGCTTGACCAAGTAACTGTTTCTTCATGCTTAAATTGCATCATATCTCTTTTCTTGCCCACTGAAGATCTTGCACTTAACCTGGCATTTCCTCACCTCTCGGTCAAAAACTGCATGATTTCGTAGTGAGAAGAGTACATTAAAACACACAATAATAATAATAATAATAAATGTTAATCAAAAAACTGCATGTGTCTTTCTGATTGTGCCAGTGTTGTGGTATTCAATTATGCAATTTTCATTGGCATATTAATCATCTTTTCAACAAACAAGCCAGCGTTAATTAAAGCAAACCATGGATAAAGACATGTTGCCGGATCATCATTCCGTTTATCACAGCGCACAGGCTGGCCGTTAAGTAAATTCTGGACTGTGAGATGAATTTCAATGTTGGCTTCATCTTTTTTGTTGGAGTTTGAATGCAACTCATCTAACAACAACAACAAACTTCAGGCTTCACAAGAGAAAGATGAATTTATTTGTAATTAATGGCAAAAGAAGAAAGATAAAGTAGTTGTATGCTTCTAATGGGAATTAGAGTATTTCAAACTAAACCATTTTTGAAAATTTTTTCTGTCTTCCTCTGCTCCCCTTCTTACCCTACTTAAAGTATCAGAGTCCTGAGAGCAAGGAATAAGTGAACCCTCATCTACCTTTATAAATACAGGCTTCATTTTGACTTTGGAGCAAATAGTAAACTGATTGGCATTAAATATGTAATCTGTGCAAAGAGAGAATATGAGACAATCTTTTTTACTGATAAATGCATGAAAGAGGTAGGGGGGAAAATACACTTGTGTCTTTCAAGTAAAATTAGCCAACAATTCTTTGATGAACAGTAGTCGTATGACAATTTTTTCAGACACCTCCCACAGAAAAGGCTTCACTGCTGCAAGTGTGTACAGTCAAGATCACTTGAATATATTTGTAAGTCTGTAAAAACAAGTATTTGTGGGTTTTTCAAGTGTTTATGAGACCATGAGCTTATGGAGGAAAGCACTGGATGCTGCTATATGAATAGGTACTGCTTAGCATAATAATACTGGTTATTGTGCTTTTTAAGGGTTATTATAGAGACAGTTGAGAGAGCAACTGAAGGTTTAAGGGTTTCATTCTTCATTTTATTTAGTTTGTGTATTGTTTTATTTGAACAGAAATAGAGTTTAATGCTTCTACTGTGAAAGTACATGCTGCATCCAACAAAGACCTGACACTGGCACAGAGGGGCTTGTTGTTTCTGTTTCTGTCCTGAACTCAAGGCTGATGGGCTGTCTTCAGCACTATTTATCATAAGTATTTTAGTCTAGATTCCTTCAAACATGGGTTCACAAAGGTGTAGAATGAATTTTATTTTAACAGAAAAGTTTTTTTAGTATGCCTGCAATGAAAAATGCATGGAAGCACTAGTGGGATAGATGATCATGTCTTAGATCAGCTTAAGAGGATCTTGGCCAATAACAGTTAAAAGTGTGCCTTCCTGAATGTTCATAATAATCTGTCCTTTTACCTACCTCAGTCTTCCTATGTTTTTCTATTAATCAGTTCTCTCAGCTACTATAGATTGTCTATACTTACAATGTAATCAGAATACACATGCGTCCTAAGAGACAGAGAAATCGATGTGGGAAGAATTGTTATTTAGCTAAATAACAATGGTTTTAATGTAATTAGGTGTGGCTAAGTTAGGGGAAAAAAGGAAAAGTACATGAGTAAAACTAACTTATTCTTCATAGCTCTGTGACACCCCAGTTAGATTATTTCTACAACTTAGAATGTTTCGTGTTCATGCTACTTTAAATACCTCTATGCCACACAAAGAATATGCAAAGTAGAGGTACATTCAGAATGGTCAAACTCAGTTGGGACTTTGGCACAAGAACGTAAGAAAGACAACCTATGGTAAAAAATCTGCCTTCCCTTAAGCTGCTGCATGTGTTGCTGAGGTAAAGATATGAGCTTACATAGTCTATCAAACTTGATCATCCTTCACACACTTAGTTTGCTAAAACTGCTGGTAACAGTTTATCTTAAAAGATCGCTTATTTGGACCAGCTTCAGTGAAATCAGATCTGCAGTACAAGAACAGAGTTCAAGACACTTTGACTACTTTACAGTTCTTTAAATATATCAAATCCTGTTTTAAATCATAACCTAAGCCTGTTAAAAATACAACACTGTGTGTCAGATGAGTATGTTGTAAGGTATTGTAAAGATATTCAATGTATAATGCGTTCGGTTGTCTTCCCCTCTGTTTTTTTTGCTTGAAAGCATGGGAGTCAGTTTAAATCTGCTTTATGGTATAAATCAGTGAAATTAAGCTCATGACTTTTAATAGTTCAGTTCTCAATATGAAGTGTCTGAATATTTTTTCTGTAGCTCTAATATGATATTTTTAAGAAATAGAAAAAATTTCATAGGGGTAAAGTGGATTCTGGTTACACTGGCTAGATCATTAAATTGTTTCATAAATGGTTAGAGGTAAATAATTGAAAATTAATTCTACTTGAAGTACATTAATGGAGTATAAGTGCATATGGCATCTTATGGACCATGGAGTGTGAACTGAACTCTTGCTCTTCACTCATTTTGGCTATGAACTCTTTACGGACCCAGCTATAAAAATGTACCTGCCTGTTGAAAGGGAGAGTCTCCATGGTTGAATGTGGTACTGGCTGCAGCATGGCACTCACTTCCATTGCACTGGTTACAGAAAGTTCAGTGTAGGTGACATTTTGATATCTAAGGTAACCCACACAGATCTTCATCTGTCTTTAGTATACTAGACCATCAAAGAAAGTTTATGTTTGTATTGCAGATCCCCATGGCTTTGAGGATCTCTCATGAGAAGTTTTGTGCTAGGTGATACACTTAGAAAATGGAAAGTAGAGCAGCATTTTGTATTTTCAGAATCCATTAATCTGGTAAGTTCATTTTAGCATATCAGATCAGAAACCTTCCTCATCGCTTTTGAGTATTTTGAGAATAGGAAATTATGGTGATGGTCTAAGGAATAGTCTAATTCATGGTAAAATGAGAAAACTGTATAATGCTCTTTTCGGTTTATTGACGGAGACTGCCAGGCTAAAGTGCCATCTTGCACTTATTCTTCAGCAGGGTTATATTACATTTTATTATTTACCACACTGTTAACATGGACTAGTAAAGATCAAAACTATTGATGAATCTGGAACTGCTGCAGTTCCTTTGTTTTTTTAACAAGAATCTGAAATTAGTTAATCAGCACTGTAATATAAAGAAATCAGCACTCTAATTAGTACTAAAGAAGTGATTTTCATATAGTTGTTACTTATTATCATTTGGAGTCATTAATATACTTATCACTTCTTAGAATGATATCCTGTTCTAGGTCATACATAGCACTAGGAATCTGGTTTGCGTGTATAGTTCAGAAGGCCTCTCACATTTGGAAATGCTTTTGGAAGTGCCAGCATTACAGCTTTTAAAGGAACTTACATAAAATTGTGTTACATAATATAGTACATTATTGAATAAAAAGTAACCCTTCTTCTATGGCTCAAGTATTTGCAGTTTTAGTGTAATGTGAAATGGTTTTGTATATTTCTGACACAACAAGGTTAGAAAAAATTGTCCTAAGGATTTTATGAGTCTGCTGCAAAAATAGGAGTAGTACAAATGTCATGTAAATGTGTCACCTTCTGACAGTATTAATAAATAGGAGAATATAACATGCTCATTTTTTGGCATAATTTAAGTTAGTTTATTACTTGACAATGGCAAACAGTGAGTGCTTGTTACACATTGTCAATTGGTCACAGATGTGTAAATGTATCAGTTCTCTGCAGAGAAGTGAATTATTGTCTCATTTCACTGAGAATAATTTTGGGGTACAAATAAATACTCTGTTTCTCCTCTACCCCAAATCCTTTGTACATTTGTGCAAACATTAAAGTCATCGTAAAAAAATGAGTGGGAAATACAGGTAGATCACATTTGTGTTTCACTGTGCCTTCACATGTCATTGGTGTGTGCCTGCAGAAAGAGTACCAGCTGCAAATCAGGTGTGTTCATTTTGCAGAGAGAGCTTGTGCTCTTCTACCTTTTGGACTATTCATTCATACAAAATGCAGGCAGAATAAGACACTCGTTTATAATTCTTCATCATGGTTTCATCATGTTTGTCAGCATAAGGTACTGCAGTGATGCAGTTTTGCAGTGTATATTTAAAATGCAAGTAAGAATGAGTAAAATGAGACCTGACATTTTTCACATATAAACAGAAATTCATCTGTCTCATTGAAAAGGAGGGGTTGTGCTTGAGAGTGCTGGGGCCAGTTGAACTTAGTCTTGACAGTTAGTGAGTAAAAAAATTTCATTTCCCTTGTTCAGACAGTCTTTCCAAAGGATGAAAGGTGCCTCCTGTGGGAGTGTTTCCATGCATAATTTCATCCACCTGTCCTGTTTGTAACACAGTTAGTTTGTGAGATCCTTGGGTGAGAATATGGCATGGTTTTAATTTTCATAGCAGTGAGTGATGCCAGGCAAATGAAAACACAGTGAAATAACCTTCAGCAAGAAAATAAAACCCCAGTCCTCAAAACCTTCTAGAGTGTGCAGCATACAAGGCCAGTAAGGGGATGTCACTGCATCAAAGGAGTCTGAGTGTAGGCAGCTTTGGAGGGGCAGGACCCACCTCAGTTCAGTTGGGTTGAATATTATGCAGAGCTGGAGACAGTCTTGCAAATATCCCAAAAAAGCAGGAAGAATGTAAGGGATTCAGTGTGGTTCAAAGGGCTGGTGGGAGAAGGTGCTCTGGGCTGAGATGCAGTGCCTTCTGCCTTCCTTTTTCATACATTTAGGAAGATTTCCTGAAGCACCATCGATTTAGGGTCTGACAGTTAAAGCCTGAAGGACAATTTCATACTTGCTGCTATCCTGCCCTACATTCTTTCTGGATTAGTTCAGTAAAATTATGTTCTGCTTTCTGGGTCGTTTCTGCCTTTGAATATCAGTAACAAATATTCAGGTCTATTTTAAAGTATTCTCGTTTGGGAAATAAGGGTGTACATACACCTTTTCTGTAGATCTTTGAGGGTAAAAATCTTGATCTAGTTTATGGTACTGTAATGGTGGGAATTTTTTCTTCATTCTAGAGCTGCAGTAAATTAAAAAGCATAGTACATGTTTTCACTCTTACACCTAGTACATGTATTGGCACTGGAATTAGACAGCCTGTAGGTCTTTATTCCTTGTGTAAGAAAAGGTGATATAAAATGTCTCTAAGGAGTGAGTAATATTTTTTTTCTCTTTAATAGTGCTGTTTTGGTATCCAGACTATCTTATTTTTGTCAGAAAAAAACCCATTTTATTTTCCTGGTGTTCACAAGGAGAACTAAAAGGTGAAAATCATAAAGGAAGCACTAGTTTTAAGTTGATTTGTTACTTTGATTCTTTTGAAGTATTGTACGTGTTCAGCTATGAGTATATGGTAGCTTGCATCTACCTGCTTTCTTCTTAGTGTATATAACCATGCTTGATTACTGCACAGCAAACCCTTCGGTTTGTTGAAGGGCTAGGAGGTGTGTTCACACCCAGAGTAGTCTTTGCATTTGTAGGGTAGCACACCACAGCAAAACTAAGGAGACCTCCAGCACGGCGTCATTGAGCAGGGTGTTCTTGTCCCGGTTACGAGCGCCGTGGCTCAAAGTCTATGGAAAGGGGGAGAGTGCCAGGACCGCCTTCCCTCTGCGACCGTGTGGCAGCCATCCTCAGAGCCGTGCTGGAGCGATCCCACGGCCTGCCGTGCTCTGAGGGGAGGCTGCCGTCGGCAGCGGCCCTGCCGGGCTGCCTGGGCTCCGTCCTGGGGCGGCACAGCCACCGCGGGAGCCAGGGGAGCCAGGCACCCTCGGGAGCCAGGCACCCTCGGGAGCCAGGCACCCTCGGGAGCGCCGGCTCGGCCTCTGCGGGGCAGGGGCCGCAGAGAAGCAGAAGTGGGCGATGGCGCTGCAGGAGAGACGCGTCTTCCTAAGGAAGGAAGGCAGGAAGGCAGGCCTGCAATTTGTAGAAGCCGATAAGAGGAGGGAGGCTGGTTTGCCACCGCAGGAGCACCAGTTTACCCATGAGCTGTGCAGACCTCTGAGCTCAGCCGTCACGTCCAGCAGGGAAACATCTCGCTGCATGCCGCACAAAATCCCATCGGATAACACTAGAGGCCTTTTTAGGCGCTGCTAGAGCACCAGTCTGACCAGTAAGACACAGTTCACTGAATCCCTAATTCCAGTTGGGAAGTTATCTGCCGTCTCTAGCAGTGAAATCCTGACTGATAAGCGAAGAGGCTCATCTGCTGGTAGCAGAGCCTCCAGTTTATCAGTGTCTGACCAGCTCATAAATCAGACTGGTGTCTGTTTTTATTTTGTTTTATCAAAATTTATTTCTATCATTGTAACAGTTAATACTTTAATAAGAGAACTTAGCTGGGAACATTAGGAAGTTAGTTAGAGACATTTTGCAGGCGCTTTTTCCCTTGTCAGTGACAAGGTAAGGTAATCCTATACACAGGCTGCTATTGTGAGATGAGAAACTGGCCTCCTTCACTGCCAGAGACCAGATGCACCTCTCTCTATCCTAATCTGTAAACGACTTAAAGGAGCCTTATCTCGGGGCTCTTCTGCTTCATTTCATGCTTGATTTACTTTAATTTGTCTGATAGGGCACAAGGATTTGGAGACGGCCCATCTTTCTGCAGAAAATGTTCAGATTTTTTTTTCCTTGGCATTGTTGTGTTGGGGGTTTTGACTTTTTTTATGTGGAAGAAATCTTGCTCCAGTGCAGCAAGCTGCTTGAGTGTGTTTAGATTTAAGCTACCCCAGCAGAAAAGAGTTTGTGAAGTGGTATGATTGTGTGATGGGCCACATTTACATTGAAATCACATTATACGATATATCTGGACTCCTGAAGGGAGCAGTGCAGTGGAGCGCTTGTGCCCACAAGATACTTTGAAAGGGCTATATATAGTGGCAACAATTGATACGAGATTTTACAGGAGACTTTATAAATATGTAAATGGGTGTTATCTGATTGGGTTCTTTGGCTACACATCTGTACCTCAAAGGAAGTGGAGCTGTGAGAACTACCAGGAAAACAGTAGTTTGCATTCTAAGTAAGGCTGAGAAATAGAAATGTCTCACAGGTTGACAGCGGGTCAGGGTGGAGGTGCTTTGCATACTTTGGAGGTAAGCCTCTTTGATGTGAAAGCGATCTCTTACTTCCACCAGAAAGGTAGAATTACCATGAACAATTTTCATTTGTTTTATAACATGGCTTAGATCAGGAGCCATTGACCTTTAGCATTCCTTGTTATTTCTTTAAATTGCTTATGTGATATGGCACTGGGGGGAATTGCCTTTACGTTTTTTGCATTTTAAAAAATGTACTTTCAGTGACCCATGGGAGAGAAAATAAAGTCTTTGGTACATTGATCCCTTGATTAGTTATTTCCTAAATGAAAATGGAAATACTGTTAAAGCAGTAATAATGCTATGTCTTAATAGTTGAGAAGTCAATAAATGGCTCCCATGTGCTTCATTAAAGTTCTTAATGAAGCCATTTTTGATAGCTGAACTTTACATTATCTCTGCTTTAGTCAGATACTTTTTAGGGAGGAGGCAGTAATTTGATGGAAAATGGTTTTCTTATTCACTCTAGTAACTATATTGCTAAAATCCTGTGTATCGTAATACCTGTTTTATAGGGCCATGCAAAACTTATCAATAGGAAATATGGTTATTTATAGCTGTACTTAGACAATTATTTTTTATGGCAGTTTTTATTTTATTTTATTTTATTTTATTTTATTTTATTTTATTTTATTTTATTTTATTTTATTTTATTTTATTTTATTTTATGTATTTATGTCATGGCATAGTCATAAATTAGCAAAATGTAGCATTTTTTCATCAGTGTTCCAATATTGCTATTTGCAGGATGTTTTAAGTATTTCTGTGTAGCCTCACTGCAGTGGCAGCCTCTTCTTTCCTTTACATCCTTATTGTAGCAATTCTTGGTCATTTAATTCCTCCCTCCTCCTCCTTGCACTGAATTACCAGTCCTGACAGAGCCCTTCATATTTTGACAGGAAGGATTTAGTCTCTGAGATGAACACACCATTCAGCAATGAGCTGGAAAAGGGTGTGAAAGGCCTGTGGGCTCCTCTTTTGCCTTTCATGAACCCTTCTGCATCCAGCAGAGTGGATTCCATGTATGATCCTTCACACAATAAATAAGAGAAAGGAAGTCTGAGTTAGATCTTGCATGTCTTCCTAATGGGGTCTTCACCATGGTGAAAGTTGTTTCCCTGGATTACTTGGGCAATATTTATTGTGTTATTGTAACTAAGTATGGTACTTATTATACAAGTAAGAAATCATAAACACATTACAACTATGTATCTTCATTATACAAAGCAAGCAAAACTCTATTTTCTTCAATTTTTAAAATAGTTCCTGTGAAAACCAGGTGAATTTTCAGACATAAAAGGCATAATATAAAAAACGAGAATACTAAGTTATTTCCTCTGTGACACTGGCCAGCTCCCTGATGCCTAAAATTTGACCTTGATTTTCTGGTTCCTTATTCTGGGTGTGTACGACGTGGTTTTCACTTGTAAAGTACTTCACTAGTGGATTAGAAATACATTGGAAGTGAAGTTCTAAGGTCAAGCCCAACCCAAGCTTCACAAAACTGAAAGACTTTCGGTTAGGTTTTTATATATGGTTTTTATTAACCATGAAAGAAGGCTAATATTACCTTCATATGTTAATAAGATCTGATGCTTAATTCACTTTTATGTTTCCAACATTTTGAAATCTTCTGGTAGAAAACATTGTTAATAGATACATTATATTAGAACAGTAAATACTGTTAGGGTATGATCCAGCATATGTGCATTCCAGTTAACACTTAGATAAATATCAAAATAGCCTAATGCAGACAGTGTATTGAA
Organism: Callaeas wilsoni; assembly: GCA_013398955.1. NCBI lineage: Eukaryota > Metazoa > Chordata > Aves > Passeriformes > Callaeidae > Callaeas > Callaeas wilsoni. The sequence continues at coordinate 327,475 of VWPU01009501.1, forward strand.
ATGCACGTGTAAAGTTCTATTTTAGCAATTTAATTTTAGTAAGTGCATGCTTTTCCCTAACATTTACTTCAGCTGAACACGTTTACAGTACTATACAAGAGAATTTTTTCCATTTCAATTTATAAAGACATTTTTATTATTATTTTTGATCCACCTAATAATAATTGAGAAATAAATGAATAGAAATAATAAACAGAAATAAGAAAAAGGTAAAAAAGAAGCTCAGAAAAACATGAATTTCATCTAGAAGATGAAATTTACAATTAAAAAATCAATTCCACAGAGAACAGGCTTTTTTCCCTCCTTTTTTCTTTTAATCTTTTTCACAAAGTAGACTATGTCGAAAATTGAAAATAATGTAATATAAATCAAAATGGTCATTAAACTGGTTTTGAATTCTTTTATCAATAATTCTGTATGGTGCTTCAATATAATCTCAAGGTCTGAACAGAATGTGGAAGAGAAGTCTGAAGAAGCTGAATATACATATTGCATTCTGAGGTAGGTACTCCACATAGAGGTGTTGTATAAAACCATTCTTCTCCATTTAGGAGAAGGAATTACTGACACCATTTTAGAGAGGAGGAGATGGATGATGCCCAAAGGTGAATGGCCTATTGATGCTCATTGTGTTGGAGGTTACCCAACAGAAAAGGGGATACGGTTTCTCTGAGGGTTTTTGAGGATATTCTTCATGAACAATTTAAAACGCTGGTTTTGCAGTGCTATATTGAATGTACTTCTTTCTTCTGAGTAATGGTTCAGACTCGTGTGCATTCTTAGTTAATGTCAATGGGAAGACCTCTGATCAGTTGGCTCAGTTCAGTAGATTTTATTAATAGGTAAGTATTTATAGTAAGTATATTGAAAATATCAGCAAGAAAGAACGATAGACCTGGCTAACATGAAAGCTCTTTAAAAACACAGAAATGGTGAATTAAAATTTTCATCAGATGGAACTAACTTCCCATATAAAATATTTTCCAAGGCTTTTTCTTTGAATCTCTGCTGCTACTGATATTTATGGTTTCACTAAAATGTTCAGGTAGAGAAATACCTGCCCTCATAAATCATTTGCAGATAATACTGGTTCAGACGCTCTCTGTCCAAATTGATAATGGATATCTGATTCAAAAGAAATGTCTTGTTTCTCAAAAGTTCTGTGGAGGATGCTGGAAGACGGTAAAGCAAAAGAAAGAAAAATAATAATAAAAAAACCTGAAAACCCAGAGAGCAAAAAAAGAGAAACAAAAATCCCAGACAACCAAAGTAACCCTATTTTTAACCCTATTTTTAATTTCAACTTCGTTATTATCTCTTACACTAGTTGGCAGAAGTTGGCAACAGAGTGAACTAAATTAGGATTGTTTTATTTGTGATTTTATAATTCAGACCCCTTTCAGAAAGTTGAACTCATGTCTCATGTTTATATTGGCAGATTTTTGCCAAATTGAGAAATAAAAATGTACTATAAATAATATAATAAAAATAATAATATAATTTTAAAAAAACCCAAAGTTGCCCAATTTGGAAGTGTGGATTCCTCCTACTGCACTATTTTCCTGTTAAAAATTAAAAATGCAATTGTATTCTTTTTTCATTTTTTTTTTAATGTGCATTTTTTTAAAATGTAACCTACTAAACTATTGAGATTCGTGGGGGAATTTTTTGGGTTTGTTTTTGTCTGATGTGTTTACTCTTGCTGATGTTTCTTTCTCTTACTTTTGTACTTGTACTCTTATCCTTTGACTTGATGAATGTAGCATCAGAGACCAAATAAATTTGAATGCTTAATTATCACGAAAGAGATTGAGTATTGAGGAAATTTTACCATACTTTATTCATATCCCTGTTTTGGAAGAGGTTTGGGCAAAGTTTGAACTTTGTGGGTTTTGTTCTATTGCCTTATTTGGTTTCCAGTGTGACACCCATAACTTCCAAAGAAGCAGTTGGGCAGGGCCATCCCAAGGGCATGAGTAGCATCTCAGTCCAGGGACTGAGGGAAGAAGAAGGATGCTGGGAAGGAGTGGAAGCATTGCTTGAACTGCACGTTGTGCCTCTGTAGCACCGGTTGGCCCCTATGGACAACAGTTATGCGGTAAATTCTTAGGACAGCCTGGAACGAGTCTAGAATGTGGTCTGATAGCTTTGAAGTCTTGGTATTTTTGAATTCATTATACAGTCTGTATCTTAAAATTAGAGTTTAACTTCTGTTGTGATTTAGATACAATGCTTACATATTTTGCTTATTTTGTCCTCCAGAGCCCCAAATCTCTATAGTTCTACAGTTTTGTCATGCATAACAAATTGAAAGTATGCGTGTTGATTTGCTGGAAACGAATCATGCACTAAAATCATGCGTATTCCTTTGTGTTCTTAACAAAACTGGTGTGAGCAAAGATGAAAAAGTAGGTGAAGCTCGCCTTGAATGAGGTGCTCTAAATCCAAACAAGCTGTATAAAATAGCATTGTCACAAAGGAAAATTGAAAAATACAACAAAAGCAACTTCAGGCTTCAGAAGTGTTTCTGTTGCAGGTAAATGTTGCTGTGCAGACGAAAGCTTTAAAATGCCACAGGTCTTCTCATGAAGATACTTTGGGACATTTTCAAAACTTTTAATGTCTCATAGGTTTTTCTGTCCCAAACCATCCTTGTCACTGAGAGACTTTTAAAACTTTACATTGTTTCGTATTTCAGGATTGACTCACAGATACTGGCCCTTTCTTTCGTAGCAAGGACTGTGGCAAAGCAAGATTTTAAGATGATGTGAATCGGCATAACACCTTCCATCTGCCTTGGATCTAGCTATAACTCTGATTTGTACCAGTTGATGATTAAATTCTGGACTCACAAAAATATTGCTTAAGAATAAACTTGTTGAACTGCAAATCAGTGGCATAGGGACAAACAGAACATGACACCATTGAAAGAGAACAATCCTATCCTGCAGTCTTAAATATTAAAACGCAATTACAAGATGAATAGCTGTGTGTATTTCCTAGCAGCATTTTATTCCATTTTATGTCTGAGTAATTCCTTTCACCTCACTGGACTTTTGATTTGTATGAGTGAAAATGAGAAGGCCAGTTTTGTCCCTGGTGAAACTGCAGCATTTTGAGGGAATTAAAAAGCTATAGTGTTTTTTGCCCATACTTGTGCTATTTTATAATTTAAGCATATTCTCCTAATATAAAGTAATCGACATTTATCAGATTATCTGCTCAGCACAGGAAAAGTTACTTTTTCCCAGAGATTAAATTTGCAATTGTTTAAATGACGGCTGGAGGCTCTTACCATTTGTTTAGGTGAATGAATAACAATTGGAATTAAGTTTATGAAATAATATCTCCTTCCCTTCGTGAAAGATGAAAAAATAATTTCTTTGATGATAGTCTTGGCAAGCTCTTTCTATTTAAGGTATCTTCCAGGTTTTTGGGTGTCATTTTTCACCTCAATGTTTGTTTGTTTTTCATAATAGAAATAGTTTCACCAAGTAATATTAGAAACTTTCTGAAATTATAGGGTGCTATCTTCTTCAACTATCTTTGCAATTATGATACGGAAATATTGCATCAGCAACTTTCTAAACATAGTATGCAGTGGTGACACGAGTTAATTGAACAGTTAGGAGATAATGCAGTATCATTGACACGATTTACTATGTAATTACCATTGTTTCCAGTGGAGTTATCATGTCGCTACCACCTAATATCATATGTTATTTTGTGATAACTGTGAAATTTACTTATCATCCTGTTTTGAGAGACTCTGTTGGTCTTAGACCAACCCCTCTCCACCACAGTTAAATATAAGAGCTGTGTAATAGAGTGACCTGCCCACCAGCTTTAGAGTGTGACAATTAAATCATAGGTCTTAGAGTAAAGCTTTGAAAGAATATATTGCTAAATTCATTCAGAGTCCTGAATGGTTTAACTTCTAAATATTCTTTATTGCTGCAAGCATCTGTCTGTTTGAATGAGTTTGGCAGTGTTTCTACAACGTAAGAAGAAATGCTATGTAATTCAGCAAAACATTTCAAATGTCTTGCTTTTAACATTAATATTTTAAAAGTTTTTTATGCAGTGTGCAACAAAAATGTTTGTGTTTAATAGCTTACTATATCCACCTTACTAGGTTTTTTCTTAAATTTCATAATTTAGTTATGATCTAAGATTTTGCATTCATTACCAGGCAGTGATCTGGTTGAAATTTCATCTCAGTGATTTTTGGAAGTTTCCAAAACAATGGGAAGATCAGCAAAAACTTGAAGAACCATGGCTGTCCTTGTTAATTTAAGTAGAAAGTAATAAGAAATAAGAAAATAGAAGTAAGCATTCTGTTTTGTTTTAATTCATTTTTTCTTGTTTTTTGGTTTTTTTTTTTGTTTGGTTCTTTTTTTGGGTGACAATCTCTCTCCAGATGAGAACTTCGATAAATAGTTCAAAATCTGTAGTTCTTCTTCTCACTAGTGACATTGCAACTGAAACTTAAGGTGGCAATTAATTCAGGTTCTGTTTTCTCCTCCGGTATTTCATATGTATTTACATAAACTTATGTATTGTGTTTATGCATCTGAAAACTATTTTGAAGCAGTCAGTTTTATTATAATTAGGCTTGTCTCAAGGTTTAAATAATTTTTTCATAGAATTAAATATCCTGCATTTCAATGTAAATGGTGAACTTTTCATTTTATTTTCCTGTTAGAGTTCTTCTTGTTCACATAACGTGTCTTTTTCCTCATTGACTCAGCAAATGCACTAATGTTAAAAGTCAAAACAAACCACTTGAGCTGTAAAACACATTGTATGTAGGAGTAGCAGAGTAACCTGAGGGCTCCGGTAAATTCATCTGTCATTTCTGGAAACAAGCTTTTTATTTGTTTTCATGAAATAACATAAATTTACTGCTTATGTCTGAGTCTAACTTTTGTACTACAGGACAGAAAATATATGTAAGTACTAATGAGGGGGTTCTTGAAAATATTGTACCCTGATATCTTCTCTGTTCTCTTTTGATGTGATAATTTAGTTTCATGTACATTTAATTCTACTGAAAGAGACATTTAGTTCTACTAAAAAGATAGTGGTTGTACTGATTACCACGAGATTTTGACTACAAATATTTTCTCTCCTAGTCAACATAAAAGAAAAGGATACATTATTAATTTTGTATTAGATATATCAGTATGGAAGTGCTGTGGAATTTTGTCTATGTCTGTAAATACTACTGGAAGTTCCCTCTACTGAGTGCTCTGTAGTACACTGCCCTGGTGCTCATACACAGTTGCCTGCTTGAACATAGGTGTGTGAATGAGCATAGGTTTGCTGAATGAACAGTAAATCTACTGAGGTTAGTGGAAGGTTAATACTTAAAACACAAACAACAAACAAACAAACCAAACCCGACAAAACAGAACAAACAAACAAAATACCCCAAAAACCCAAAGCCAAACCAAAACCAGGGAGCAAGAATACATGGGCAAGAGTACTAAACATCAGGAGAGAGTCAGTGGCACTTTGTAGCTAGTAAGGGAAAAATATTTTAGCAGTTCTGCATTACCATGCTAACCTTTACTTTCCGTGTATATTAGGTAAGAAAAAGCTTTGAGGAGACTGTAGTGCTTTTCTTCCAAAGTGCAGGATTTTCTCTCCACATCAGTTTTAGATGGTATCTGTGATCAAAGGGACATACACTGTTCATATGCTTCCTCTGTACTTCAGAACGAGGGGTGACCTGGAGGGTGTATAAGTGCCCTTGTGTGGTTGCCTGGAAACTTTGGCCCACACAAGTGTCAACTTTCTTTCATGGTTATAAAGGAAGACTGAGCCTCACAGAGAGCTTTAGTCTTGGAGAAAAAAGGTCCTTGTGTGTTTTAAAACAAGTGTCTCACCAGGAGATAATGGTAGAGCAGTGGGTTATAAATGATGTATTTTGTTCACTTCGCCTTGATAATGGCACAAGGGAAAAAAAGTTCATTGCTCTCTTATCAAAATACTGTGACATTTCTCCTTCAACTGTAAAATTTCCTATCACATTCCTCTGCTGCAACAGCAACTAAATTTACTCAATTGTAGAGACTACATAACCTCTCATCAAAAGGTGTCTTTTTTATTTCTTCTTTTCTCCATGCTTATGCTTCAAGAGAAGCACCAAGGTTGCTGAAATCACTTTTTACAGTGAAGCAAATTGGCTTTTAAGGAGCTTATACATTAGCTACTGACTACTATACAATACCATGCAGGCTCTTTTTCTATCTTGGCCAAAAACAGCACAACATTTTCTGTTGTCACGTCTTTTTACACTGATCACATTTGTTCTTGAAGATGTGTTTTAAATGCAGCAATTTAAAAATGAAGGTGACTAATTGCTGAAGACCAAGAGCACTGCAAACCAATTGAACTTCTCTTGAGTGATAACTTACTTCCAGTTAGTACAGATTGCTGTTTGAGACAAGACATGGCATTTTTTTGTTCCTCCAAACAAATATCTTTATGTAGCACTTCCAGTTTACAAAAGTGCAGGTCTGTGTGTTGTACTCCACTGAAGTTTTGGGTTGCCGTATGCCCAAGTTATGGCTCTGAAACTGCACATCTCTGTGCTTTGTAAAGGTGCTGTTCTGTTCCCTCCACTGGGAATGACCATGCAAATGCAGCTGTGCTGTTTTGGGGCTGTTTCCTAACTGCCTGCTCAAAGCCAGCTGAAATAAATGGGAAGTGACATCATTGGGTTTTTGAGAAGTTATGCCTTTGTCTAATACAGAGGAGCAGTCTGGTACTACATGTAATACGCTGTATTTCATCTGCAGAAGTTGGTGTACAATCACTTATAAAACTATGAAAAACTACTACCACGGGGGACTGTTCTGTTTCCATGGCTGTAATGGCAGACATCATAAAATAAAGTGTGTAAATCCAAAGTGTATGTCCATTTATATTTTGACAGGTGTTAGTATAATGCTACTAAAAAATCAGTAGTGAAATACGCAGCTTTGTGAACCAGATTCCCATAGTGGAAATTCAGCTATGCAGCTTTCACTCAGTATTTTACCCACATCAATTTATAACATGGATATATCAAAGAATATTACAGAACTGCAGCATATTGCTATAAGTAACTGAAATGTTAACAAAAGTGAATACTATTGCTAAAATGCAGAGGTAAATCTCAAAATGCAAACACATCTAAGAGAAAATAAAGTTTACTGTGCATGTGGAGGGTAGCCTTGAGTCAAGAGTGCAGGCAGAAAGATATTTTGTTTCTTGAAACAGAGCAAATATTGAAGAACAGCTGTAATGCTAATATAATGATTGACTCCTTACAATGGATCCTGCTCAGTTACAATATTCTTAGAATTAATCTCCAGAGACATCTAGAGGATATGTGACATTCCCTGCAGGACTTGGGGCTGCCTCCTTCAATAACAGACTTCCAATAATGAATAAAAAGCCCACACATTAATAATATGCAACTCCCCAATACCAAATGGTGATGGGGATAAAATCCTACGTATGTGTAAATGTGTTCTGTGCCTGGCATGCAAATGTTCTGTTTCAACCAGTTATGACTTCTCTTATATTTCAGAGAAGAGTTTACTACTGACTGGATCATCGTTTGGAAGAAATTAAGATTGGAGTAATTGAATGTTTTATGATCTAGATGATGACTGGGTGTGAAATTGGAGATAAGTGAAAGTTCATTTGATGTTACATACGTCTCTTTCATACTCACATGGTAATCTATTGGAGGATCTATTGTCTTTAATCATAGTCTTTTGAAACACAACCTCGTGGATCGACTGTTTCTGAGATGCATGACATTATTTCCATATTTTTCAAGAGAAGACACAACCATCTGTTGCTATTCAGAAACTGCAAAGGATATTTTTATAAAACCTGCACTTTAATTAACATTGCAACTCAAGAAAAGCTCTTGGTTCAAAATTTGATGTTGAAACAGTGAGATTACATAGTAATTGAATTTTTATTTGCATTGGAATGGTCAGTGAAAACATTCAGCGTACTCAAGAAATCCCCCATCCCTTTGCACAAACAGTCTTTGTTTCAAAGGACAAGGGTCAGTGGGGCAGTGTGTTCTCTTATTAATCAATAAGTGTATGGTTTATATATTAACCTATAAATGTATGCTGAGATCAGCTGGGAATTTTGTACACATGGCATCGTGCTAAGTTAAAGAGATGTAACAAAGACAAGAGGCTGGCCTTAACTGTACTGGTTTACTGACAGTGCTACGATACGACACAAAAATCTACAAGTCATTTTTGCCTTGAAAATAATTTTTAAAAGTCTTGGAATTAATTTAAACTTACTGCAAATCAGTCAGAGTAACTTAGATACTACAGTTTCAAAATTTGATCACCATCTCCAGGCTAGATAGTGTGAGGTGCTGGGAAATGAGGCAGGAATCCAAAATAATCACATTCTGGAAGAGTAAAAATGTGAGTCTGAAATGCAAAAGCATTCATTGTGCTTTCTGAAGGCATGTTGTAAGCAGCAAATGGGAAAACTGTAGCATCAAAATTCAGAGACTGAGGTAGGTGTAGCAGTCCCATACTTTCACTGTGGTACATTTCCCAAAGTTTCTTGAGGATCTTTGATTTCTGTTACCAGAATTGAAACAAGAACTAAATCAGTGGCCTTAGACATGGTTTGAGGCTTTGGCAGACAACCCAAAACTTGTAATACAATAGACAGGATATCGGAATAACATTGGCTTAGCATACTTGGCACAGCTAAATGAGAAGAGAAAAGCAGATGTCACCAAGAGGTGGGAGGTACTTTTGCACCTTTGCACGAACAGATAGGCCTACACAGAGCAGATGCAGTTGATCAGAATTTTGCTTGATTGTGTTTGGTAATGTTATTTATTTCATGTGGTTAAGGTACAAAAAGAAGCCTCATCTGTGGGACAGTCTGACCTGGATCTGGTCAGTCCAGGTCAGTCTACCACATATTCTTACCAGGATAGCCGGGAACAATATCCAAATGGAATTGTGAGCTGTAGGAATCCTTATGCTAATCTTTCGAAGACTAGAGAGACTCCTCACATGATTGGGGTACAACACAAAATGGCAACTTAAAAGTAGAATTTACTTTACTATTTGTCCCAGGAATATGAAAAATATGAGCTCTTTATAAAAAACATTTCTTGTTTTTTATACAAATATTTTGAATAGTTTCTTTGGTTTGTTTACAAAAATTATTTGGTTTAGCACTTAAATTATTTGTTTTCAGTAGTCTATAAAAAGTTTACAATGACTACAGACTATACAAAGGACGCTTTTATGATGAAGAGATGAAAGGAAAGGAGATAAAAAATCTTGCAAGGAAATTTTTTTTTTTCTGAGAGCACTATAAAATTAATGGGTGAATATTAACAAATATAGTAAACTAAGAAATACATATTATTTAGAATGTTATCTAGAACCTTTAGATTTTAGTCAAATATTGATAAACTGGTACACAAAGTTTTATTCCACAGATGAATTGAGTTTAAATGCTTGGTTTAAATGAGTGATGCCAGACAGTCAAAATGTGTTCTGGTGCTGTATATACATAGCATTCTCTAAATTACAGTTTATTAAAAGTGTTACTGACAAGCAAGTTGGGTGTTGCCAGAATTGGAGGACATCGGGAAGACTGGGATAAAGTGCATATGAATTAAAAAGTTGGAAGGAATTGCAAATGTCTTTGAAACAGAAGTTGTGCAAAGATAAATAGAAAGGATGACTGGAAAAGGGAAAGTGAACTTAGGAAAAACATAAAATAATCCACCTAGAGAACTTCGAAAGCATATGTTGAGAAGTTAAACATGCATTTGTTATTTGATTTTGAGATGAGCCAGTCATGATATTTGTTACTACTTGAGCTCGATACAGTTTTATTAGAATTTTTTCATCTATTTGCTGTCAAGTGGTCATGATTGCTGAATTCCATTTTACCTTCATATTACAGCATGAAATTATAATATGTTGGATGAAAGGAACAAAAATAAGATCAAAAAAGAATTGCTGTTGGATTTCCATGCAGTAGGCACTATGTTGATGTACTGAATGCGGGGTCCGTGGTATTGTTTGGGTAATTACAATAACACTTAATTTTAGGGTTTTCCATTATTGCGGAAATAAAGAGAAAGATCTGAGGAAGTGAGACTTAAGATGAATGAGAAGGAAGAAGAAAACCAAAAGACCCTTGTGAAAAAGGATTGATGCTGTTTGTAGTGGGAATGAACTTTTTGGTTTATTGTGTAAAGGAAGGTTTTGTCCTTGTAACACTAAGGAGGTTTGATAACCAGAGGTGTGTTAGGTTGTTAGAACACAAAACATTAGACAAGGTAAAAAGATAAGGAATCACTGAAGTAAATGGAGACACACACAGCTTTTACTCCTACATTGCCTGTGTGCACACACTCCTGTCCACCCACATGTTCCCAGGGAAGAGGAGGGAAAAGGTTACTGGGACTCCCAATAAGTTACTCCTTTTTTTTCCTCCTACACTTTTATTCATATGTAATACAAAATATGAAGCGGGAGCAAGGGTAAATAGCCCATATAACCCTTCTCCTCTCTCCACTTCTGGCCCATCTTCTCCCAATTGTCTTTCAAGTAGGTAAGCTAATTTACAACATAATTATTTTCTCTAATTAATATGTGCAGCACAAGAGAACAAAAATCACTTAGTATGGAAAAATTATGGTTTGTTTGGATATGTGAACATACTATTGTGGGTTAGCAAGTTCCATACTTCTGTCCATTAGTGTGCTTTACATTGTGAATTCAGAGGGATTTGACTCAGTCCTTTGACCATCATTCATTTAGTCAGCCTCTGTATTCCCTTCTACAAGTTATAAGCCTCAAGCCCAGCACCCATCTGCATTTAGTGCCTTTAGCAAAGAGATTTAAAGCCTCAAAAATATCATTATGTACAAGAGGCATGCAGGGTGGGTGAGATAAAATAATTGGTGGCAACATTTCTCCATTGGTGAGCAAAGGCCAACACAGCAGTTTAAACCCCAGAGCCCTTGGGCAGAGCCCTAGAAAATGTTTTGTTATTAGCAATGCCTTTTGGTAGGTGAATAAGTGAACTCCTGAATGGTCTTGGTGTAACTGCTGTGAGTGTAAACATATGGGAAAGGAGAGAAAGCAATCATAGAAAAACCATGATGACTAGAATTTGTTGTCATTTCTTCTTTTAAAATATTTCCACACATTGAATGCTACTTTCTTCCATGGTAGAGTGGATCACAGGAAATACGTTATTGATTATGTTATTGTAAATCGTTTGCAGGTGAGAGATATTTTGTATTATTACTTGTGCAGAGTCCAACAGTCATGAGATAAAAGGCCAAATGGGAATTTCACTTGATGGAACACATCAGATACTCTTCTGTTGTGGGCTGCCAGTAGTGCAGCAGAAATGCCAAAAGGAGAGGTATTAGGTAGAAAATTCACAGCAACTGCAGGCTACATTTCTGGAACTGGACAACATGAATCAGGTAATCATTTGTCTATATGTCTATGCACGGTGTCAGCTTTGTGGGGTTGAATGCACGTGATGTGGCCTTCTAACAGACGGGAATTCATCTTTTTCCCATCTTCTGTTTCACAGACCTGGTGCAAGAGAAGAGCCAAGCCTTCAAAAGCAGATGCTGGAGGCTTTCAGGTATGTGATGTCAAACGCCTAATCACAAGGCAGTTGCTGTGACAGGGGCACTTCAAATGTGCGTGCTGTCTCTAGAATTCCCATCACCTTTAACATTGCACATCATTATAAATGGAGATTTTTTAAAAATTATCTCTTCTCCTCCTGCAAGCATTTTACGATTCTCTTCTGTAAAAACAAAATAAAACAAAAAAAAGAATGGAACAAGGGGACGAGGACAACTCTGGGTAGTTACCCTCATCTTATACATGCTTTTGTATCGTTAAAAGGAGTATGATACAGCATTTGGAAGATTATGACTTCTCTTAGCTTCAAGCAGATAGTGCCAGGAAAGTGAACAGGGACATGATATACTGAGTCTCATTTATCATACTGTTTTTCCACCTATGAAGCCTGAAACAGTGAAGTGTTTAGGTTGAAATACTGATGAAATTCACTGTTTTCTAGAGGGTGGCTTTCAGGTTTTGTGGAATGGAGTAAGAATGAAAGAGCTGTTAAGCTGTCAGTAGCTTTTAAACTGTTGTCATCCTAAACTCCTGGAGAAAATGAAAACAAGTCAACCACTTTTTCTGCACAAAAAACACAAGCACTTTCCTCCAGAAAATTTTATTTAAAAAGCTACGATACTATCCTAATTTGTACAAACATTTTGTAGTTATGAAGTAATTTCAGTGATCTGAAAACCAAAATATAGTTTTGAAAATTTTATTTTTGTAAGGTTGAAATGTTCTAGTGTAGTGAATTTTTATGTGTGTTGGAAATTGCCATTCATTTCCTCTATGTTTTTTTTCCAGAGTCCACAATTTATCACCCTAACATGTTCCAGCAAAAATCACTGCAGAGTTGCACATTTGTCATGGCTTTCTTTTTTTTAAAAGAAAAAAAGTAACTGTAGAAATTTGCTCTTGCGTATTCAAAAATGCCTTTGAAAACGTTTGTGCGAAGAAGGAAGTAACTGCAGAGAGTCATTTCAGACACTTCAGTTTTCAGTGGAAATGCATAAACTGCTGAGAGGGGCTGGACTGGTGGTGGGGTGAACATTCTTTAGAAACAGTACAAAATTACACTGAACCATCATGTCGAACATGCAGGGCCTAGCTGAAACCTGCTGGGGTAAATTAAAATCTTGATATTAATTTTCATAGGTTTCAGATTAACCTCATCTTTATTTTGTGGAATTATATTATGATGGATTTATTTTACCCTCAGGCTTACACGCTTCTGTCTTTGCTCTTTTCGTTAAGTCTTCCAATAACGCTGGTTTTAATTTGATGTTCAAGTTCTATTCCTCCCTGTGAGAAATACGTGTATAGTACAAATAAAAGTCAGGGAATGGTTACCTGAAGATGGTGTTCTAAAGAAGAAATGGTTGCCTGAAGAAATGTTCTAAAATGCCAGGTTTTACTTGATGGAAATATTTTATAGTTTGACTCTAAACTATTTAAATAAACATCCTTTATTAAATAAAAAGTGGTTGGTGTGATAGTCTGTAATCTTTTTCTCGAATCACCCATCCTTGTTGATCTTTTTTCTGTTCTGTCCACTATTGCTGATAATCTTGAAAAATTCTGGATCTGCACTTCTGAATGCCAAACTCTTTTAGGGTCTGTCTCCAAGAAAATACTAATTAGTCTTATCTATGGCACATCATTACACTGCATTAGCGTATCCTTGTCATGCATTGGTATAGTTTTAATATTGCATAAAATGTGACTAGATTCCAGCATTGATGCAGCTGTATCTGTAAAGCTACATGGTCCCAAAAAGTTGTGAAACTCATTTTTTTTTATGTTTCCCCATGAATCCACAGTGTAATGAAATGTATCAGTCTGAGGATAAATTATGGGTATGGATTTTTTTCATAATATATCTGGCAAGATAGCTCTGAATCAAATGAATAAATCAAGACTGTTTTTAGCCCTCCAATTCCATGTGCTTAGATGTCTGTGGCTGATGAAGAGCAGTGTGCCAGGAATCAGGATTCTCACTGTGCCATCTCTCAGTCGATGCAGTCTGTATCCCTTGAACATTAAAAGGAAAATCATAATGAACCAGTCACTCTTCTTTCAAGCTCTGCCTATACAGGTTGGTGTTAAAGTGGCAGGAAAATGTGTGCCAGAAGTACACCATAGTACAGTACTGTCAAACTTGGAGTGAAGAGAGGTATGGGAACAAAGCTCTAGGCAAAAGGGGAACCTTTATGTTAGCCTCTCCAGTTAGAATTCTTCCCATAAAGTCAGGAATGTGGACTGGCCAACTGCCCTGGGGGATAATTTAGACAATTTGGAAGACCTAATTCAAAATGTTTGAAGTAATGTCACTAAGAATTGTCTGCTACTAGCATTGCAATATTGTTCTGTACAATAATCGCCTGTTTAATCAGATTACAAAAGAAAACATTGACTGCCTGTGTACCTGTGTCCAGAGGAGTTTTTGTAACCCATTCTTATGTGCATCTTTTCCGTCATTCAGGTTGTCATGTTATTTTGTAACCATGGAGAAGCAGGGAGGGATGCCTGTTGGTCGAATTTAGATTTCTCCGGCTGAGTGCAAACCAATTTTTGAGAAAAATGAGAAAACATTTCTTAATGTAAATTGTACTGTCACTCCCTTATATCATCAGTGCAAAATGGATTTCTTTCCAGATCATCTGAACTGTATAATTAGCATATTGTTAAAGCATAGGTTTGGATGTGCAATATTGTATACATTTTCAGTGACTAAAGACAAATGCAATTGCATCAAAGAAACTAATAATCTGTCAAATAATAAAAGTTGATTTTTTTTTTTTTTAACTGAGCCATCTTATAACAACTTTACCATCATATTCTCTAAAAATTACCCTTTGCAAATTTTTTTTTTAATCTACCTGTGTTTTGAGTAGGAATGATTGAAGGGAAATGTAACTAACCATTGCTTCTAAAATGGTCTAGCCCTTCTGAATGGGCAAGCCCTTTTTGGAAGAGGATAGCATTTCAAGTCTATCATCAGTTCCAGAAATATTGTGCTGTGCTCCCTATTGACTTAACAAAGAATAATTTACCATAATTTTCTTATATTTCTTATATTTTCTTATATTTTCCTATGGTTTTGGTTTACAAAGGTAGGGATTAATTTGATGGAAGTCATCTGGCAATCACAGTGTGCTTTTCATTGCTATTTTCTAATGGTTTATATGCTTCAGAATTATCCCTATGCTATATTGCCCGGTAACATTTTAAAAATACAATATGGTTGCTGAGTTTAATTCATTTATCTTGCCTGGGTATTTGGAGCATGTATAAAATGGAACTTCTCCATCATGTCATAAAAAGTTATTGCACTCCTAGGATCATGAATTCAAGAAACATGACATAATAGACTGGCAAATATGGCCTTGTGTCTTCTGATGATGATCCAAATCCACCCACTTATCTTGATCTGCCTATATTGTTAACAACATGGGTTGTCATACAACAAATTTTTCATTTTAACTGTTCTTTATGTACAGTGCAGTGTAGAATTTACTTTTTATTGCCTTTCGGAGGGAAGTATCATACCTCTCTGTGAAATAATGGTTTTGTCAGACACTGGTATCTTTATTGTGTAGTGCTTTTAAATTCTGCACTATTTATACCAAGCTCTCGTGGTGTAGGACAGGTGAGATGTGATGCCTGTGTTTCTCCCTGAGAATACTTAAAGCTTTCTGGATACTGAAGTGTACTGTTGATATTGCAGTTGTGAGGTCTGTGTTGTAGCTTTCAAACAGAATTATTTTGTTCTTCTAAGTACTCTGTGAATGTGCAAAATGTAAACAGCCACTGGAAAGGACTGACAAACCTAAAGCTTCTACTCGCAGTCTTCATATTGATTTGCCTGGTTCTTCCTATCATAATTACATTCATTCAGAAGTGTAGACATTGATTTGCTGTTGGAGGTTTTGTTTCATTTGTGCATGACAAGGTAGAACAGCAATTTTATTGCATACAGTGCCAGTGTTTAGTTGTCAGGAGTTGTTTAAATGGGTGATTGTGAAAAAAGTCAAAGAATGATGCATGACTGTAAAACTTTTTGGGTCCAAGAATGTAAAAACAGATGACACATTTGTCCTGGAATGGCACTGAAGAGTCAGCTGCCACTCAAATTGAAATTATTTTAATTGGTGTAAATATTTCTAGGAAGGTGACAATAAATTAGGAAAGGTGTTCTCTGTGTACTTTGGTGGCAGGTAAGAAGGGAGTGAATGGTTTGCTTTCTTGGGTTACCTATAATATTTTAGAACAACTGAACTCAGCATTTCAAAGGGTTTGCTATTTTTTGAGTGTATCTAAGAGATAAAAAACAATGTATAAATAAATACTTTCTCACCTACCTAAATTTGTGGATTGTAATAATTTCAAGAGTGAAAGCATTAAATGTTTGAATTTAGATAAATTCCAAAATCAAATTAAAGCAAAGACCTCAAACATCAAGTACTATATTTCAAACCAGTCCTCTGTGTCTTTCTCTCTGGTTGTCTTTTCCTGTTACTCAGAGAGTACAGGTCTGAGCTTTGTTTAACTGCTCCAAAAGGTGATATGAAGTACATATCAGAAACATAATCAACCCCCACTTGCAAGCCTACTTGCCAGAGACAAAAAAGATGCAGAATATTTGAAAAGGGCATTCTTTTCAGAATGCCAAGATATGTTATTTTTTTGCTGTGTGTATTACAGTATCATGTAGAAGCTGCTGGTTTCTACTGACACAGATCCTTTTGTCCTGGATACTATATTTTGTAGATAAATAAAAATGTGTGTGTATATACATATCTGTCTGTCTATCTATCTACCATGTATATCTGTGTATCTGTTTTACATTTTTTATATGTATGTCTATATATGCAAATGAAGTTGCAGTCCCCACTCTGGATTGCATGCTGTTTAAAAAGACAGGTCAATAAAAGGTGGGAGAAAGGAATTATTATTACTTCTAGAGTTACAGAGAGATTATGAGTGATGTTGGATGTCCCATAGGAGGTAGGCTTAGATCCAATTTACCAAGCCCAGATCTTTCAAAGATTATAACTAAAATGTTTGCCGCAAGACTGGCCTTCTCTAAAAGTCTGTGCATCTTCTTTATTTGATAGTTTCTTGGAACTGTTATTATGATATGCATGAGAAAGTACTCGCAAAGGCTTGAGCTACTTGTTCATAGGAGTTTCTTTGGTACTGGCTTTTGAGTATCTGTCTCTCATTTAAGAAAGTAATTTCCAGTATTTTTTATTGGTTATCCAGAGGAGAGACAGCATAAGCATGTAGAAAGTACCAAAACATATCATGGCTATATTTGGCACAGTGGAAGACTTCGTAAGCTGTGTGGGTTTATTTATACATACATTCTCACATATGGGTAAGTTAAGGTGCTAATGTTACAACCCAGCCATAAATGTTTTGGTTTTTTTTTTAATGAAATTATCTTATTGATTTAGAATTCTAACATACTTATAAATGCTTACAAAAAGTATGAAAAAATGTAAAACTTGTGTAGAGCATAGTATGCTGTTTTCCTCCAAGTGTAGTATTATTTCCTCCAATACTTTCATGTTTATTCACTTTAAGTCAGTATGAAGTTTATGAACATGGAGTTTTCTTTTATTTCATTATGGCCTTAATGCTTCTGCTATAACCTGAAAGTTTCTAGTTTCAGCGTAGGCTTGACTGGCAGATGATCTGTGATCAATAGGGGGAGGACAGGAAGTTATAAATCAGTTGTGTGAAGGAGAGCGTGTGTGCCTTACCGCTCATGTCTTTTCTGACATTGCTTCTGGACATTGTTGGAGGCAGTCACTGGGAGCTTGGGTGCAATGCAGTACTGAGGAGGAGCACTGAGACCTCAGAGGGCAATGGGGGGGGGCAAGTGGCAGCTGAACTGCCCAAGGAGGCAGTGTCCAGGGGACAAGAGATGGGTAGAAAGCTGGCTTTTATGAAGAGGTACTGGAATATAAAAAAGAGTGGTCCCAGCTCCTGCATGGAATTTGAAGCTTTTTCTGATGCAGAAAGGCTTGATTTTTTAAACCATTAACTGCAACATTGGTTACGTATAAGTAGAATTTGTTTGTCAAGATATTCTATTCCTTTTACGCTAATGCATTGTGTATCCTGTTAATGTACTTTGTTAATTGAGATGAAAACACATGGGGAAAAAACCTGGTAGAGTCAAACTTTCTCCAAGATTCCTTTTACAGCAAATTGTCTGTGCCTATCAAAAAGGAATTGTTAAGTTGAAAAGTATCTGTGTACATAAAAGGAATCGTCACAGTTAAAATAGAAATGTTTTCTTTGCGTTGATGCATGTGATTTTTTTTAATGGGGAGGTAGAGAGGAGCCGATATTTTTAGGGGAATTTTTATGCTATTACATATGATTTTGTAAAGTGCTGATTTTGTTATCAGGGGAATAAAGATTTCAAACTGCATCTTTTTCAGTATGATAATTTCGTACATACTTAACCATTTAAACTCTATATATTTAATAATAGGCTATGCGTATATTCTTACAGTAGGTCACCATTGCAGGATAATGAGAAGCTGTTAAAAACTGACATTAGTAATTTTAAAACAGTATAGGGGCAGTTTTAAGGCTTCAATGACAAAATAATTCTGTAGCCCAGATATATTTTGAATTATAATTCTTTAGGTCACTGTTGACACTGCCTGTTTCATGACTATGCTTTGCCAGAAATACTTCACAATAATGCATTTATTTTAAGTATTGTGTTTTCAGAAGCAGTGTTTGCATTTTTCAGGGAAAGTTAGGGCTCCTGTCACTAGCACTGACTTCCTCTGAGACCCTGAGTTTCTCATTTAGGCTGAAATTTCTATTAAGGCCATAGAGTATGTGGACTTGTTCTCAGCCATGGTTTACAGAGGTAAAGTCTAAGCTGTGAAGAGTCAGTCTCAGGAGGGCATTCTCCAGGAGAGAGACAGTCTGTCTGCATCCTACTGCCACAGAACATGTGCCTGTCGTGGCTCTTCCTCAGGCTCCCCAGGCACTGCATCTGTCCAAGCAGCAGTGGGGTGTTCAAAGCCTGCGCTTGTAAAAGGGAAGGTGGTAAGGCAAAGCAATTTGGGATATGCTTTCCACACGTGATGTCCCTGAGACTTACTCATATGAAGGTCAAGATCATTCCTGTCCAGAAGGCTGCCACAAGGCCAGTATTCTACTTAAGTCTTATGTAAGCCTCAGAGTAGGATTTAGGCGGTGCACAGGACTTGTGCTCAATCTCTGTTCAAGGGTTTATTTCACTCAAAGTTACAAGTGTGCCGTATAAGTGAGCATCACTCTTTATATCGGCTTCAAAGTCTCGGCTATGCTGAGATGTAGCTGCATGTGAAAGCAGTGTGATAGTCCAGGCTGAGGCACTGAAGGGTACTCTGGTCTGTGTCCAAACCCAGCAGTCGGTGCCTGTCTTGCACCGTGTTAAAACCTGGGTTGGTCACTGCTGGTGCTTGATCATAGAAGATGTAGATAAGCATATAACTCATGAGTGCCGGAGCAGTGCAGAGCCATGTGTCTATTATGCATGGCCATCCTCAGCAAGTGCAAAGGAATTATTAATTTGAATCTTGATATTGTACATTATAGTTATACTACATTTATCTCTATTTATAATAATGTTGCTTTTCATATAAGTTGTATTTATAATGGATGTGACTATATATTGCATGCATGCAGCGGAGCATAGCATTCAATCTCCCTTTGTCCCTGTCTCCCTCTCACTTTCCTTATCTCAACAATAACTAGATCTTTTGGATGGTTACACTAAATACTGATAGATTTGAGTCTTTATTGAGGTTTTTGTCTTTTTCTTGGTACTCTCAGAATTTTGTTGGAAACCTTGAAAGGAAATAGGGACATCATATTAAAGCATCTGCTTCTTTTGCAAGACATTTGGACAGTTTGGCTCACATACTTTTAGCTAGATATTGGTGTCTAAGCAGTGGCTTCATAGCTCTGAGTATGCATATCTGATGGAAAGCAAATAACTTATCTGCTGTTACACAAATGAGAGATGAAAATAGATCCTTCTATCTCTAAGCATAAGTACTGTAAACTGAGAAGACACCACAGATACGATCGCAGATGATCTCATTGCTTTGCATTTAGAGTTATAAAGAATATTTTTCAAAACGTTTTTTCTCACATAATATATTTAATTACGTCAATATTAATACAGCAGTTTTCATAGTAACTTCAGTAGCTTTTTGCATGCACTGGCAACACAGACTGCACTGATATTTTTCATTTTTTCCAAGTAAAAAAAGAAATCCAACAATATTGGGTAAACACGCAAATGTGTATGATTTATTTTATATAAATATCATACATACTTGTGTAAATAATACTGTAAAATTAAAATGTGAGCATCTTCCAGGTTAAAGGATTCCAAAAAGTCCTAGGGGAAGATTGGTGTAGGTGATGGTGAAATGTTTCATTTTCTCCCGTGCAGAATAGCATCTATTTCAGAAAAGACTTCAGTCTGAGTTATGTAAGCTGTATTTTCAGTTGTGCCCACTTTCTATTGTTTTACATGCAATGCTCCATAAACCTCTAAGTGTATTTCAGCTATATGAAGCAAAGAAAAAGCAGACAGACTCAGAACTGAAAGGTTTTTGCATATATCGGGGAGAATCTTCACACAAAGGGACATTTATCAGGGGCTACTGTTCCTCTGCTGAGGAAGGGAGCATACCCAGGAGTATCCAGAAACAGATGATGATCTTATCAAGAAAACCTTCTTCAGTAATATCGTCAGCCTGCTCTTGCCAAGTCTGGCATTTCAGTATCCCGTGTGTTTGTGATGGAGAGAAAGGGAGCAAAGCTGTGCAAGCTACAAGTAGCTGGGATGAAGGACCTGCTCAGCCTACTGGGTCTGTGCAGTGTTATAATATAATTGGGAATCATGTTTGCCAGTGTGGACTGTCCATGTGAGAATGCCGTTTACAGTATTCCTCTCATAGGGAACTGCAGGGAGGGCTCTTTAGCTACATTGGTTGTCTTTGGGGATTTTTTTTCTGTATTTTTGCAAGTACTTCTACTCCAGGTTTACCTCAACACATAGAGGCGGTAACAAACCTCTTGAACTATGCAAATATGGAAAACTATTGAGAAAAACAAAAAAAAAAATTCTTCTTGTATGAGATGTGGAATTAGAAAACAGAGGGGTAAATCGTCCTTGTAGTTAGTAGACTTGAAAACTAAAGATCTTTTCTTCTTATTTCATTGCAGGATCAGGATTTTGCCATGATGGCTGGGTTTATTTCGCCTCTGTCTTTAGACTAGATGCTGATATAAACACAGTATTTGCTATATTATGTGGAATTTGGCTCTGAAGCAAGTGAACAAATCTTTGCCATTGTTAGCATATCTTGAGTAAATATATTTTTCTTTCTCCTTCTGTCTCTTTTTTTTTTTTTTCTTTGAGCATGTTTTTGTAAGTTCAGTGAAGCAGTCCAAATAAAGGAAAAGTCTGAAAGCTAATAAAATTCTAGCAGCCGTGTTCATTAGGCTTTCTGACTTTCAGGGATAAACAGTACTTTTTGTAATAGTTCATCTTAAGCCTTAAAAAATATTTTGATGGCATATGTGACAAAAATTATTATTTAGTTTGCCATTTCCATTTCTGTAGTAGCTACTCAGTTTATGTACTATTAACATTTATTCAATTAATTGCCCTCCCTTCCAGTTCCCCCTAAATGTAGAAGTTGCATTGTCATTTCAAATTGGTGCAGATTGTGTTCACCACCATAGGTCTGTGTTTTTCTAATCTGGGATGTGATCCTGTATTCCTGCTAAATTCTGTAGATTACAGGAGTGTGAGGTACTGTGAGAAGGTAACCTTTTTTCTTTTGTATTTATTTTATGTAAGTAACTGAATACAAATAGAGCAGTAAAAATCTCAAATACATCTACAAATAGAGAATTTTTGAATTTGAAGTGTCAGTCACTTCTTTTGAAACTATAGTCTCTGAAAACTATGCTTGTGCTGCAAGACATAGTGCACCTTTGCATCAATGAAGTTAGCTCTGCATTTCAGTTGTAAATCTGAAGCAGTTTATGTACCCATACCCTAGGTCACGCCAACCAGTCACTGTCGTGGGCATAGCCGGAGCCTGGTATAAACTAAATAACCAGTAATGAAACTTTCTCAAAAAGGTTTTATGGTGCACATGGTGATCTGGCTACTTGGATGGAGAGAATGGGTTTGAGCAAATGTCAGGTGAAATCACATCACTGGGTGCAGTGTAGACACACTTCATTTGTTCAGTTTAGCCAGGATTCAGCTGAGCAATGAGATATTAGAATAAGTATATTTTATTTTAGTGGTTTAGCTTACAAATTAAGCACTGTAATAACACAGATGCCTTGGTTAAAAAAGAATAGTAGCATTTGCACTCTAATTCTAAATGGGAATTCATGCACTTCTCTTGTGTTTCAGATTTGGAGATATATGTTTCTTCTCTCACTCTGGCAAGTTTTCTGCATCCCAATTTTCTTGAATAGCTTATGATCCTCTTTTTCCAGGTGCTTTGTTTGTGTCCTGATCAGACCCAACTTGGATCTTCAGATAGCTGTTTCTCTAGACTTCCTCTCTCTTGCTTTGTTTCTTAAATTTATTTCTGCCCTCTCACCCACCCCCATCCTTCTGTGGTCTTTTTTTCTCTGAAAATCTTTGTCTAGGATTTCTCTATCCTCACTTTCTCAATATTTGTTCCTTCCCTTTATTGCCTGATGTAGGACAGCACTGTTGCAGATGAGGATAGCACCTGCACTCTCTGCCATTTGCAGTACTAGCAGCAGGTAGAAGAGATAAAGGAACTCTGCTTCTGACTTTCAGGGCTCTAAAGAAAGGTAGGGAGCAGCAAGTTTTTTTGCAATAGAAAACAGAGAAGCCTTTTCATTTGTCATCCTTACCTAGAGTGCGCAGCTTCCGTGTGGGAGCATTGTCAAGATGTGGCAACGTTAGGCAGCTGAGTAAGGAATGAAGCAGCTTGTGGCAGCTTCTCCTGCATGGTGTTTGCTATTTAGACCTGCTTCTAAGCATAGGCAAAGGAGACCAGTAGGTTAGAGCCATAAGTACCTGTGGCCTGTTCCTGTGTCAACTTCCATCACAGCTAAGAGGTTTGGTTAACTCTATTCCTTAAATGGGATCTATACAGGAAGGATCAGGGCCGGGGGAAGGAGTTGCTAGTGGGTGGCAATAACTTCAGAAGAGAAAAAAGGCTGTTATGTTCAGAAGCCCTCCACCACCTCAGTGGCAACAGAATAGCAACTCTCCCTCCAGGGTGACTCCAATCCAGAGCTGTTTTCTCAGTTTTCAGTCCCAAATCTGTTCCTCCTTCTATCTTTCTTGTCCTAGCACTGTCCTGCCCCATCTTTTGGGAAGCAAAGTTAAGTTTTGCCTTTGCTTGTGAACAACCTAAATAACCTCTGGTTTTGCCAAGACCCCTGAGAATTCCATTTTCATAGCAAAGCAAATGATAAAATTTCTTTCAAAGATTGACTGTAATTTAGTTCATCACTGCTTGGACTCAGTGTGAATTTATCTCATATTTATGTGTCTTTCTAGTAAGATAACTACAATTTTTGTATCCCACAGTAGGCTTGTAGTGCTGCAAAACAGACTGTACCCTGACACCACCCTAGTCTTCTCGCTCTGGAGTCAGCGCACTGACTGCAGAATGGGTACGGTATTGTCCATTGTGAGAATTATCTAACATGATGTATTAAATCCCTGACAAACACAGTGAGACACTTTGCCATTTTCAGGGATTTTTAAATTGAAGGTGGTGAGACACTGGAACAGGTTGCCCAGAGAGGTGGTAGATGTCCCATCCCTAGCAACATTCAAGGTCAGGTTGAACAGGGCTCTGAATGACCTGATCTATTTGAAGATGTCCTTACTCGGTGAAGAAAGGTAGGAAAAGGTCCCTTCCAACCTAAACTATTCTATGATTCCATGAATTGTCTGTTACCCAACATTCTTCCACAATAACAGAGGCAGGAATCTAGTCAGTGCTGGAAGAGGATTTGTTCATTCATTCATTCATTCATTCATTCCTTCATCATGAAGTGCCATAGCACAGCATATTTTGGGTTACTGCCTCAGAGTCACAGTTACTTGTTTCAGGATTTTGGACTATTGAGTGAGTCTTGTGGAAAGGGAATGTTACTGTTTTACCATTTCCATTATGTTATCTTTTCCAGTGCAATTACCGGCTAATTCAAAGCTCTTTGTGTTAAGCTAATAGCTTTTGACTCTCTGCTGTCAGCCACTCCTCTTTGTGCACTTTTCATACCGCTTACCAGTTCCCCTACCACTTACCTATGAAGAATATTTATTTTTTCTCTGAGTAGAGGCTCATCATAGACAAATCATTAAATGGAACATCAAAAAGATCCCATCTGTTAGAGTTGCATATGGGTAAGATCACAATTATCGAAAGCCTCTTTTTTTCCCTTATGCTTATCCGTACAATAAATGTAGTTGTCAGCAGGATAAGTTCACGCATCGGATAAGGTCACAATTTCATTTAGTGACAACTTCCAACAGCGTGAACTTACAAGGTTCGATTTATTAAAGAGTCAGAAGGGATAAGATCACTGCATGGCCAGCCTGATTTATCAGGGTTTGACTGGAGTACTTGAATAGAGAATGTCGTATTTCAAGTTTATGTTCAAAACTGTAGTTTACTGTGTGTTATGTCTCAGAGACTTGAAAATTGAGGGAGGAGAATTTACAGGAAGTATCTCAATAATGCAGTTCATGTCTGCCAAAAAAGTGTGTGAACACTGAATATTGGAGCTACCTTATTAAGAATCCTAGGAGTGGAAATGGGATAGTTCTCCACTGTCAGTGAATTGCTGTGTGCAGACATACACATATTAGTTTGTTATAATGGAAGTAATCACCAGCCAAATATTAATTGCAGATTCTTCCTGTGCATATAGGATGGCAGGCAGACACTGGGTTCTGGGTTGGGCAGCACTTAAGAACTTCTGAGAGTGTTTTTAAGTAGCTCGTTCTGACTTCAGAGCAGTCCTTGTTTGAAACTACAACATACACAATTTCTCTGCCATTCAAAAATACTCATTAGAGAGCCAGGTGGCTGTGGACTGGAAATATGCAAAGAAGGAGCCATTTGCTTGTGGAAATTGGTAGAGCCCCATGATGTCAAATAACCAGTCTCTAATTATAGCAGAGGAAGAGCTTACTCATTGTTTTGAACCAATTCCACTTAGAAAGCTATTTTCAATTAAAAAAAAAAAAAACCAAACAAAAACAACTAGTGCCCAAAGCTATCAGTGACTTGATTAGAAGTGTTAAATGCATATGAATCTGGATACAGTTATTTCTGAATGTAGTTCACTTTTTGTCCCAGAAAAGCTGTTCATCATTCACCTTCAGCTATATACCCCTTTGTTTCTTACTCCAGAATGTAGGTAGATGGATGAAAGCCGGTTATTATTTTGTTTCAGAAATACTATGTATAGTTGATTTTTCCTGGTAGTCAGACTGTAGTCAAATCCCGTTAAGGGCCAAAAGCTCTTTGTGGATTCATGTGTACTCTTGTGTTTTGTGGAGAGTTTTTTTAAATGATCCTGATTGTGCTGTAAAAGAATGCAAAGCTAAACTGACCTCTCTACCTTCTGTTTTATGAAAGCCCTGTGTGGCATACCTGAAACAATATATGCATGTATGAACAGAATCCTAAATTGAGTCCTTTCATTCTGGTTTTCTATCCACCAAGGTGGCCTAATATCTTAAAAGCCATGGGATGTTTTGTAGCTGTACTAGTGAGTCATGACTTGAGGCTTCTTTTACAGTGCAGCTATCATAAGTCTTTGAGTAATCACAGACTTTAAAAGTATGCTACATCAACAAGATAAGAGAAACAGCCCACAGCACTAACAGCATTATCTTTTACCAAAATTGATTAGCCCATACTATGTGTCTCAAATATTTTGTATAAACTTACTCAGCAAGCTGGAAATAAGTGTGTTCCTGAAGAACAAGCTGAAAAATAACCAAAAACAAAAACCTACTTGCTCTGTAGCAAGGAAAGGGCAAGTAAATATCACTAAATGGAATATCTCTTAAGTAATTTTTTCACCTTACTCACAAAAACTAAAAGCAGAGCATCACTTCTTCTCGACTTATATTTCTTAGTGCTGCTTCTGTTATACTTCTTGCTGTCCTTTTCAATCGGAGAGCTGACAAGTCTAGGATGAAAAGAGTAAAACTGCTTCTCTACTTTGCGTGGAAGTTATGAGTATATCACATATTTTATTCCAGGGGTAGGAAGGAGTTCTATTATAATTTGCTGTTATGTGAAGGAATGTTATATTCAGTACTGAAATGGTCTGTTGCGATTGCTGATTACTAGAAGCGCCTAAGAGTGTTTGGCACAGAATTTTCTGCTTCCTTTGGGTTTGAGCACGGATTAAAGGAAGCTGCAGCAGTTTTTCATCCTTTCTTTTCTTTTTCTCCCCACATGTTGGAATTTCCATGGACAAGTATGTGTGAAATGTCAGTCCCAGCTGAGTCTTTACACTTCTTACTGTGCGTGGTGATCCAGCAATAAAGTCTCAGATCTTCTTCCTTCTCCTGATGTAATCTGTGAAGATTCTGAGCAGTTGTGCTCAGATGGTAACTGTAGAGAGCACTTCAGATTTACATCTGAACTTCCTCTGAGGCTGAAGTGGAAAATCTTGTCTTGCTCACACATTTTTCAAACCCTTTTAATTAAGAGTCACAGGGTGAGGTTCTCCTTTTCCAGCAAACAGCCTTGAAGTCACACATTGCTTAGGGCCACAGGTATGGCACTTAAACCAGCATCCCTGTGGGAAGTCAGCAGTGAGCAGGGGACAGCCCCAGTTACATCAAGTGGTAGACTGAGCCCCTGTGTGCTGCAGTTGTGATACCATTCACCAAGCAGGAAATTTCGGAGGAGAAAAATGTTGTAAATAAATGCAGAAAAGTTGCAGGCAGTGTTAATTTTTTTCTCTAAAAAACAAAGATTTTCAGCTGAAAAAAAAAAAGTCTTCACCAAGGACTAAATTGTAATGTGCTACACCTTGTGTAAGCATAGCCAGATTGTCTCGTTTTGCCAAAACATGCAAGCAGATTGTCCTTCCCAGCTCTGACATTCACCCTTAGCATTAAAATGGCTGCTGGTCATGGTGACAAGAGAGAAATGTATCTTTCTTGGAGAACTGCAAAGAAGAGAAACGGCAAGGTTTTGCAGCAAAACATTTTGTTACCCTGTCTGCAATCTACTCCTCTTTCATGGTGTTCTAAGTGGATGGGGAAACACAGCAGTTTCAGTACCATTCAGCATGATGTTACCCCATCGGGAGTACATTTCAAAGTATTCATATATATTGAATATTGCCTGAACTACGGCTTGGAACTGTAACAAAAGAGAATAAGAGAAAGAATCCATAGTAACTAATTTAATTATCAACAGAAGGGAAAAATTATACTTGGAAAAAAAATGCTTGTTCTTATATTTGCCTCAAATCTGAACTACTTATCAGGTATAAGATTAATGTTATTAATTTTATTTAAAATATAATGTGTAATGATGTGCACCTTAAAACTTTGGTAGCTTTTTGGATATCACTAGTTGATCTGCCCTAAGTTTGTCGTTCTTAATCCATTAAAAGACAGGCCTGCTTGTAAATCCACAGGTACAGATAAGGAGTCACTGTTTGACTGTGTCTGAACCCTTTTCAAATGAAAAATGTCAGTGGCAGAAAGGGAGGCTGAATTATTTTTTAAAAGGGTTTTCAAAGATTCTCATGATTCCTCTGGTATCAGTTAAATGTGACATGTCCATAGACATGGCTGTTTTTTAGTGTGTAAAAGCAAGCAAATGCTGCAGTTTTCATCTCTATGTAGAGAGAAAATGCTGCAGTATGGCTAAGTGATAAACATGTTACTCTGCAATTTCTCTCTTCCATAATTAACATATAAAGAGATTTTTAAAGCTAATACAATTTGTAACAATGTGACTGTGAGAAGGAAAAAATGCTTTTATGGTTGTTTGGGTTTTTTTCTTCTGTTTGGACGCATATATGTCACATGTGTAAATTAGATATAATTAATCCATAAGCTTTCCTGCTCACATACTGCCTTTTAAAATGTCATAGCACTGTCATGATGAGAACTCACTCGCATACAGAGAAGCTTTTGTAAACCAATACAGCTCTATTTCCTAGATTTGTTCCAGTTTGCAGGAAGGATCTGATGCACGATTTTACGTAGAGTAGTTTTGTAATCTGCAACACTCAGAGGTGAAATTTAGATTTCTGTGCTTGAAAATGGAAGCTGGAGCCAAGTCTTCTCTTTGGAAGATGGTCAAGATTAACCCCTGTGGACAAGGGAGAGCTTTGCAGCCTGACTGTAATGTAAATCCAGGCATCCAGGGGAATGTTTAGCTCGGGAAGTCTGTGGAGGCTGCCTGTGAGCCAGGAGGAGTTACTCACTTCCTTCAGCCCAAGGTTCATTTCACAACAACCACCAGTTCTAAATCTGGGACAAATTGACTCCTTGCACAGTTGGACTTCGCTCTGTTTGTGGAAAAGCACCATCCTTATTTGGGGTGGAGTTGTTGAGACGTGCTGATGGAAAAGACAGGAATCACTGTTGCATCTGTTTGGTATGGAAAGGGAGGAAGGGGCTTTAGCAGTCATGGAAAACAGATCATGAAAAATCATGGCTACAGCAAAGTTGAGGTGAGCTCTGCTGCCCCTAAGAGCAACAGATTTTTTGCCTACCTTCAGGAAGGGCAAAGCTTGGAAGTATAAGAGCATGGCAAAAAGCAGTCAAACATCTAACAGGAAAAGCACAGATCAGCCTGTCCTTGTTCCATCCTATCCCTGTGAAAGTCTGAAACCAGAATTTATTTAGAAAATAGTGTTGGAAATTGTGTAAGTAAATATAACTGTTGCTGTATTTTTAAATGAAACATTTGTTCATGAAAAATAGGCTTAGTGAAGAGACTGCTTTCAAACAAGAGTTGTCCAGACTATTATTTTAATCCTGAAATGAAGTGAAAAAAATGTGGGGCAGGAAAAGTGGTGACTGAATTTTATTTTTTCCTCCATGGGAAAGATCAATTGTGTGTTATTCTGTCTCTTTACTGAAAAATTCAGAAAAGTTAAGATGAGCTAAAGCAAAAATTTCTCTTTTAAGTGTTAATTTTGAAGTCTTTGTTTTCAAAACTAAAATTTATTTTATAAAAGAATTATAATGCACTAGAAATCATTATGCACGAAAAAAGAATCATTATACAGCTTCCCCATTGCTTTTACTTATTTTGTCTTATAACATTAAGCTAACAATTAAAATTATTTTTTGTTTAATTCTGAAATGTTACTGCCTGTAAAATCCCAGTTTAAAATCCTTTTTGTAATTGCAGTAAATGCTTTTAGAGGTGGTGTGAATTTTTTGTGGCTATATGGTCTGTTTCTCAAATTTTTAGTTGCTGCATCCTTCAAAATGTGATCTTGTGCAGCAAAATGCATCAAGGAGGAGGTTAATGCACCAGGTGTGGCTGCTATTGGTCTCTCTCTTTTCAGCTGTCATTTCCCCCCTCCTCAGCACTTCTTAAGAACTTTTATGGCATGCTATTCTGAATAAAATTGCTTTCAAACTCTAATGCGTGTGAAAAGATGCAAAAAAGGAGTGGGACTTTCTAAACCAAATTTGAATATAATTATAAGGGAAAAAGGTTTGCTTTTCTTTTGCAGGATGACAAGATCAGTTGTTTTTCAGACAAGCATAATTAATTCTCATTATATTGGTCCTCAGAACATTGTGCGTATAAAACCAACACAAAGGCAGAGGTGGTTGTTGTCAAGGCATGAGTGAAAGTACTCTCAACACTGCTTGTTTTCTTTGTTTGCAGGAGAGTTGGAGGTGGTCCAGAAAGACGGGGAGCGCAAGATTCAGAGCCGGCAGCAGCTTCCGGTTGGAACAACATGGGGGCCTTTCACTGGGAAGATGGATCTGAATAATAACACCTTGGTATGTAGATGCTCCGAGACGCTTCGCTTTGTTACACTGTGTGTCGTTCTTCAGGGAATAGCCTGAATTGCTCCTCAGGCAGAGCATTTGAAAACAGGCTTTGTTAGCTTTAACGGACAGTGGTATTTGGCTCTTTTCCAATTTGTTCATCTATGGCAACCGTCCACATGAAGTTATTTGGAGCACAGGTTAATAGTGTTTAACTTGTTCTTTTACTGAAGGGAAATGTCACTTCCTTGTTTGCTGAACCAAGGTGTTGTGTTTCAGTAGTAATATCTGATTTTTTTAGTGGCTTTTTAAATTTTTCATAATATTAATTGCTGAATACTTAATTTATATTAAAGAAAGGTACCAAAAAAAAAAAACCCCTACATTATTTTAGGATAAAATTAATTACATTTGCCTTAATGTAACTGAACGTAGCAAAATCTTACATCAAATTCAGATTTTTTTGAAAAGCATCAGAAGACACCTGTCATATAATATATTCTCAATTAGCCTCATTTTTATTCTGGTTACAGAAAGTATGTGGACCATTTTACCTAAAAGTAATGCTTTGCTGATCTCACTTCAGTGCACTGAAAATCATGTCATTTCTAGGTCTTCATTTCATCTTTGTTTGTGTTGGTTTTAAGTCTGAGCTTCAATATTATTTGTGTATAGTTCAGATTAATTTTCTGAAAATATCAGGAAGGAAACAACTAATATCTCTAGAAGGGTTTAAACAGTCTTGGAGCATGCATTGCCCTGTGGGATGCTTCTGAAGAGCCATTATCTGCAGCTGGATCCCTGTTTGCTGTTACAGACTTCGCGTTGAATGTATTTAGCATGAAGACGCGTGGGACGGTTTCACAGGAGGGGATGGCAGGCATTCGGGGTGCACAC
Source organism: Callaeas wilsoni (assembly GCA_013398955.1). Taxonomy (NCBI): domain Eukaryota; kingdom Metazoa; phylum Chordata; class Aves; order Passeriformes; family Callaeidae; genus Callaeas; species Callaeas wilsoni. Next base: position 358,093 of record VWPU01009501.1, read on the forward strand.
ATCTGTGCTGCAGAGGGAGAAACTGAGCTTCCCAGTGTTCGCCAGCACTGGGTGTTGTCCTGCCCTTGGAGGACCTGAAGAGAGTGAGGAGCACTGGGTTGCTGATGTATCGTCTGGGGCAGTGTGAGAGAGGGGGTTATGTTGACATGGGAGAAAAGGGGGGAAATTTATTGTCTTCAACTCCTTCCTGGAGAACCTATGCCTATGTAATGGAGCTCTCTTTCTAAGAGTTGCTGGATAGGATGCATGTTACTTTCTGTAAATATGCATATTAAAATTTGAGTGAAGCTTTATTCTGAGTACATAGTATAGTATAGTATACACATAGGACATAGTAGACATTTAAAATCTTAATATTTTGTACTCTTTAGCATAATTTATTAATTAAATGGTGCTAAGAAATGTTACAGAAAGTGGCATGGAAACTTTGTCTAAGTTTCCAAGAGTTCAGTATTCCCAATCCAGATCAGATTTCCCATTCAGGCACCTGAATAAAGAATAGATTTTCAGAAGTACTGCACAGTCAAAGCACCTTATTGTTAGGAAGAAAAAACTGGAAAATTTGAACTTGTCTCATTTTCTCCATCCATTTAATTTTTATTTCCTCATCTATTTTATTATTGGCCTATTATCATTCTCAAAATGTTTTTCATAAAAGGTCATATGTGACAACTACCTGTAATTCAAATAATTTTCTAAATCCCAGTATAACTAATTGCATCAGCTTTCATGTAGCAGAAACCTTAGTCCTGTTGTAGCTCAGTCTGCCCAGAATCCATACTATAGAGAAATGCTAGCTTGGTTCTGTCCACTTGTACAACTTCATCATGTATATACAACATGAAGATAATCTTTAAGTATGAGAGGTGATATTGATTGTCCCTTCTCTACAAAATTAATCTTTATCAGGTATTGTTAGGATGAATTTGCGAGATGTCAGCAGCCAATCATATTGTATCTTTTTTTTTTTTTGGATGGAGTTGTAGAGTAACCACAATCCTAGCAGGACCTTGCTTCTCCTTTAATGGCACAGGAATGTTTTAAGGTCTGTTACTGCTTTTTAAATTTGGGCAAATACCACTTTTGCTGTATCAAAAACATTTAGTTAATATAGTTCCATTTTAATGAACTGGTAATTGAGCAGTGTGCAGAACTGACTTTTAATTTGTTGATTGTAATGGGATAGAACAGCTTTTTCAATGTAGTTCACAGAGATGTGCGATGAAAATCTTCAGGAATTTTTTCTCACTAAACTGGAAAGATAATTTTTTATTGTCAAATTAAAAATCATAAAGTCTTTTTTTACTAACACTTGAAAGATTTTAATTTTGTTTTGCCTGAAAATATAAACACATTTGGTAATCTGAAAAAGTTCCTGTAAAGAGAATTTTAGTCCTCAGAAATATTGTTTTGCCCCCTGAGACAACTCCATCCCTTGAAAAAGTCAAAACTTAACTGGGTATCATCTTGAGCACTCTGATTTAACTTCGAAGTTGCATCTGACTTTGAAGTTTGTCCTGCTTTGAGCAGGACTCTGGACTGGATGACCTCCAGAGATCTCTTCCAACCTGAATTATTCTCTGATTTCAAGTACTTTTTTTCTTTTTCCCAAATACCAGATGTTTCCTGTAGTCCTGCGTTTGTTACTTTAAAATGTTGTGTGAAGAAATATACACCTTTTGATGCAACTTTAATTTGCTGTTAAAGCCACAAAACTTCAGCATCAGCTTCTGCATGGTTTTCTTCTCTCTTTTTTTTCTTGAAATAATTCTGGGTTTTTTCATTATTTTTTGACACATCTGATTACTTATCTCACTGTTGTACATGTTCTCGGTTGTTCATCAGGGGAGTTGGGATTCTTTACTTAGGTTATTTATATCTGTTTTGGAAAGCTCATTTGGGTAGAGCCTTACATCCCTAGAATTCTACCAAGCATTCACATGAGCAGCTGAAAACAGGTTTAGTTCTTTTCTGAATGAGAACCTCAAACATTGCACTGCTAAAACATCAAATTTTTGGAAAAGAGTTTTAATGTGGATTTTTTTTTGTATGGAGGGGAAAGGAAAGAAAAGTTCAGGGACCCCCGGGTGAGTAGATACCATAATTTTTGCAGCTGCTGTCTTTGTTGGGAAATACATTTGTGTCTGACTACAAATATCTTACCTGACTGTACTGTTTAGTGTTTGCAATGTGACAGTGCCTCACAGAATTCATTCAAGCTGTAACAGTTAGAGTTTACTTATTCCCCTTGCACTCTGCACTGAATACAGCCTGTACATGTAATATCCTGTTGAAGTGCTTCTTGTTTTCAGCAGTGCTGCGTTGCTGAATACAGTCTCGCTGCTGTTGGCTCGTGAGATGGAGCGAGTTAATTAATTCAGCACGGTATTTAATTGAGTCACTGTGCCAGATGTCAATTACATTTTAGATCTTTCAAGTTTCTGTCTTGAAATATGTTAGCAGTACACATCTCAAGAGTAGTGGAAGATTGGGTACCTTGAACAAAAATTATTTTAATGCTGTTCACAATTGCAATAGGAATAGCAGGTATTGATATCATCAGCAGTGTTGCAGCACTGTTGGGAAATATGGTAGAGCAAGGTCCACATCAGAACTGAAGAATACTCAAACTAAAGGTAGACTTGAAAGAGCTCAATGACTAATAAAGTTCTTAATTTTTCTCATCCAGTTTAGCCAATAGTCATGAATTACATATAATTACATTATGAAACAATGTACGCTATTATTACTGTTACTGTTGATGAAACAATTTGCGTGCAGCCAGCAGAAAATTTTAAGACACTGTTTTAAGCAAGTGAGTCTCCGATCTTAAGACTTGTCTAGGCATTTAAGTTTTATTTAAGTTTAACCTTAAGAACTTCTTATATCATTCTTAAATATTTGTAGATACCTGTTTAGATACTTCTATTATATTTAGAGAGATAGACCTCCTATTTAGATACCTTAAAATATCTGTACCTGTAATTTTGCCAAACTGCCAAAATTCTCTGCTCTCAGCTGCATGCATAGTTTGTTTCTGTCAGTGCAATTGGGCATGGAGTTTACTGCCTTCCATTTCCTTCCACTACTTTCACTTTCCATAATAGTTGGATAGTCCCTAGAAAATTAAATGCACAGGAATATCTTTTCAACCCTAGAAAATGTACATGTCTACATGTTTCCAGATTCTGCTTGAGATTTAATATAATCTTCCTGTTTAGACAAAGAGACCCATGAAGAGTTTGAACAATACTACTGGCTGTCTACAGCTGGTGAGAACTCAGCTGTAGAATGGAAGACAACACAATTTCACCATGAAGGCTCCAAATTTGTGTCTTGCCGCATCACAGAATATTCAGTAGTTCATGGGTACCCACAAGTAGATAGAAATATATTTTGATGCATCAGACTCCTGGTTTGTGATTCCTGTCTTTAACACAAAAGTGGTTTTGCACAAATGCCAAGTCTAATATGACCATGGAGGTGAAAAGAGCAGAAGACCTCTCTAGACTGGACATATAGATCACTGAAAGAGGAGCTGCTGGGTGTAAGCAGATCTAAATTCAAGGCACTAGCAACCTAGTTAAGAAAAAGCTGTTCACTTGCTTTTTTCAGCTGTAAATATTTTCGCTGTTTGAGGGGGCAGCTTGATGGGAATGAAGCCCATGGAAACAAAAGCAGCACTGAACCACGTAGCCCACGACGGATGTCGAACAGTGGTCGCTCCGGCAGTAGTGTGGAGGCATTCCAAGAGGCCTTTTCCCTTGGCTGCTGCCATCTAGTTTTTGGTGTTAATCTGTGCCCATGGCAGGGTTTTGTGAAGCAAAACAATGATCAGCTGTATTCAGCCCTCCATTCTCATCTCCTTGTTGCAGGGAAGAGCATGCGGGGCAGGCCTGTATGAGCCTGATAAGGAAAAGAGGATTCAATGTGGCTGTGAAGAGAATCCACAGGAGGAGAATTTTCAGGGCTGGGCCAGGCAAGCAGTGGGACACAGCAGGGACCCTTTAATGGGATCTAGGAGGTTCAGCACCAAAGAGACACCTCTGGAAGATACACTCATGGAACTGTTTGACTGTGTAGCGTGTGAGGGGCTGAGGAGCCAAGGTTCAAAATGCAGTAAAGTTATTCACTCACTAATCTGTGGCTGGTCACTTTGGGTCAGAAACCTCATGTCTGTAGTAGACAGTGACTTTTAATCCTCAGAGTTGCAGCACGAGGATATTCTGGGAACTTTTGTTGGAGGTGCTGCATGGCTACAGAGAGGCAGTAGTCTGTCCATAGTCAGGCTGTAGCCAGTCTTTAGTTTCTTTTTGTCTTATTCAAACATGGAAAGGGATAAGGTAGATTTTATCTTTAGATATTTAAATGCAAATGGAGAATTTGGCTCTTGATAGCACAGAGACATTTTTATATTAATTACCAAAAATAGTGTCATGAATAATGAACCTTGATTCTAATCTTTGTTATACTACTTTTATACCTTTAAATATGTCAGGTGACTACAAAAGTATTTCTTGCTCATTTTTACTACTGCTACTGTCAGGCTCTTCATGTTTTGAAATAGTTTAAGATGACTTCCTTCCATCCCAGACATGAGCAGATGTTATTGTTGCAGCACTTAGGACAGCACATGATGTCACCCAACAGCTACGTGCTGATGTGCTGTGCATGTGTTGGGATTGGCTGCTTAGAACCATAGAATCATTAAGGTTGGAAAACACCTCTAAGATCATCAAGTCCAACTGTTAATCCAGCAGCACAATCTTCACCACTGAATAGTGTCCCCATGTAACACATTCAAATGTCTTTTGAACACCTTGAGGACAGTGATTCCACCGCTTCTCTGGGCAGCTGGTTCCAATGCCTGCCAAAGTGAAGAAACTTTTCCTCATATCTAGTGTAAACCTCCTCTGGCACAGCTTGAGGCCTTCCTATGAAGTGAAATATTTTAAAAAATTGAGATATGCCAAGCTGTCAACATGGCCATTCACAATGATCTTTGAGAACGCATCACCTCACATTACTTCACCTTTTACCAAGTGCTCTCCCATTTATATAGACATGTAGTTGAGGAGAATGCAATAAGAAAAGAACCATTTTTAAAACTTTTGTGCACAATTGTAGTTTAAATGTCTTTTTGTTTTTTTAAAGAAGTTATTTCTGCTCTTTTATTTACATTTACACACATTTAAACCATGCTAATAATATGATGGCAAGATGTGGTAAGGATCTGAATAAACACCCTGTTTTTGAAAAATCCAAAAGCATTTTTTTCCAACTTGCAGAAGTAGTCTCCACATCTCAGATAGGTGATGAAGCAACATGGTACATTAAAGGAGAACCTTAATCCTTCACTTCTGTCTAAATGCTATTAGTACACTGGTATTAGTACTGCACACCATACTATAGCCTTCATTTTAAGTTATTAAATATTTAAAGGTCCTACAAATAAGACAGGATTCATTCTTCCTTTTTTTTTTTTCTTCATTTATGATTTGGTTATTTCCAGAATATCAAAAGGGGATTTTTACATAAAATTGCTCTTGTTTTTTAACCTTGTTTCCTTAACTGTAGCCGTTTTTTGAGACTACACGTACCCATGGTTCATTTTGACACCTGTTTATGAAAACAGTAGAACTTTAACACTTTGTTAAAACTATCACTGGTCATTTTGAAGGGTTTATAACAATAATTCATTTACTTGATGCTTGCTGTGAGCATCTCCATTAAGCAGAATTTATCCTAATACTATTGTAATTAAGTAGTAGACTTTACCAATCATTCCTATTAAACTAACTCAGTTCCCTGGGAGAACACTCAATAAACTGTCTGTCCTATTTTGGCAAGCTTCATTTCAGTAGGGGTCCTTCTGGGAGTGGGACTGTACCCTGGGGCACATTGCCAGGCAGCTGCTGAGAGCTGAGCAAGGGGATGGTTCTGCAGAAGAGATGAGCCAAAGTCGGGAGCCTGGGACAGAAAAATAGGCAAGAAAATTTTGTCCAGGGCCTCCCAGATAGCAGTAGAGGGAGATGCTATCTCCAAGTGCCACAGTCTTGCATTTTAGGATGTGGGGAAAAGAGAGAGAAGGAAAGCTGCTCAATTAGAGAATCACTGCAATAAACTTGAGTAGCAACATATTTTTGTACTTCTACACTATGTCAGATCTTAATAGTCTTCTACCTAGCCTAATCTTCTCTGTACCACAGGCTTTAAGACTCAGATGCTTATTTTGCTATTGTTGATTTTGCCAAATTTATAACACAACTTTTAGAATGGGATGTAGTCTTATTTAAAAACTTCGTGTAAGAGAAATAATTTATTTATCTCCATTTAAGGTCATTCATGTAGCTCACGGCACTACAATACCTAACAGGTACAAGTTCTATATCTGTGTTTAAGATGAGAAATTCAGTATTAAATGTTGTCCTCTGAGGAAAATTTTTCAATTCATGCTTTTTATAATGATACTTCTTATTTATGAAACATGCATATTATAGACTAGGCAGATATAAAATGCCAGATTTAAATATTCAGCAGTTTTGGAATTCATTTTCTTCTCACTAAATGTTAACACTATCTTTTTTTATTCTGAAATAAAATTCAGTTTCTAAAATGTTGACACATAGTTTCACATTCATAGAACAAGCATAGGAGATTCTAGCTCCATCATTTTAGTGGCACATAAGGCTATGAAGGCGTTTGTGTCTATGAAGATGTTTGCATTGTTAAGACAAGAATTCAATAGTTACAATGGGCACGGAACTGAAAGGATAGGAAGCTTGTGCTCTCTCTTTGACCATTTGAAAATAAAATGTCCTGGAAGCTCATGGGTGTTTTTTTGCCTACTACACATAAAGCTATGCCTGCTTAAGGGTAGCTAGCCTTAGGGCACACTGGTAGTGGAAAAAAGCACTGCGATGCTGTTGCCTGTGGAACTGTGGTAGCACTTGTGTTGCGCTCAGTGTGTTGTCAAAATGTTCTGTCTGGACATACAAATGCATAAGAAAACATCAACAGATGCTTTCTATAAGGTTTGTGGATGCTGTAGTGGGCAGTTGTTTGGAGTAAAAGTGTGCTGTAGAAAAAATCTTGGTGTGAAAAGTCACATTTTGGTGATGTCAAAACTTGCTCGTTAATAAAAAGTGCAGACCAAGATACCATATCATAGTAACAACTACAATATTTTAAATTATTGTCTATCTTCATTTAAATAAATAAATTACTTCAGTAATTTAGTAAAGGAATGGACCTGTGATTTCAGTCAAGACAGTGGCTGCTTGCTAATCACTTTCATACAGTGTGATGGAATGATCAAAATTCCAAAGATCCCTTTCCATCTAAATATGCTTGAGAGAAATAGCCTATAAATTTTCAAGAAGGATGGAAATTAAAGTTATTTCTGGTTGTTTCATTGCCAGCCAAATTAACTGTTCTGTGAAAGTGTGGGTTTGAATGTTTTGAATAGAAAAAAGCCTGTCAATATTTCGAGTAAGTATTGTTAGTACAGTATGTATGAATACATAAATATATTAAAAATGGATATTTAAACATAAATATGTAAAAAATATAGTAACTATATATACGTACATATATATATACACACACAATGTGATTGTGACTATATAAAAATAGCATATTCCAGTCAGAAGGAGATACTGACTATTACTAGGTCCTAAAAATCTGTTTTATTTGAAATACATATTTTGCTGAACTCTCCTCACCATTCAGCTGTAACTCCTTTTCTAATGATGTTGAAGCATCCCATGGCCAGTAGCGAAATGAGTCCTTTTCCAGATGCAACAAATCTACTTTGCACTACCAAAGTATGGGCAAAGAAATTCAGAGCTTGGCCTGAGAAATTCAGTGCTGAGTGAAGCTTATAAATGTCCTGAGCCTCATTTTTCAAGCCTGGAGGACAAGTTTGTCAATCTAATCCCATGGTAGCTGCTCAGACTCCAGGGAAGTTCAAAAGACAATCAACTCCAGCCATTAGGGCCCCAGAGCACAGAGCATGGGAGGCACCGGCGCTTGCTGTCCTTGCCTTCCCTAGCTGCCCCGACCACCTGCAGCAAGGACTGCACAGCTAGTACTCTACCTGATGGTGTCATTTATTTGTAAGTTTATTTGCATGTCCTGATATTCCATGCATGGTAAATTATATGCATAGCCTCGTTGGGGTTTATATTGTTTCATATTTATACTGTTTCATTGGTTGTAGGAAGGTGGAGGTTGGTCTTCTCCCAGTGTCAGGACAAGAGGAAATGTCCTCAAGATGTGCCAGGGGAGGTGCAGGCTGAGCATCGGAGGAATTTCTTCACAGAAAGGGTTGTTAAACATTGGAACGGGCTGCCCAGAGAGGTGGTGGAGTCACCATCCCTGGAAGTGTTCAGGGAATGACTGGACATGGCACTTAGTGCCGTGGTCTAGTTGACAAGGTGGTGATCAGGGAAAGGACTCAATTTGACTTGATAATCTCAGAGATCCTTTCCAACCTAAATGATTCTGTGATTCTGTAATAATCATGTCCCATCTTAAATAACTTAATATTAATTAATAAACTTTTGCCCCTTCCTTTTTACTGATGCATTTTAATGTGTTAACAAAATGCTTCACAACCTTTGAATCATTAAATACAGTTTTTTGAGCTCTTTTAACATATTTAGGAGATAATTGAGTTTTGCATAGACAAAATACTGTCCTTTCTGTGCTTTAAGGGAGGATAGCACTCTGAACATTACTGATGCATTTAGGAAAAACTACATAACATAGGAGATATCATCACAGTTTATGTAGATTATTCTCACTCTGAGAATATGTCTTATAAAATTCTTCCTTTCACAGATTAGCTTTTATATCTTGTTTTTGACATTTGATTTGATATTTGAAATGCATAGAAGATACTATTTTTAATAAAAGTTTTATATATGTTAGTAATTATTATTTATGTATTTATTTAAAAGCATCTCACATTTCCCAAAATACTTCTTTTTCTTTGAAGCTTTCTTTTCCGCATGACAGTATCTGATCTGGGGGATGAGTGACCACTTTTTTTAAACAAGAAACTGGAACTCCTGCCATGTGCGAGGACATTAAAGACAAGTTTAGGGGAGCTGAGGGAGGTGTGCCTCGAAGCTGGGGAGGTGAGGAAGGATTCTTCCCTCTCTCCCCCTCCTGCAAGCTGTTGTCCTCACTTTTGGAAGAAAACTGGGGCAAATTAGCATAAAGGAAAGAGAGCAATAAAGCAGAAAACAATAGTAGATCCAAAATATCTTAGTTCCTTCTTTTCTGCTTGTGTTGAAGCGAGACTGGTTCTACTATTGCTGTTTTTTAATTCTGTAGTGGACCTTATAGTACATCTTAGTCTGTCTGCTTTGCTTTTACAGTGTTTCTTCCTCTTGGATGCAGTTGCATTTACTACATTAAATATTGGATTTTGTTATTTATATTTGTTAAATTCCAGATCATATTATTCTCCTTTGGGATACAATATTTTACCTTAGTCCTGTTTCCCTTCTCACTATGGTCAATTCACCTCCTCCAAGTCAAAATACCATCTTAATCCTGCATGCATCTGTGGTGGAGGATTTTCCTTGCTTCTTGGATCCACCTGCATCCCAAGCCACAGAACGACATGAAGGATTGCATTAGGTGAACCTTCCAGACTCAGCAAGGTATCAGCAAGGGTGATTTAGGTTAGGTAGGAGAAAGAGCTTCCTAATGTTAATGAGAGCGAAAAGCTGGAGGAGATTCAGAGGTTGCAGTAAATCTGTGGCTGGTGTGTTTCAGAACAGGCTGGACCAAGACGACAGGAGTGGTGTGGGCGCAGCTGAGCCGTGGCATGGGGGAAGGAAAGGGAGCAGATGACCCTGTGGCTTTTGGCAGCCTGATGCTGAGAAATGTCTGCAGCCAACTTCACTTGTGTGGCTGCCCAGAAATGCCTGCAGGTAGCTAAAATCTTTCAAGATTGGCTTTAAAAGGAGCAGAATGAGACACTGTTTTTTCGTAGAAGATGGCAGATGGGACATTACAGGAAGCTAGACAGTTGGTCACACCAGTATAGGATACTGGTTTCAAAATCTAATTGAAATATAACAAGGGCTAGCTGAGAGATAAGGAAGTAAGCCGCTATATTTCTTTGGCATGTCCTTTTTCAATTGCCTGCAGGTTTTTTTTCTTCTGAATATTCTCCCTTCTCACTCCAGTTTCTTGCTAACTAAAGTTAGAATTATAGCCAATATTAAATCAGTGTAGCTTTTTGAAAACATTACTTTCAGTTTTACTCAGGATGTTGTTTCTAAGTTTTCGGTACTTCTTTTTTTTAAGGACTATATAAGGATCATTGTCTCAGATTTCTAAGGATCGTTGTCCCCAGTTTTTGTGCCACGCATTTGCAGAGTGAGAGCAATAGTATTGCATTTTCAGGATGCCAAGTGTGTGCACTTTGATCTGGTGGTACAGCATGCCTCAGGGAGTAAGCCGAATCTTGATTTTTATAGTCAGTCATTCACTATCAGGTACCAGAGCCCTGATTAGACAGGTTGAAAAACAGAGAATACACCATGGGTTGGATATGGAAACGTGTGCAAGGAGGCTCTTGGCATCACTGGCATCCTCAGAGCTCATTTTGAGCTTCTGTGCTAGTAAATCTCTTAAATGCATGCGGAAATGATACCTGTGTGCAGTGAATGACTGCATATACACTGATTACTTTTGAAACCACTTTCCCCTACCCCACCACATTCAGCAGTGAAAAATAAGAATAATATACATGTTTTGAAACTTGACCTCACAAATGTGAGACCACTTGGTGTGGTTGTGACTCCTTAACATTCCTCGCATTCCCTATCCCAAGCCCAATTGTTAGCACTTGTTGCAGGGTTTAAGTGGCTTGGTAGTAGCACCTATTAGCTTGCTCTGGCTAGTAGCATATTTGGGACTAAATGGCCTTTCTGACCTTTAATAAGCATTTTCTTGTCAGTCATACCAAGGATACTTGACTATCTGTTTGTTCACTATTACTGCCATAATTGAGAGGTCTCCTGAACTCTTCAGAAACACAGTCATGGCATTCTTATTGTTTTCCATGTTTCTTTGCTGTGCTGTTGGAGCAGAGCATCTTGTACTTGCAGCATCTCCTTTGGGATAATTTCAAGGCACAGGGAAGTAAAAAGTTTCACAGGGTGGAATTTGCTGCCATGACCCACTGCAGCCTGGTATTCAGCCTCATGAGAGCTACAGTAGCACACTGCCTTGATATTCTCATTTTAAATCTGTATTGGGATAATAAAGATGGTTGAAGTTATTATGTCAAGGCAGCATAGAGAATGGGAAAATCTCTTCCAAATAAGGTATGTGTTAGAGATTGCAGTTATATGTCTGTATTTTTTAATCTAGGTGTTTTTCTGTTTCCATGTGTAGTGTTTGAAAAAATACAAAGCTATGAAAGGGAATGCACAATGATGGCAAATTTCGACCAGTGATCACTTAGGACTTGATTTTGTCTAGCGCTGAGCACTAGCGGGAGGTGCTGAGCACCCCAAACTTCCATTCAAAGCAGTAGGGCTGAGGTATGCTTAGCATTTTCCAACACTGAATGCTGCAAGTACAGCCTCTCCATAGAAGATAAATATTTGTTATTTATATGACCTTGAAGATGGGACTGGTTTGATAGGGTTAAGGTCAATGAGTATATTATTTTTAGACAAGATACAGAGTACTTGAATGGTTCTGCTTTATTTTAGTGTGTTAACATCTGGCAGCATTCTGTGTTCCATATGCTGCTGATTGTCCTGATACATTCATCTTCAGTGATTATCAAAAAGATTTCAGTGCTCTGGAGTTAATCACACATTTGAGAAGACAAATACATGAAGATAAGTAGAAAAGCTGCCTGTAGGTTTCTGTGTAGAAGACCAATATTTGTGCAATCTTGGCAAGTACACTATTAATTCAGAAATGTTTTTTAACTTGACTTAATTAGCTAATTTCTGTAAGGGTGAAAAATAATGTATTAGAATACAATATTGTTGTCAGAATAGACATAGAGAACATTGCTTCTTGGAATTCTGATTTCACCTTTTTTAATTCTACATGTTGCAACATGGCTAATTTTTGATAATGGTGAATAGTTAAGGGGATTTTAGATTTACACGCTTTTCTCAAGTATGATTTTTATATTGCTTGGGTCTATGAAAGTTTAGCTATGCTTCTGCTATTTCATTACAATAAGTGCAAACATAACTATCAATTGACTTTTTTTTCCCCTTTATATTGGTGTTTTCAGTTTTCCTAGGTTGATAAAATTTTTTCTGGGGCTATAAATTATTATTTACATTCTGTGCTGTTTTGGCCTTACATGCTAACAGCTTCAGGGGAGAAAGACTTAAGAGTTTCACGTAGAATTTGCCACATCAAAGCAGGTATTCCCTTTTACAGTACCACCTTCTTTCTGAGAATGCAGAAACCCTACCACAATCAGAACAAATGATGAAGCAAAACTCAAACTGAACCAGGTGTCTGTCAACCTTGTGTCTTGTGGCTTTTGCCACAGCCCACACTTACATTAGAGACCAGTCTCCTAGGCTCGCCCACTGTGGGACCACCCAAATTCCTGCGAGGAATAGTTCAAGTAAGGAAACAGCTGTAGTGCTCAAAGTCTAGAAGGATGACCCTTTGCTTCCAACACCTCCTGTCAGACTGTTACTTGCTGCTCCAGTCTCTGCTGAGAAGGAAGGGCGCTGTGAAATCAGCTGTGGCCATGGCTCTTGAGCCAAACCCTGGCACCAGGGTCTGTCAACACAACATGGCATGGGATGTCTGGTCTAAGTAGACATCACGAAAGCAGCAGGAAGACTAAAGTGGCAGTTTGCCACAAAACAGAAGGTACAGAACAGTCTAAGGTAGCAATGTTGTTCCTCAATATTTCTCTCTTATATAATGTCTATCATTTCAAAGAGAAAAAAACAGGCAGCAAAGTCTCTGGGGGCATATAACATATCCTGACTCACTATTCAGATAAAAGTTGTTTTATTTAATCATGCACAAATTTGTTTAGATCTTAGCAGTGACCACTCTTCCTGTTGCCAATATCTATTAATGATAATTACTGCAAATACTATACTCACTCAGTGATAGCATCACATCATGGTGAGGAAGATTGTGATCTTATCTAAACCTATTCTGTTTAACTCTGACACTCCTTCTATTATACTGGGGGCTCGATAACATCATGCCTGTTAGGATCAGACATTAGTTGAAATCAATATTTGAAAATGTGCCTGTTTTTGCTTAATAGCAAAGTTAGTGTGAGGGTCATAGTGAGATCATTTGTTGGATGAGATTGTACAGCTTCATCTTGTAATGGAAATGTGTTCCTTGCTTCAGCTGCTGGTGAAAAGTAAAAACAAGAGCTCTTTGAAAGCTGTACAGCTTTGCTAATAATCACCGTGTGAGGAAGATACAATCATTATTATGATATTTAACATCTGTAGTGCTGCAGCCTGTTGAGGTTCGAGTCAGGAACTAATGCTCCTTTTTGCTAAACTCTGGGCCTGATATTAAAAAGACAGCTGCTAGCCTCAGCTAGCTTAGGTCCTGGTTTTAAACCAGACATGAATGCAATGGCAACAAATGAGTGTGGAAGCCAAAAGCTAAAATGGCAATAATTAAGATTAGTATAGTAACAGTTACGTCACACTAAAGCAGCAGACGTGAGTTTTTTAGAGATGGGGAATGAAAAATGCAGTGAGTTTGCAAATGACTTCAGAGAATTCTTCCTATATGCATTAATCTAGTGGAAGAAAATACAAATAAATTGGGAGAATTTATTTAGATAGGAATTTTGAAACTTATTTTCCGATAAAGAAGGATGTAATCTAGATCAGTGATGATGAACCCTTTTAGAGCTTGGTGCCAAATTTATTTTAAAAAGCTCAGAAGCTCTTGTGCTGCCAACATTAATCTCCCTGTAACTAATTTGGCACCAGTGCCAGCTGTTTATGGTTACTGGTGGAGATGAATAATTAGAAAACACAAAGCACTATAATGCTGTTTTGCTGAAAAATATGGTTACTCTTAATGTAAGGCTTCTCAAGATTTAGTCAAAGAAACCAAAGCAGAGCCCTGAGGGTATAGCATGGGATATATGAGAACTGCAGTGCCCCTTTCTCCTTAAAGCCATTAATTTTCACTCTCCAATAAATAAAAAATTACAACAGAATAGATAAAAAATGAAAAGTGAATAGTGAATGACCCGTTGTTTTGACGGCAGGACTGCAAAATGTGAGTGACACTAGTTCTGTGCCTAAGGTTGGCATCGAAGGGCCTCATGCATAGCTTCCAGTGCAAGGCACGTGCCCTGACCACTAGACTGCTGTGGGGAAAAGGCTCCAAGTGAAACATTAATAGGTCTGTTAAATCATTCCAGTGTAGAATTTTTAAAAAAACCCAAAAAATTAGAATTTTCCACATTTTTCCTGAGGTCTGTTTGAATGCCCATCTCACTATTTAGATGAAATGCTAATATTAGTGATGTGCTAAGACCTGGGCAGTGTTTACCAACCATTTCCATTTCAGTAATGCCACTCCTCAGACTATATCTGATCATAACCTCCAACTTCTTGTGGCTGGACTTGGATTTCCTTTGCAGTTCTCAACTTGATTACAGTTCCTCACGTTTGACACATCAGTCACTAAATTTATGATGGTGTTTTCTGAAAGAGAGGATTGTGCATATGACAGGAATGATAGTTTTCACTAGACAAAGTCAGAAAGTTTTTAATTTGGAATAGAACATATATAGTATCATGATCTCTGCTAATTATTTACGTATATGTCATTACCAGTATCACATATGTGCCAACTGGTAGTTATGAAGAGGTGTAACTTCAATTTATGTTTGTTCGAACAGGAGAGTAAGTGGAATGACAAATGAATAAATCATTGCACCAGTGTTAACAGTAAAAGCATGACTGAACTCACTATCATCATATTGCCTTTTGATTCAATTAAATGCCACTGCTTACTGTTTTAATATCATATATGAAAGCACTGTAAATTGAAATTAAACAGTCATCAATGTGGATTTATATAGATGAAAAATTTCTCCTGTAAGATGTGTATAAGGATATTTGAGTGGTGTTTTGCCCATAAAAAGTGAGGCATTTCTTGTTTTCATTGAATAGTGCATAGTTTTGGATACAATATAAATAATAAAGCTGTATATTTCAGTTTGCTTTTCATTTTAGTTGTAACAAGCAGAGGGAGGAGCAGAGCCATTTTGAAATCATCCCTGAGAAAAATTAGAAGAATGTATCTTTGAAAGAAATTTGAAATATGTCAAGATTTTAGACAGTGCAGGGCAGAATTTTCTTAAGATTTTTTTTCCCATTTACCCAACTTTATTTTAATCTGTGTCCATACCAAAAGTGTTTCTTGTGTAATCTGATACATCATTACAGTATTTGTGTACAAAAATGGGTGATGTTCCACAAGTGCATTTCCTCAATAGGGCATTCAATAGACTAGTGACAATTTGTCATGAATGTTACTGAAAAACAGTGTACTGGTAGAATTTTGAAGTGCTAATATTTAAACATTGATCTCTTTAAAATGTTGGATTTTTGAACAATTTTCTTTTTTATTTATTTCTTGTTGTTTTAATTCTGAAATATTTTCAAATTCATGGAATAGCACCACTTTTCACTTGCCTGTTTTTATTTTGGAAGTCTTCGTGACATATATTTAGCCACGATGTGCTGGGTATAGAACCCCAAATGTTTCAGTGGGGCAGGAGAGGGGACTTTTCTTTCTTCTTCTGAAACCATGATGAGTTTAATTTTAGACATAATGCAGAGCAGAGCGCTACAGTTTTCCCAGATATGTATAAAATAAGGATATCATTAAGAAAATTGGATATATCTGAAGAAGCAAGGTGGATTTTTTCCATCAATATGCCTTCTTTCTCCCTATATAAAGAATGATGAAGAGCCATAATTTTACTTTTATAATAGCAAAATATTCCACTTACTCCATTCCTTAATTCCCAGCATTGGCCACATGCAGCAAGTGTGAGATCTTCTGTTCGTCTTCTGTGACAGTGCAGTCAGTTCACTTTAAATCTGACTCTGAAACAGATTAAGAAGCAGTAAGAGAAGATTCAAATCAATTATACCTGCATAAATAACAGAGAACAGTATTTGTGACTATTTATTTGAATTCTAGTATTTTAATTGTTATAACTTTTTTTTTTGATTTGCACCTTCTGCCCCAAGAAGTTTTTGGTATCCAGTCTAGCCTATTAAATGTCACAAAACAGATAATCCTGCTGTTATTACAATGCCTGAATCAAGATGGCAAAGAGGAAATCCCTTCCTGAAAGAACTTAGAGACAAAGAACAGGAAACCTTTTCTAATGGAAGATCAAGGTACAAAGAAATTTACAGATTTGTTTGACAGCACACTGCAGGTCTCAGGTTTCCTACAGGTTAGACAAACACCTGTGTTATGAGATTATTCCCTGGAATGATGAGCAGGCACCCAAAGAGTTGTACATTAGCACCCTGAGAACTGAACTAATTTTTATACTTTTTATAAAAAAATAGTTACTAAAAAGTAGACATCTAGGAATCCATCTGTTCATGGACAATTCATGATATGAGAGAAGACTAAACTTTTTATTATATGCAGATCTTAACTGTAAAGAAAATGAAAACACAAAACAATGCTTCTTTGAATGCATTCTCAAATGTACCACCTATGAAAAATAAAAGAAAATCAGTAGACTCATACATAAGTCAAGAAAAAATTACTCTGCAACAAATTCCCATCATTTCATAACTGATGCGTTAAAATTCAAACACGAAGGTATATAAAAAAAAATCCAGATTTGCAAAGAGTAGGATCCCTTATAACGTAAAGGAATGATTAAACCAATAGATAACACACTGGTGTGCATAGTCTGGATTATGTCTTTGAAAAAGAGAAAATGCTTGATGATGGTGTAGCAGCACTATGTTTCCAATAGGCCAGTCAGTCAAATGCAAATATAGTCTATAATAAAAGAGCTGGTTGGCATAGTAATTGGGAAATGAATGTTATTTGTAGCTCCATATTTCTGTCTTTAGGAGTCTAAGAACTAGGAGGTTGGTATTGATAAGAGGGTTTGTGTATAAATCCTTTGTAATGAGGCTGTGCCTCTTCAGTCATTTGTATTAATTTTAACTTTAGATATGAACATCATTCTCTGAAAGGGGTGACAACTGAAATAACTAATTTTGCAAATGTCTAGGGAGAAAAAAAATTACTCATTTTAGAAAAAAAATCCCTTCTTCCTGTTTGATTGTTTGGTTGGGTTTGGGTGGGGTTTTTCTGTGGCAGGGGAATTTGAGAATATATACAGGATCACCTTATAGCTGTGTAAAGCATGCGCTAGAGATTATTGGTGCATTTATGCAGATGCTGACAGAGATGAGTTCAGATTTGGATGAATGAAACTGTTCTGCAGGAGAAATACCAACTATAACGTATCTCAAGAGGTATAAAAGTCCTTGCAGTCCTTAGCTCAGGTCAAAAACTCTCCAAATGCCCTGAGATCTTAATCAACTTCATCCATTAATAGTAATCTCATGTTTGTTTTTTTTTCCTGATTGGCCTGTTTCGGTGACTATTTAGCAATGTATTTGACAGTTTTTGCTGTTCCATGTCTTCATGCATACACCCCATTTGACATCTTGTTCATACTCTGAACTTCAGAATATTTCTGTGAGATTACATGGAGTGAAGAACTTGAGGATCTTAAAGAGTAGAGAGTCTGGAGGATTTTGGAAAGGTGAAGTTCTGTCAATGGCTTTGATTGCCTTTGTCTTATTACTCTGGCCATACCCCAACAGTCTCTCCCTTCAGCATCATTTGCAGCCACATGGATTCCCTTGGCTCTTCACTTTCCTGTCCCCCATCTCCTGATATTTATCTCTTATTTATGGGTACTTGCCCCTTAGCCTTTCTCCTCACTTTCCAAACTCTCCTTGATCACTCTTTCAGCTGTCTTTCCTTTTCCTTTCTCTAATTTGTCTGTCCTTTTTCTTACTGGTCTTCAGGATTTTTTTTTTTTTTTAATGTCTAAGGACTTGCCCTTCCTTAATTTCCAGCTCCATCCCAAACAGGTAATTTGGAGTTAATTGCTTGGAAGTAGCATTTAGAACTGATTTTAAGCAAACGAAAAAAAAAAAAAAAAGACTGAATGGTAATTTTGCGTAAAATAGAAATGTATGATGAGTTTCCCTGTTCAGGGTAGCACACCCATTCCTGAGGCTAGTTGTAGGGCTGACTTGAAAAGGATCCTTATACTTTCATCACTGTCTGTTACTTTGCTGCTTACAGGGACATAATCGGTTTCTGTCTTTGGGCATTAAGTGAGCACAGCAGAGAGCAGGAAGGAATCTCTTGCTTCTGCCCCTGCCCAGGTTTAACATTACTCACAATTAGTCAGGTGTATTAAGGGCTTACTGTGCCATCTTCTGCTTAAGCATCAGACTTGGGTGCTAGCAGAGGCATGCTAGCAGGCTCGATGGACCAGTGGACTGATCTTACACAGTAAATCCCATGCTTTTGTGATATGTTGACAGACCCTTACCTCAAACAGTGCTAGCAGGCACTGCTGTAATAAAACCAGACTGGCTCATTATTTACTTCTGAGATTTTCCATAAAAGCAGCATAAATGTTAATGAATAAATAATCTTCTCCCAAATTTCTTACAGTAACTGAGCTTACCCCAGGCAGGTTGTGCTGCTGCAGATCAGGGTTTGAAAAATGTGAGAATTCCTTATTCCCAGTAGTGCAGTGGGAGGAAAAGTTTGTCACTCCCATGTCATTTATTTCTCTGTAAGGTGTTGAGGGCTACAGTCTCTTGTCTTTACACATCCTTGCTCATACTAAATCACTCACTAAGAGCTAACAAAAAATTTTAGAGGAAAGAAAGATAACAGGGAAAAACATGCAAAATATTAGTTAAATTAATAAAATAATCCCACTCCCCTGATCTTGTGTGCAGAAAGAAAAGAAGAAATTGAATTGAAAATGCATTAGGTAATGCCTGATCTAGGAATTAATCTGCTTACTTACACACAGCAGAGATACAAATTCTCTTGAGATAGCTAACTTGGTTTCTGATGTGGTATAATCCATGTTTACACATGTTGCACTGATTTGTAAAGAGAAAAGATTCCTGTGTAAAATGAAGCAGAGATGGAAAGCAGAATGAGAAAAAATGTTTTTTAACATAAAGTAGTATTCTCTTTCTCACCATTCAAAAGAGCACCTTAAAAGAAATATGTCACCTTTGATCTGAACTGGAAAAAAGGTTCTTGTTTTAATTGAATCGCCTTACTTCAGAAGCTTTTAGCTACATTTTTGGCTGACTGAATGAGGCTGTGGGAAAATGTAAAGTTATTGTTGTTCAGCCTCAATTGAAATGAAGAGGCTGGAATCATTCTTTCAACCTTTCATATACTTTATTTTTAATACATTTACTTTGAGTAGCGCGCTTTATTCCTTTGCATTTGGATCAGTCCTTAGGCATTTGTCTTTATTGAGAAGTAAGTGTCCTGTTGCCACAGCTTAACTGACCTGTGCGCTGGGAAATGATGTTGTTTAAGAAAAGTTTTGGGAAAGACCTCAGGTAGAGATGACCATCTCATTATTCGTGCCTATCTAGGAATTTGTAGGCAATGCTCAGAGGCCTCTGGTTTCCTTGAGATTATGGCACACCTTCTGGCCTTCATTTTATATTCATTTTCATAAACAAATCAGAGAAGCGTTTCAATTTTGAGAAGGTTTAGAATTTCAGACGCTTTTCATTGTGAAATGGGGGTTCATCTTAAAGGAGTTTTGCAGCTTTTGGATTAAAAAACCCCCAAACAAACAACAAAAAACAAACACAAAAATCCCCAAACTCTCAAAGGAGAAGATGTAGAACATCTAAGACAAATTGTTCAACAAGTTGTCTGAAGTACAAAGTGAGATCATGGCTGCCTTGTCTGTGATGAGCAGAGGAACTGCTGATCTGTGTAGCTGTACCTGTAACAGTGAGTGCAAGGAGATGGAAATGGTGCCTGAAGCCCAGAATTTGGAGCATAGAGTGGGATGCATGCAACCCTTGCAAAGGCGTCAGTGACAAACTACAACTCTATTTGATATTAATTGTGTGTAATTAAAACATTCAGGACTTGTAAAAGTTAAAACTCTTCATGCAGCAATTAGTAAAACATGCTATTACATTTGGGAATCTAAATAGTGACATAGTAAAATAGGTACTCTAAAGATGAAGAATACTGTGTAAAGTGAGACAGTACTGACATAACATTGCTGTGAAATCCTTAACATTCTGTAGATTCTTTTTCATAATATTTTGTGTTTCTTTTTCTTTTAAATTGTCCATATTTAATTTAGTTCTCCATACAGTTCCTCTATATTCAGTATCTCAGCAGCAAAAGACACATGGAATTTTCTGGAATCCCACAGATTTTCATATGAAGTTATGAATACACTGAATACTATCAGTGTATTGAATACAACTAGAATAGAAGACTTACCACCAAAATATGTGGCTATTATTTTTTCATATCCGGTCTTTGTAACTTTCGTAACTTTTTTCTCTACTCTGAATATGTAAATTAGAAAAGCAAAGTCAGGGAGGAGAAAAGAAGGGAGATAGGAAACATCTGAATTTTCCACCAAGCGAGAAATTTCCTTGAAAATGCTTTGGGGTCCCATGCCTGAAGAAAACCCCTTCCCACAAGTGTCAAAAGGGCTATGGGTAGAGGTGGTCATATCTGTGACTTAACCATGAAGATCTGTTTTTCAACTGAACTCTATTACCATGTTACTGGGTTAATACTTTTTAGGATTGTGAAGCCTGAAGTGCTTCATTATAACTATTAGGATTTTAGTAACATAGCACTGAATTTTAATAATTGAGAAGATGCTATACACCTCAGCTCAAAGAAGCTATTTCACTCTGCTGTGCTGACAAGGAAAATAACAACAACAACAGCAGTGAGATAACCAGTAAAAAATATTGTTTATCCCTAGAGAAAAAATGTGTAACTTGGTGGCATACTGCAGCGCTGCGCACCTGTCTACAGCCATGCCACAGCCAGTGCTTATGAGAAACATCTGTATAAAAGCAGATGTTTCTTAAAAATTATTACAATTTACCTTCATTTAATGTTCTCTAGAAGCATCCTGAGGTCACATTTAAACATTTCGATATCGTCTAGATTGAATTTTTTTTCTCAGTGGACGTTGATTTTAAATGTAAGCAAAGAAATAGATACTATCAGAAAATTAACCTAAAATCAAAACTTTATGGTGAACTGTTTGTTTGCACATTTTTAGAAGAAAGGTGACATTAATCATGAGGCTTTTTTAAACCAAGGCAGAGAGAGGGGTAAGTATGATAACATACATTAAAAGACTAATGATTGCTCAATTGAACTTTTGCTGGCACCTCCTTAATCACTTAAATCATGATGCATGTTGTACTTCAAAGAGTAGTTTCAGACCTAGTATAGGGCTGCTGTCCTATAAAGTGGGTGCCATGAAGTATGCACCCTTTTCGAGCAGAAAAATATCAATGGGATGCTAGGAATAAGGTAGGTCATTATAAGTTCTTATTGGTGATAGTTAGACGAGTCAGAGAGGTAAAACCAAACACTCTGCTCCTGAAACAGCATCAGTATATGGCTTGTAACTCCCCACTGAACCACAAGGATTTGGGATTGCATGCCCTGAGACACAGAAGAAACAGAGGTGAGCTCAAAATGGGTTTGACAATTCTGTTACACTTGTAAGCTGTTGAAGCAACCCGCGTGTTCCTACATGCACAGCAAAGTGACCTCTGCTGAGAACAATGCAGATTCCGCATTCATGAGATTCAAATCCTCAAACTTAACGGGCAAGACCCCATGAGACTTGATGTATTAACATTGAATGTATTGTTTTGAATAGAAGAGTAAAAGCCTACCATCAGTCTGGCTGTTGGTGTTACTGCGCTTTGGTTTTCAGTGTGCTGCTTCGTAGCCTGATTTTGCTGGTCCTGTAGGATATGCAACTGCTGAGCACTGATGATGGGTAGGTCCCAGCCAATGTCACTGTGCTTAAAGGCTTGGGTTTCTGGAGATCTCAGGTCACTTTTGGGTTTACCCTTCTTCCAAACTTCGTTCAGGCAAAAGGGGAATGAATTCTGAGGCTTATTCATGTACGCTAAGTCTGTCATCAAGGAGAGTGAACTACGGTAGATCCCAAAGCATCATTTGAACTCCAGGGATGTGCTGGCTCCAGATTTCAGTATTAAGTGTCATTGGGTGCAAGGACATGTCTATTGGTGAGCTGGGCTCCTCAGCATATTCTCTGACAATCCTGACAGGAGTTCTTTAGATTTCTTTTTTATGTGTGCGTGGCAGAAGAATAGGAGAAAACTGGCAGTATAGCCCTTGCAGCTGTCAAGGTGTCTGAAAAAAGTACATACATATATACATACATACATACATACATACATACATATATATATATATATAAAAAAAACCCATGGGCATATTTTTAAACCTTGACAGAATCAAGTGTGGGTGGCAATGTAGAGTTTGGGGATGCTCTTACCTACCAGTGTATTTTTATACTTAGATGAGATAATCCAAAACAGTGTTAGTTGTTTTATGGCTGCACCACTAGCACTGTGCAGTGATACTAAAATCATCAAAAATCCGGATCAGTGTTGAATGAAACAGTTTGCTAAATTTTATTAACAGAAAATTAAGTATCAAAAATTACGTATCCAACTTCCAGAAAGAAAATAGAGTATGAGGTCCTAGAAGGTGAAAATAGGAGACAATAAAACCTGGTTAGGTGATTTTTATAACTGTCTGAAACAAAAAAGAAAAATATAAATATTTTAAATTAGTCCTCAAAATGCAGGGAGCTTAGCTGTAAAATTCCATCTGATCACTATTAGGCTTACATGAGATTACAAAAGCCTGCTGATAATAGAGTTAAATTCAATTTCAAAGCACTGCAGTGAGGACACTGAAACTGTAACAAGCCAGTAGTACTGTTTGGGTGAAAAAGAGTGGATACTCTGGGCATAAAAACAGAGAGTCAAGAGGATGCTGTTTGTACAGTAATTGACTGTAAGGGTAATTTCTGTGATATATTGTTTTCAGGGTTTAGATAAGGCATGAAAATAGAAAATCAATAGTGTAATAAAGGAGAATTTCAGGACTTTGATGGGTAAGGAGGAGGCCTTTGGAGGTCGTACACAACTATCAAAGATCTCTGTTTACCTTGATTTTGTATTCTGATCTATTTCTGAGCCAAAACCTGGGCAGGTGAGGGTTACTTTTCAGTTTTGCTTTCATCGTTAAATAAATTTCCGAAGTGCCTGGGTATATGCGTACAAAGTTAACTATGCAGTCATTGCAGCAATTCAAACCCACACCGAGTAAGTCAGAAGAGAAAATTCTAAAGGGAAATATACTGAGGCTACATGTCAGATGTTTCTCTCTTCTTTTCTCTCCCTCTCTTTTTATGCACACAACACCCATATGCACATGCACATATATTAATATATATAATATATGCAGATATTGATGGAATTCTATGAGTTGAAAGAGAGGGAAGATGTCTTTAAGGATCCATATCTCTCGCAGCAGATATATGTTATTATCACTGAAATGTGGCCTTCAGTCTTGAAACAGTTAAAAGAGTTCTACGGCCACAAAAGAAGAGATTTCTTCAGAATTATCTCCCGCCTCACATTTGCTCTTAGGCAAGCAGTTTAAAAAAGCCCAGTGATTGAGCCAGTGATCCAATTTGAAATGCAGAAATGATTAGAGCTGCTTGCCTCATTTCATATCGAAATTCTCTGATTTATGACAGGGCTGCAGCCAAGATCTATCTCCAAAGGGAATTAGTGTGCAAGTTTGCATATTTTTGTTATTTAGGTTTCTGATAGCAGCTGCTAGCTAGAAATACTGAACTGGGAGGTGGTGGTGCAGGGTTTTTCAGCCATTGGAGCAAAGAAAGATAAGAGCCTTATGTTTAGGACATTTAGACCCCTTGACCATCTCACCATACAGTAATTTTTAAACTTGGATTGCAGTAATACAGGAATCCAGCGGAATGGTTAATTGTAGTTGTGGAGAAAGGAATTACCAAAATTCTGTCTCCATGTTTTAACTAGGGGAATTTTAATGAGGCATAAAACTTCAATCATGCGACTGACCTGTGGGGCAGAGTGTAGAACATATAATGAAACAGAAATAGAATTCTGAAAAAAAATTATTACCTTATCTGGAATTTACATGAAGTGTTAACAGGAAATTATGCAGCGGTTATAAATGAAAAATATGGGATTTAATGTACTTATTAATAAAGATTTGTTACATACATGATACCAGTGTCCCAAATCTGCTGTCCGCAGCTGTCCCCAATTTCTTATTTCTGTGTCCTCAAATGCATTTAGTGTCTTATTACTCTGGAAGCTAAGGCCAATATCCATTTAACACCAGTGTCTAAGACAAACGGAAACATCTTTGTGTAGGGGTCAAGGACTGAGGAATTTCCCTTTTCTATGGCATTCAGACAGTCATAAAATTCTGGTTTTTTAATTGGGAATTCAGTTAATATTTTCTTTGGATATGTAAACCTCCTGTGATGAGGAGGAAAGAATGAGCACATGGTGACTCTTATATAAAGGGGGGAAAAAAGCCTTCACTGAATGAAAGATGAGTAACTGCTGAATTATGTGAGTATTGCACTGAGCAAAGAAATCACACTGTGAAAGTTTATTACCTTAGCTACTGTCCGGCTCCGTATGGAGTCATTATGGCCTAGAGTCTCAGTAGTGCTCCTAAATTGACCTCACTATAATGCAGCTGTGCTTCCAGGTATTAAAACCTCTCTCATATTTCACTGAATATTCCCTGGGAGATCCAAGGTTATTGTAGTAAAAACTTTAAAATTTCATTACTTTGTTCTTTGACAAAGAATTTGGTAAGATCCTACAGCCTGCAGATGAAAATGTGTGAGTTATTTCTTTTAAAACTGTTTTTCTTGCATGCTTTTATTTTTGCATTCTTACCCTTGTTATTCAGTGGTAATTCTGCCAAGGGGGCTGGTCATGTTTAGGTGCATTACTCAGTTACCAAAGTAACCCTCTTTCTTTGTAAAGTCTCTCTGAGCATAGCGCTGACCCTAAAATACCACTGTGATACTGCACTTAAAACAGAACCGACACTGGGGATGAACTTCTCGTCCCTCTCTGCAGATGCTAGTGATTTGGAATTTACATTAGCACATTTGAAACCACAGCTTAAAACATTGTGCACCTGGTGAGTTAAGAGTTATCTAAACAAGGACAGAATGGAAATGGAGGAAATGGAAATGAAGTTAGTTTTCCTTGCGACTAATTCATCCACTTGCTTGGGACCATTATTCAGACAAAAGAGACAATGCAGTCAGGTGAAATTGTCACCTGAGGAGAAGGACTATTTTTACATACTCGCATATACATTAAGACAATCTATGTGTGTTATATTTTTTCAGTTTCCATAATAAGAGTATACAATGGCATATAGTGAAGATAATTTAAAAGACCAAGATGGTGGGGAGTTTTTTTGGTTTTTCTTTTGTTTTGTTTTGTTGGGGGGTTTTTTGGACTAGTAAAAGAAAAATTCCAGCAGAAATATAAAAGAATCAATCTTTGGATGAAGTCCACCTTCTCTGTTCCCAGTAAAATTGAGCAAGCTCTCTTTCCTCCTGCTTTCTTTAGTGATTTGATTGCAATGGATTCTGTGCCTCCTGTACATGTTTTATGATTCTGTGAGAAAAGATGAATATAGCACTATAAATGTTCCCTCTGAAGGCTATTTTAGCTTCTCTAAAGATACTGTAATCTAGTCTATCCATAGTATTTGCAGAAAAGCAGGAGATGGAGTTTTTGTTAGCTAGTGAGTGAAGTTTTCAGAGCATGGACCCTGTCTGTGGGCCTGAAGCTTCATAAGAGCAATCACCGGTGAATGTGTATATTTTCCCATTTTCACTTGTGTAGGCACAAATGGAGATCTTTACGTGAAAACATGGTGAAACTTTGCTTAACTAAAAGGTTATGTTTTGAGTTGTTTTGTGAAGTCCAGTGGTGTGGAGAGAATGAGGATCAAATATGTTCAAGGCCCTTGCTTTAGTTGTCAGAGGATATATTTGTTCTTAGAGAAGTCCCTCACTTAGCAAAGATGGAATAGGTTTTTTTCTTAGCGTAATGCTGTTGTGGAAATATAAAACATTTACATTATGAAGGAAGGGATTTAAACTGAAAGCATGCATAGGTCTTTCTGAAGATGACTTCCATCCTCATAAAGTATAAATGCTCATAAATAACTAGTCTTGCTTTTATCTTCATTAAATTATTTTACTTTAAACTTTACCGTGGGCTATCAAGTCTGAGAATTTCTGCATATGTTAAAACCACTTCCACAAGGTATTATTTTTAAAGCACATTATTTTAATGATTTATCATAAAGTATGATCTTTTGTATTGCTCTGATAGCCAGTAAAAGTTAAAATATTAACTGTGCAGTGTAGTTAACTTGGATAAGTGCAGCATTAAAGTAGATACACATTAGCCAATATGAAGCATCAGAGGTAAAATCAAAGGGATTAAATTTGACAGAAGAGCCCCATTTAATTTCTTCCAACCCCTGTGGTTCTATTGAATAAAATGTACTTTAAGTACCTTTCTGGACTGCACTAACATCTGCTGTTCTTGGAAAACAGTTTTTGCCAGAGATAGCTATATTACTGGGAAATGCTGGCCCACAATGTCTTGCAGAGAGTGCTGTCTTCTTGTCTTATTCTTAGTAATTAATTCCCACGAGGCTTGCTCCAGGACCAACTATTGTGAGCCCAGCAGCGTGAAGAGGTTAGCTGGGAAAGTCACGGGGAGGGTTGTGGTAGCAGCAGCAGAGCCCGTGTGTGCGTGCGCATGTGTATCCCCAGGAGATGTATGCATACAAAAAGATGTATGAAACAGGCAAAGACGGGAACTAAGTATAGTGGCTCAGTTAGCTATGGCCCTTCCAAATAACATACATATTCTATAAATTATACCTAGTCTGACCAATCGTCCCAAAACTTACGAACTTAGCAAATCCCTCAAGTATGATTGATTTTTATTGTGTAAGTTTGGAAGAATAAATCTTTGTTGAAGAAGTTATGAATCCCACTTATATGTGGAGGCCTGTCATGCCTCAATAAACAGTAGTGGTCAAAACCCTGTGTGCTTCATGTTTGTGTTGACTTCAGTGATGGCAGCCAGGGTAAGACAAGCCAGGGTTCTGTGATTTTACATGGATGCGTGTATGTTTGCCGGAGCACAGACACACGTGCCCATACGCACACCACACGTGTGCACAGACATTTTCTAGGAACCCTGCTTTCAAACCACTTCCTCAAAGAAGAAGGGAAAAACAGTTTTAATTTCACAGAACTGACCAGGAGAGATAATGAAGTACTTTCAAAACTCTTTATGTGTGGAAGCCCTAGAGGCAAACCCCAGAGCTTTCTTACTTTTAGCAACCAATTACCACAAAAAAAGAGTTTCCCCAATTATGAAGTATACTAACACAGGCTGCACAGACTCAATTTCACAAAGTGTATTGGAAAGACAGCATTCACATAATTAATGAGAAAATGCTGCATGTGTTCAGCCCTTCTGTTAATTGATCAAATGAGCCTATGTCTAAATCTGATTATAATCATGCTGTGGCAGTACTATTGAGAGTAAGAGGTAAAGGGACTCTCTCTTCCTCTCTTGTACATGCTCAGATATGTGGACACATGTCCTCCCTCCTACTCCCCTTCCCCAAATTATAAAAACAGGATGAAAACTGGGCTGATAGGAAAGGTAGCAGACTTCCCTATCGAAAGGAGGATATCTTAATCACAATTACTTGAACAGTTGTTCTTGTTTTAATGTCTTGGTTTCTGTTTACTCCATCACTGGCACTTGTAAAGTACAGTGGGCTTTATAGCAGACGTCAGTTTGATGCTTATTGTAGTTAACAGTTAACAAGTGCTGGTTAGTTTTCCCGCGGTGTCGCAATAAAACACAAAACCTGCCATGTGCTTGTCATTTTTTTTAAAGAAGGCCACAGTGTTCCCTAAGGGTTGTGAGAGAAGTTCATCCCATTGAACTGGTCAGCAAGATATCATTAGCTCGTTGTGTACATGAAATCCAGGGGTTAGAGCACCAAGCGTCACAAGCCAGTTTCTTTACCTCCTTGAGCTGATCAGAGGATCAGAGTATCAAGGAAGGATTAGCACTGACTTGGGATTTGTGTGATTGGTTAATTTATTGCGGCGATGGCAGGCCTTTCATCTATGGCAACATTTAATCAGCACGGCCATGGAGGCTATTACGGGTTAGCTCTTTTCTCAAGTCAGCCAGGGCTGCACCATCAGCCCTATCACAATTCCCCTGAAATTTCCAAATTATCTGGAACAGGCTTTAGCCTCACAGTAATAAAAATTAGAAGAGATCCCTGATAGCGCTGGTGGAAAAGGCTTTCACTTGCACAGGGCAAATTATAAATAGTATGAACGTGCACTTTAAAAAAAAAATTCTCCACCTCTTAAGAGATGTGCAGGACTTATCACCCCTGCTCTGATCCAAATCCTCGTGGTTGAAAATTTATATTAGATTTTATCAGTGAGGCCTAAGTCTAGAAAAATCAATGAAGGTTATCTTTTATGTTGCAGGAACTTGTGGAAATATTGATTTTCATTTTATAGTGAATTTGGAGCATGAGTTGGTAATCACTGCTGAGCTGACTACAATGTTTGCCTACTGTATCTTTTACTGAGTTTTGCTCAAGTATTTAAGATAGTATATTCCTGTTGATTTTAGCATGTAGTTTGAAGTCAAATGTTTCTTAATACAAGTTGGTGCATCTCTTGTTATATAATGTAATCCTTCAGTGTAATGGTGATTAGCTAATGTCTGTTGAATGATTTCTGAATTTAATAGCGATGTTCAGAATGAGAAAGAGGGAGATTTCAGGACTCTACTCATATATCTTGCTTCTCCTTTTCCTTACCAGTCACTAAACCACTAAGTAAAATACAAAGTATAAAAGAATATAATGGAAAATAAGATGAAGGATGCTAAAAGATGAAATACTCATGTGTGGAAAGACTTAGGAACCTGAATATCTGCTAGTGTAAATGATAGTTATTCAAGCTTTTAAGCATTAAATCTTGCAGAACTAATGAAAACTAGAAAAACTTCTGCTGATAAAAGACACCATGGCCACAGTTTATGAAATGAATCTAGATCCTTCATCTTGGCTCTTAAAAATGCTTTAACTAAGTAAAACAGTGATTCAGAGAGTGATTTTAAAGTTTTTCTCGTATAATGCCCTTATTCATTCTCTGTAGTTTTTATTTCCATAGAGTATGTTTGCTTTCGATATCATTTCTGTTGGTGGTGTATCTGTGCAACTGATTTTAAAATGGATGAATTCTTCAAAAAATCATTTGAATATTCAAATAAATCTGTTCCTGCCAAATTTATGCCATTTTTGTTTTGATTTCAGGTAATGTGAGTTTTCTTTCAGACCTGATATATAAAAAGGAATTTTTAATACCTTCTTCACACAATCTAACTCTAGGGCAAGTAAAATAAAACTCCATGAACTTCCAGAGATAAAGCCTAGCTGACCATGAGTACTTAAAACAGGGATACTCTGAGATAACTGTAGGGAAAAAAAAATTATAGTTAGCGTTGAATAGATTTTGGAGCATGGGCTCTGCTTGTTCCCTCCTTTGCCATTCCTTTGGGCAGGGCCTGTTGTTCCCTGAGTTTAGAAGGCACAAGGGTAACAAGGTCTTTGCCTGAGCAACTGTTTTAGCTTCTTGAGTAAGAACTTAAGTCTGTAACTTTATAGGGAGGTTGCAATGCACAGGTTTTTAAAACATTGGTACAGGAAATGGGACATAAGTAGTGAAGCTTTTGCAAAGTACATGTCCTCAAGAAAAATATGAAGCTGCAGGTATCCATGAGCGTAAACTCTAAATACATCATCAGTCTTAGCTGCAGAAAACTGACAGGAAAAAGTATATGAATGTAGATATCTGAATCTCCTGGTTGGAGCACTTAAGCGTGATGCTGGAGAACATAGAAGGATGCACTTAGCAGCATGCACAGATAGGTAACATTCTAGTTTCTAGGATGAGCTGCGTGTCACTGCCTTTATTTACATTGTATTGGCATCCTTCTCCAAGTTAATTATGCCCTATCATGCTTCTAATGCTGTCATTATTTTAGTATCCTAACTTTTAGTCTTCTTCTTGAGTATTTAGTTGTTACATCTTTGTTTCTATCCATTTTCCTCCAATCACAGTCTTTTCATACATATTATCCAGAGGTATTATGGACTTGTGGATATGAGTAATGATGCATCACTGAGATCAGGGAGAGCAGTATTGTGTCCATTTTGTGGTTTTTGATGCTCTGATTAAGCTGATTGTTATTCCTTTAGATGGAAATAATTTTCAGGAAAAAAAAAAAAAGGAAATTGAATGCATTCCTTACTGGAATTATGAATTCCTTTCTATTTCTGGAATTTCTATGAACTATGAATACTGGTGGTATATGTAAAGGAAATTAAGGTAGGTTTTACCTGTGGTAATATTAACTTTTATAAAGTACAATGGAATAGAAAAGGGTATTTTTTTATTCCTATAGGTAAATTCTTATGATATTCAAAGCCTATAATCCTAGAAGGTTGTCCCACAGCAGCTCCTACTGATTTCTCTGGTATTTTGAGTGGAAGTAATGCAGAAATAAATATTTCAAGGATCAGGCTTGATATGTTCGGGGATGGGCTGTGTGGGGTGGGGGATAGGTAAGTGTAGCAGCATTTTCTCCCTTTAAATTCAAAATGAAATTATTAACATCATAAAATCTCCGACAGTCAAGAAACCCCAAAGAAAAGATGATCTGCAAAGATTGGCTTAAATTCTGTCATATGAATCACAGGTGCAATTCCTTTTGACGTCAATAGGAATATTGTCTTTGTTACTGAAAGTAAAATATGACCTGTCGTCTATTTGCTTGTCTGTTATGGAACTAGGGATGAGGCTGCAGGACCAAACAGATACGCCTGGACAGATTTGATCGCCTTTGCGAACTGTTAGACTTGAACCTGGCATTTGCATGAAACTGCACTGAATGTTTTATTTTGTACACTTTAAGCCAGTGCTAAGATTAAAGAAAACACTTAAAGGTTTCCTAATACAATTATTCAGGATTTGGAACATTTTGTTGTGTTCTCTGTTTTATTATCTTTATTTCTTTGGGTCTTTTGCCTCAAATAAACTCATACTTTTCATATGTTCTTAAAAATTTACCACAATTGGTAAATTACTTTTTTCATTAATGAATAATATATTTCCATGAAGTTTTCTTTGAACCATCTATAGATTCCAGCAGTGCACCTTTTTTATGATTCTTCTCTGCTGCCATTAGTTATACACCAATGAGAAACTATCAAATGATTACATATGACAATCATCTGAAGCATTGCTTCTGTTGGAAATACACCTTGCTTAGCTGATTTTTTCACAGTAATAATTGCCAAAGTTGGCCGTTATTTATAGCTTTATCAAGAGTTTTTGCTCGTTAGGCTTTAGGAAATATTTTAGTTAATCTAATTTGAAAAAATGGAGATGTGCAGTCAGATGATGAGATAGTTGTGTGCTGGATTACTGAGGTTTACTGAGCGATTTCTAGTAATAGAGCAGAATCTCCCTCCTCACCATTATTGCATGCAGGGCATGATGCTCTCTTTCTTTTGAATTTTTTTAGAAAGCCTATTACCTGCTGTAAGATCCGTGACTCTTTTTGTGCCTGATCAAGAAGGGCAAATATCCCCAAGAAGGGCGGACTTCTCTGGGGAACACGTGGTGAAGTTCCCCCTAATCTTTAAAGATTCTTCAGGGAAGAAAATATTTGACTCTAGTTTGCCCCAAAGAAGACAAATCCTTGTAATTGACCTGGGCAAATAAAGCACATACAAGTAACCTTTCCCTTTCAAAATAATTATACACAACTATAGCAAAGCCAAAGGATTTGAGATCCATACCTACCTGGTAAGAGGTACGGAGACCTCAAGTCAGTTGGTTAGCAGGTCTGTTTGGAAAATGCAGCAATTTAAAGGTTATATGGAAACGAGCTGGAGCTGGAGGAATAATAAATAAATAAATAAATGGTGATGTTGCTTTTTTAAAGAAAAAAATCTTACTTGAAATAAAACAGTGGAAAATTGAGATTGTTATACCTTCCTAGAATTATGTATAGTATGTTGACTAGCCAGTACATTTCTAGATTATTTTGGTCACATTCCTGGGAAATAAGCCAATACTGGTAAATGACTTGATGTTTTAAAAGCCTTTAAGATGAATCTAGTGATTATAGTATTGTAAATTTGGAATTTGACTCTAGAAAATTTAGTACATTTGACTTTATGAAAAAGATTTTGAAAAAAATGTAAAAGATAAGTTACTTTGGATGCTATATATCAGATTAATTACAGGAAAATGAGAAGTGTTTCAGAAGTTGAAAAATAAAATTGGAACACATCCTGAGTCAGAGAAACTAATTCAAGTCATTTTTGTGGTAAACATTTTCTTACCTGTGTATATTCCACCACAATCCTTACATGTGTTGTGCACCTCACTCATTCTTATCCAAAACCTTAAATTATCAACACAAAGCAATTAAAACAATTTGGATCAGACAAGAATTGTCATTTTTGCCCAGTGCCATCAATCTGTTCTGCAGTTTATTTACAGAGCAGGCGAGGTCTGTGAGCTTTTTTTGTGACATAAGTGTTTATTAAGAAGGAAGAAGTAAAGTTAGCTTGTCCACTTTAATGGGTTCAATTTTCTGTAAATAAGAAGAGCACATATTAAGGTTTCTAGCATCATTCTCTGACATACACATTTATTACAAGGAGTCCAGTTTCTTTTTTAAAACAATTATTTTCTCAAACTTTAAGACAATTCTAGGTAAACTTAAAATTAGTAGGTGTTTCTTTTTAATAAAACTGAGTATTGTAGTACTGATATTTAACTAATATTTTATTGTAAATGGCATCTTTGTTTTAGTGTACTGAAAGCTTGATAACCTTCAATTTAACATGGACACCATTCAAGATCTTAAGATAATTTACACACTACTTCAGTCACTTCAAGTTATATGGGCTCATTTACATGTAAATTTTGCTTTTATAAAGAAAAGTATGTTGTTTATTAATGTGTTGTTCAATTCTGCAAAAATATCCAAGTAATGATCTTTTAAACTTATCTATGTTGAAGTGAATTAAGTAATTCTGTAAAATATCAATTAAGCATTTCACTCTCAGTAACACCAAAGTGGGAATTCCATTAAGAGTCTATTTCTACCCAGTACTGAAGGGTCTCTATTGATTACATGGTAGGCACACGGTAAAAGAATCAATAGAATTGATGCCTATGGACCATGTCCTGCTTCTTTTACTTTGAATATGGAAAAATTTCCATGGCTTCTGTTGTTTTCAGTGATGAGTTGAAAGAAGACATAAGAACTGCAGTTTCACTTTGTCATTGCTGCCAAATAGATATTATAATGAAACTGTCTTGAATATTGAGGTACATACAAGTAAAAATTTGAGTGTACTATTCTCTGCAACTTGTAAAAATTGGAAAGTCAGTTTTCTTTTTGTCTAAATTTTCTTGCATTTAAGGAATTTTTCGAGTCAAATACCTGCCCATTAATTTTCAATGCACTGTGGTTAACATATTATTTTGTTAAAATCATTGGCAGTCTTCTGTGGAGTACTTAAGAAAGAGAAGCTTTAAAAAAGTGTTTGAAAAGTAGCCTTTTTATAATGCACTATAGAGATATAATTCCTCTGAAAAATATGCTTTTTACAGTCAAATCATTTCATAACTAATAGAAAAGGAATGTGGTTCATTAGAAAACACCCCATTTCAGTTGTCAAGCTTTTAATCAAAATCCCAGGCCTTGTGGAGTAATCTAAGCATTTTCTCTTCTGTTTTCTTAGTTGTTTTTTGAAGTATAATCCCAGTAATGAGCAAGTAACAAAACTCAGTTGTACCTATAAAACTACCACCTATCACAGTTCTTTCAGTCTCAAACAGGATAACCAGAGCATAACTACTGCGAAGCAATACAATTATGAATTTCTTGAGGGGGAAAAAGGAGAGATAAGTGCACAGAAGTCAGCTAACACTGATGCATGGGTGGCTACAGCATGCAAAGGGTTAACAAGATTTTCATTTTAGATAGTTGCCGTAGTAACAATCAGAGAGCTCAGGCTGTATCTTTTCTATTTGTGGGGAATGTTTAGATTTACAGAGTAGCTCAGCTTATTATATATCTGCCTTGATTGCTGGATAAGGTTCGTTGATTAAAAACAGAATAAGATGCATTTTTATAATACTAGGGGAACCCACTGCCCCCTGCCTCTGCCTCCCATCACTCTTTGTCCAGATCTCTCTCAGCTCTCCCAGCACTTGCCCGCTGCCCAAGGTGTGGCTGTAAATCAAGTTTCACTTGAACTTTCAAGGAGCTGGGGCTGGATCTGCCTGAGTTGCACAGAGCAGGAGCGCTTGGTCCTGAGCATCCTTTTTCTCCTTCCAGTGGCTGAATGTAAACCTAAAGCCACGACACCACCAGCTCTGGGTTTGAGCACTGCTTTTGTTTGATTTTGTAGCTTGTTCACCATCCACAGCTTAGTAAAAGAAAGTTTGATCAAAGGTCACCTCCACAGTAGAGGAGTGAAGAGGGAGATTTCCACCATTCAACTGTTCTCCTCAGAATTAGCGGGAGCTATCAGAGGCTCTGCAGACGTGACCACCTCCCTTCAATGTGCAAATGGGATCTGACTTGTGAGAATCACACAATTATTCATTTTCTTCCCTGAAAAACTGAGAAGGCTTGTGATGACCACAGCAGCACCTGTGCAGAGGTTGTAGTAACTCTGAAGCCTGGAGGCTGCCACACAAGACCAATGCCTCATGCTGATGGCAGCTTCACACCTCACCTGAAGGCTTGTATCTCTTGGGAGCAGGGAAAAAACTCTGTTCACCTGGAACGCCAGGTCAAGTCTGCCTTGAACAGCTGCTGCCACTTAGTGCCAAGTGATATGAGGTAGTTGTTTGAAACGGGTGTGGTGGCTGCAGTAGTGTGGCATTTTAATGCCTAATTCTGTGATAAGAGAAATTCTGGTATAAAGTTGTACTAACTTGTGGGGTTTGATAGACTGGTCTGCTCTGATTCTACTAGTTTCTAAAGCTTTTGCTCTTTGCAAGCTTGATTTACCTCTGGTGCTTTGTAGTGTTTGGTTGCTTTCTTAGCTCCATAACACACAACTGAGGGTCTTTCTTTCCCTTTTATTGGCTTAATTGCTATCTTGAAGTGCTAGGAACATTTGGAAACTGGCTTTTCTTTTTTTTTCCTCAGGTATCTGACAATTTGTTCAAAAAATTTACTGGTAGGATAAAGGATTGGATTGGATTGGTTTGGATTGGGTGTTCTTTGAACCAGAGGAGGCCTTCTAGGAAAAATTACCTTTTGGAATTAAAAAGTAATTTTTTGTGAAACTGGTCTTAGCCAACAGTAGAATAGTTTTCTAATCACTGAAGTTCAGTCTGCAGTATGGTGGTACTCAGCTTGACTCCTATTACCACTGTGAGTTTTCATTTCATACAGCAACAACAACAAAATTAACCTGACCCCTGTACAGGACCTATGTGCAAATTTGTTGTTCTTTTAGATGCTCTCGACTTTTGAAAGCCAGCCCACTCCCACTTGAGGACCGCTCCTTGGATTTGTGATCCCAGAGTCTTTACAGGTCCCAAGGTGTTCTATTAGAGGACAATGAGCTGCAACACTGTTGGCCCAAAGTGGCTTCATCGATAAACTGGCAACTGACGAGAGTTTGATACTAATAGTCTTTAGTCATAGATGTACCCAGTTACTGCATTCATCAAATTCACAGTTTTGTTTCTACACATGAAAGTGAATGAATCCATCAGCTCCCTTTAAGCAATCACTCTTTTATCAACACTGTCATTTAAACATAGGATAACAGCCTGTGTATATCCATCAGTCCCAGAAACTAACTTTGGTTTATAGGGAAATTCTTGCTGCGAAGAATTTCAAAAAAT
This sequence comes from Callaeas wilsoni, assembly GCA_013398955.1. Taxonomy (NCBI): domain Eukaryota; kingdom Metazoa; phylum Chordata; class Aves; order Passeriformes; family Callaeidae; genus Callaeas; species Callaeas wilsoni. Next base: position 394,379 of record VWPU01009501.1, read on the forward strand.
CAAATTTATTTTTTCCTCAGAAAAAGATCCTTTAAGTAAACTTGTCAAGCTTCCAGTTTCTTTGTCTATTGTTACTTATTTTGAGTGATAGTGAGTTTTTTTTTAGTTCCCTGAAATATGTTAATATGGGAGGGGTTTTGGCTTTGTTCATTGTTATTTTCAAGTTATAAACATAGCACCAGGTCCCTAGCTCCCTTTTACCCCTTCTTTTATGTGTAAATGTTTCATAACTATCTGTATGAATTTTCCAAGTAAAACGCATTTTCTTGGAACTGTTTTTCCTTATGGAAAGTCTTTTACCCTTAACTTCATTGTGTTTGAAACCAAAAGCCTGAAAACAGCATTCCTACACTACTTCTTTGTTTCCAGATTTTAAGATCTATTATGCAATAATATAGTGCGTAATCATAATTATGCATTCATGATGATGTTTGTACTGGCTTAACTCAGGAATAGTGTGAGAAAGCTAATCTCGAAGCTACAGGCTGTTTTCCTGGACTTTAGATTCTGATCTGAGCTGTTTGTTGAGTCTTACTGGAACCAGAGCCTCGTACTCACCAGTCCTGCTGCTGGATTCTCCATCTTTATCTCCAGTCCCAGTGAAGGACCTTCACCCATTCTTTTGAAACTTTTTTTTTTCACGGAAACTTGCGTAGTTGCAGTTCTTAGTCATGCTGCATGTAATCAGTACACTGAAACAATTTAAATGAGAGCTGCGTTACACAACGATGTCATACAAACTACAAAAACTGAGCATACATTGAATCTGTCATTGGGCATTTTAGGGAAATTAATTTTCATTTTTTTGTGAGAACAGTGAAATAAAATCCTCATGCTTTTAAGGCAGTGGGGGAAAAATTACCTGATTATGTGCAGCATATTCTTCAACTGGAAGAAAGTAACTGCTTGCAAGGTAAAGATGCTGCTCTGCTCAGTTCATCTGCTTGGTCCAAGCTTTCTGAAATGATAAAGAAAATGTAAGCACCATGAATCTGTAATTCAGATCTGTGACAGATCATATAGATGAGAAAACACTGAACTTTGGATATTATTTTCTCTGAAATCCTCATATTAATCAGTTACTTAATACCACTATTATTTATTTAAAAATCTATGCAAAAATTGATGGTATGGAAGAAAAATTAAAACCCCTAAAATACTGTACAGTCATATGTTAAAATCTATTGAACTGATTTTCTTTTGAAGTCTATTTTATTATTTTGAGGGATTTTTCATTGATAATATTTGGGAAGGGTTTTTCAGTGGAATAAAAAAAAATTTAAATTTTACATGAAGACGCAAAGCATATCATATGAAAGTATAACTGGCTAAAGGAAATTTTACATTTCATCTTTACTATACTCAAAAAATAGAAATCATGAACGGATAATAACCAGATCATTCCAATTATTTGTAAATTTTTCTGTCAGTATTATATATGTATAGTGTGTGTGTGTGTGTGTGTGTGTAAAGTTAATTGCTCTCCTCATTACTTGTGAGCAAGAAAGCATAGAGTAATAGTAAAAATCACTAAAGGAACCTTGTTCCAGTTTATTTATACATAAGCTGTCAATTATCATGCATAATGCAGCAGCATACCAACAAGCAACACACTTGCGGAAGACCGTTTAATTTTAGTTTTTTATGGACACAAGAAGCTGATATTAAAGCCATCCCTAAGAAGATTGTCCTTGATTTTACATTATCCTGGGTGGGTGTTTCAATTTCTTCCATTTACTATCATGCTCGCTGGGGAAAAAATATCCTAGTGTCTGCTTAATAGTGATGGAATTTTCTACATGAAGATGTAAGGAGGAATTAGGTTTTACCCCATAATTATATATTAAATCAGTGTTAAAATACAGTTGTAATCAAATCCTTTCATATCCCAAGGCCACACATTTGATACAGTACATTGGAAGGTCAGAATACTTAGCTGAGTATACACCCCTTGAGACTCAACAGATGTACAGATATGCGGCCTAATCCCAAAAATGCATTCATAAGTCTGGAAGATCAGAATTGAGCCTTAATTCTCTAAAGGACTGCCACAATGTTGTGTGGTCCTTTCATCCAAATTAGAATGATTCATTATGCCTAGTCCATTAGCACCATCAGGGATAGGTGTGGGCCATAAAATCTGCATTAGGATTTCTAAATATGTCAAGGATAATCTTAAAAGGAGATAAACTGGGATGTTTTAACGGAACTAAAAATAATTAATCAAAGTCATACATATAGACTTCTGGTTGTTGAATTATGTGTTAAACTTCTACCTTAAATGATTATTCTGTCTTAACAAATATAAAACTTGGGCAGGGGATTGTATTTTGGATTTATACTCTTACTTTAAAATACCACGTTTCCTCTTAGTAAAGAGATATATATAAATAGCTAATAAAAGGATACATAAAAATCTTTAAAAGTCCTCAAGAAAGGCATAGATTCTTTTCTATTCCTCAATTCTATTTCAAATTAGAGAGGAATTTATATATAATATTTTGTGTGCATTCCGTGTGTGCACCACTGAGATTCAAATATTGTGTAATGCATCACCAAGAGAATTATGCTGCAATACCTACACCATTGACTACAATGCCCTTGTATTGAATGTGTAATTCATAAAGGCCTCACAATATTCATTGGAAGTGTAATCCTAATAGAGCTGCACTCGTTTATACAGTCAAAATATTGGACAAGCATATACAAAGAACTTTTTATTTTCTCCCTCTTTTAGTTCTGAGGAAAAAAAAAGTTGAATTTTTAAAAAGTTATCTTTTGCTACTGCTAAAGCGTGACTTATTCACCATTCATGACAAAAACCGTCACTTTCCTAAAGTAAAATACACAACTGAATTTGCAGTTCCAAACAAAATAATAACAATATATAATAAGCAGAATCTATAACTAGCTATTCTGTAGTTCTGTGTAATGGATGATTTATAGAAAGCTTTATGCATGTCCTTTTTTATTTTTGTATTTGTAATGGATTCATAGAATCATGGAATGGTTTGAGTTGGAATGGGCCTTAAAGACCATCCACTTTCAACCCCTCTGCCTGGGGCAGGGACACCTTCTGCTAGACCAGGCTACTCTATTGCCCCATCCAGCCTGGCCCAGAACACCTCTTGATATAGGGAATCTTATTCTCTGAGCAACCTGTGCCAGTGCCTTACCACTCTCATAGTGAAGCATTTCTTCCTTGTATCTAATCTAAACCTGCTCCCCTTCAATTTAAAGCCATTCCCCCTTGTCCTATCATTACCCCTTTTCTATTCCTTAGATAAAAATAAACATATGATACATGAAATTTGGACTTCTGGAAAAGGTGATTTAAATCATCCATTCCAGGATAAGAAAAAGTATAACAAAGAAAAAATACAAAATTACTCTAAACTAGAAATTATTCGGTACCACACTAAACTAAGCTGCAGATAACAGCAATCATTTTGGATGGCTTTGGTGTAAATAGCTAGACCATGGGACCAGGCAGAATTAACCCATATGCAATATGAATGCCGTCATGTCTTCTGGAAAAACCTCTGTAATTGTCCCCTTGATCATCTGAAATATCTATTGTCACAGTAACTGCCCCAAGCCCAAATGATATTTGCGCAAAGTGAGAGACCAATTGTCGGAAGCTTACCAGGGATTGATGGTTTATCCCACAGTTTAGTCCATCAGCCTATCCAGAGTAAATTCGATGTTTGCAGAACTGCAGCTGAGCCATAGTGAGCAGAGTATTCATCTATCTTACGTGAGAAATGTTTGGCAAAAGCGAAATAAGTTACATTCAAGCAAGTGCATTCAGAAAGTGTTTACTGGCAAATATCAACATGGCCTCATTAGTAGAAAAAGAGATGAAATTCTTAGAGCAAACAATAATTTACAACAGTGAGGTTAACCCAGTAGGAAAAATGCACTGATAATTCAGTGTGAAAGTGTGCAAGCAGCACTGCATTATATCTTGTCTAAAGATAAGTTATATACTGTGTGATTTCATCGGTACAGGTGCATGTCATCTCTGAAATGGTATTATCCAAAGTATTCAACTTTACAGTAAAACTGAAAGGTTCAACACCCACGGCAGATACCTGAACACTAAGACACACTGACAGTACTCGTGCTACCCACAGGTACCAGCTCACCACAACAGAGATGATTCACTTAGGGTTGTCAACTTTCACAATATCCTCAGCACATTTATGCTAATCACAGCACTAAGAATACGATTTCCTGGTTCTAGTCATTGTGTAAATATACAATACATATATACACTGCTTTCCCAAAGAACAAAATGAACAGGAGAGGGTAATAGGAAAAATAAAATGAGAAAGTGAAGTCAAGAGAGTAGTGGCAAAATACACTGCTAGCTATCCTATGCTCTTTGAGAAAGGAAGTTATCTACACATAGTCAGGTATTTATAAAATGGGGAAAAATAAGTGGGAGGAAAGGGCAGGAGAGGAGCAACTGTGGAGTGAAGCCAAATGAAGACTTTAGAGGAAGGAAGGACAGGAGTAGAAAGCCCATCAAGATAGAATGATATGGGCAGTAGAAGATCTCTGAGTGTTCCCATTTTCCAGCTTTTCCATTCCTGTTCCAATCAGTTGGTTGTCACCTCCTCCAGAACCACAGAAGCAGACAGAAAGAATCACCAGGACTCGGCTAGGTCCAGGTATTCCAGAATATGGATTTATTTAAACCTTTTTAGAACTGGGGAAGAATTTGAAGATGGGTTCCAAGAGTATCCTGAGTTAAAAAGCTCAAAATAAAGTTGCTTTTGACAGCATTACTTTGTACCTAAATTACAGTGACATTTGATTTATGTTTATTTTACAGATTTGAAAAAAAATGCACTCTAATTAGGTAAAATGAATTTATCCCCATGTTTAGCACACATTTAATTTGCATTAGGCAGTCATATTTGATAGTAATAAACAATTTGAAATCATAGTAAAATCCTGACAAGTGTTGGAAAATAGTAACATACCTAGGATTTGGGGTTTTTTTGTTTGAAGAATTTCTTTGGTCTGCTTTAGGTTTGTGGATGAAACATACATAATGATACATGGTGAAATGTATGTTCAGTCTTGTCACTTGTCAAGTGATGATCCCTTGGGGTAAACAGCAGAGTTTCTCAGTTGCAGGGAATCCCAGCTGTCTTTTGGGATTCCATCTGTGTGCACTTCCCCCCCCCCCCCTTTTTTTTTGTGTTTGAAACATTTAAAGGCTTTGGTTTGACCACAGCCTCTTCAACTGTTACCAATATTTTTTTCTACTATCACCAAAATATAGTGGGAAGTAGATCCTTCTTCTCTTCATCACTAGTTCCATGGCCCATCAAAGTAACAATTTGTGCAGATACACAGATTCTTGAACACTCCGCTGAAATCCTGGATCCCATAAAGTTGTAAAGTAGTAACTAAAACAATTATCCCATGCCTAAGTCGAAAGATTTAGGTGAAATTAACTGCACGCATTATATTGGCAGCAGGTTTTCAAAGTTCTTTGGGGGTTTTTTTTCAACCGCAAGGACTAAAGATTGCAAAATTTCTTTTGTATTTAGCTCAAGTTTCAAGATCTCAGACCTACAGACATAGTGGAGGCTGTGAAAGCTGAAATGCTGGTGCAATTGTAAGATTCCAGAGTGGGTGTTTATAGCTGGAGACTGTCATGTCTTTGCTTTAATTAGTGATGTTGTCATCGGCATGGAACCACAGCACTGAAAACCTCCTGACGTCTCCAGTGTTGTGTTAGTGGAGAGGAGTTGCCTCTGCATGTCTAGCAAAGAAAGCTGTGGCACTGTGAAGTGCTGCCACAGGCCTTGACTGGCAGGTTTTCCAGAAAAGCCCTTGAGATAAATATTCTTCCAAGACTGAATCCTCTGTGGAAAAAGATAAGAGTTTTCAGGGAAGCTACAGAAATTGAAAGACAGTCCAGCTGGTTGCATACAAATCAACAACAAAATGCGGATCTGTGTCTGTCCATTGGGCTGTTTGGATGGGGTTGTCTTAGAGCTTTATGAATTTGTAATCAGTTATAAGGTAAAGGAGTACATTGAGACAGTCAGTGCGAGTGGTGATAAAATAGAGTTACCACTCTTCTTTTTATTCAAAAATATCTTAAAACAAATATTAATTAGTTAGGGATAGTCTGAGACCTAGTCAAGTATCTCTTCTTGTTCTGTCCAGAATGACCCTTAGGACCCCTTGAACTGATTTGATGAGCTTAACAAAGTTTGCTGAATTGACTATGGTGATCATCAAAGGTGAACTCAGCCTCTCAAGAGGGGATGTTCTGCAGTTTCAGCATGTCAACCCTGTGATGATCCAATTGAATTTAAATCGAATTTCAAAGTAGAAACCTCCGTCAGTGTATTAACTGGTGTTTTGCTAGCCCAGACTCATATCTGAAGGCATCTGAGATATGTTTACAGCTCTCCTCCCAGTACACTCTTGGTTTTAATTGACTGTATAAACTTATTCTGCCCAGGGGACACTGGAACTTTCTCCAAAGTCATGAAGACATTCTGGTGATATTCTGTATCTTTCATGGGAACTCAGATTCTTTGGAAAATTTAGGAAGAGAAAATCTGTTTGCAGGAATCAAAATAGAATAAGAAACAAAGCCTTTGAGTATCAGTACATCTCCTTAAATAGTGCTGAACACTTCTTGGAACACCATGCCTGGGACTGGATGGTCCTGTCACGTTGACTTACTGAACATGAGCTCAGTAGCTCAGTAACTGTTCCTTGCTTCAAAACAGCTTCTGAAGAAACAGCTAGCACTTACCAGGCATTTAACATCAGAATTTCATAGATTTCAAACAACTTGATCATGCCATATTTTTCTTCAGCATGGGGGTTCCCTGAAGTTTCTGCCAGGCCACGCACATCATATGTTAGAAATCTTTGCAGGGAAGAGCCCATCTAATGTTACTTGTCAGCACTGATTCCATTTAGCAAGAGTGCAAAACTATTTTCAGCCTGCTGTGATGGCTATTTTTATCTCCATTAACCTCTTGACTGAATATAAACATTTATTGAGGGTTACCTCCCTTGTTTGTCCAGTTGCTTCAAAGGTTAGTGAAAAGTGGATGCCTGCCTGACCTCTTTTATCCTCATTAGCTAATTCTAATTGTTCCCTGAGAGATCACAGTTTTGACCCTGCTTGTCCTTGTCAAATTTGTCTAGTTATGGCATGAAAACATTAGCAGAAATTGCATTTTCAGAGAAACATTCCTCAAGTGTAGAATGTACAGTTACCTGGTGTAGAGCAGTGAACAATATTGTGGGTGTATAATGTGCCCTCCTTTAAAAAATGGGAGGTAATTACTGTATGGCCCATCTTACAGACACCCGTGTTAGCAGATCCCTATGATTATACTCGGGCAGTAGGGAGAATGTTTTGTAAGCTTTTGAGTAAGGTGTAGCAGTTCTTTCGGAGGGAGAAATAAAATTATGTTTGGTTTTTGAAGTCTTATTTGTAAACAGCTGTAGTACTGTTGCTTCTGTGTCCAGAAAGCTGTTTTTTGTGTGTGTGTAAAAAGGTACATTTCTTAAGCTAGAGATATTCCTGCTAGCACTTTAAAAAACCCCAAACAAAACAGTGTAAAGTAGGTAACATCTACCACCACTATTTTGGGAATGACCAACTAAATTTTGCAGTATGACAAGTACATCTTACGAATTACAGGATGATTTTCATGGAACTCTCTGACAGTCAGAGCATGAACATACTTTAATTCAAGTAGGATGATGTCCCAAAGGTAAAAGAGCTGTCGTGAAGAACATGTTGCCCTGCCAAGGCTTCCTTCAGTGTCAAGCCAAGAAAGCCCTTTTTCATGTTCCTTGGTGGTTCTCAGCCGTGATTGTACAATTGAGACAAAGGACCTGGCAGGTCTCAATTAGGTATCTCAAACAGACAGGTCCTAGGCTTCATAGGTTGTAACCAGTGCCTTAAATTCCACAGACACTTAGTGCAAATTAAAAAGCACTGGTGTAATGCGCTCAAAGCACGATATCCTGCTTTAGGAGCGGGTTGCCGCATTCTGCACCCGCTTCAGCTTTCAAATGGATTTAAAATGTAGCCTCAGGTATAGCGCATTGCAGTAGTCTAATCTTGAGGTGATAAAGGCATGACTGATTTAACCATAGCTTCTTGTTATCTTGGACTGGGGTCTTTTCATTTTAACCATTTTAAGGAAATAGCCTTTCCTGAATCAGCAGGCTTGCTTCAGCTCTTACTATGTAATAAGGCACAACAAGAGCAAGCCTCTCTCAGTGGTGAACACCTATGAACATGTAAACCTCACAGGATGCCAGACCCTGAGAACTGCTGCCGTGGTCCTGACCTGCCTTACAGCTCACACAATATGCCAGTAAGGTGCATTAAAGGGAAGCCACTGCTGGTATCCCTCAGTGCAGCTGCCAAGCTTTACAAGCAGCTGGGGTCTTGTGAAGTTTTTCTTTCATATTAAAATTAGTTTATTTACATATCTGTGCAGCTTGGGAGCAGAGTTATGGGAGAATGGGAAATTCTTTTGAGGTGTCCACCAGTTCTTCTGGGCTAGCAGAGCTGTGAGATGAAACACCCTGTTCCTCCTCCAGCCTATCTCTAGTGCTTAGAGACTGCTTACAGCTGCAGAGCTGATTACAAGTTTAACTGCCAAGCTGACCTGGAAGCTAATTTAGTGATAACCATGCAGTTCTTTAAGTTCCAAAAAAGCCCTGTAAATGAGCAACGGCAAAGCAGACACACATGCTGACTGCTGGTGCTCAGTCTACCTGCTGCCACTGCTGCTTCACCTCAGAAGGGATGAGGTCTGGGCCCCTCTCCTTGTCTGGAGGAAACTGGGGCGGTGGCCTGGGACTAAGCCTACCACTTAATAAAGGAGAAATTAATCTCCATGAGAAAGTCAAATGGTATCTCTGTATCTCATTCTTCCTCAGCAGTATGTGGTTAAGTATAATCCTTTCCCAGGACATATTATTTGTCCTGTCTATGTAGATAAACTATTGCCCAGCACAAGAAGATCCTGATATTATTTGAGGCTTTTTGATACCACCTTAATGCAGATAATACTCTTAGAGATGGAAGAGACACAATGAAATGTCAGACGTCTGGAAAGAAGTAAACCAGAAATAGGAATTAGATCTTGTGAAAATTAAAGAGATGATCCCTTCTGCACTTAAAAGATAGAATTTTGGTTTGTTCTGTTTTTTAACTTGGCCTCCAACTTAGGGAAAAAACAATACTTTTTTGAATGTCTTAATCATTTGTGGTGTACTTGGAAAAGTCTCCTAGCTGGATAATATTTCACTGTCTTTTGATTGTACTTGGGATTACCAGAGACTGAAAGCACGTATAAGCACAAAAACGTGTTAAAGGCTTGACTGAAATGCACTTGGAGAAATGCAGCAAGTATTGGAGTGGGTCCTGACCCTCCTATTCGTTATTGCTATGCAGCCATAGTTGCCAACATTCTTGCTACAGCTTGTATTCAATTTGGGTATGATTCTCAGCTGTGTGAGGAATAGCCACTATTCATTGTTTCTGTGGCAGCCTTAGCCCCATTTTGGTGTAAATTACAGTAAAGTTCAGACTTTTCTATGATAGAAGATAGACATGATACTTTGATTACCTTTCATCCCACCTGCTGCAGCTCTTTCTCAGTTCTTGCCTAGTTTATGTCATTATTTTCTATGTAGCCCATATGTATATCCTTTACACTGATTGCATAACTGATGATATCAGGCTTCTCGATAATTTACATAGCAACTTAACCAAATTTAAAAAAATTAAATCATTTTGTTTACTGGTCAATTATTAATTAGAATTTAAGTTCAGAATACAAGTGTATGCGGTCGGGTTGACTCTTGTAATACTTCATGCAAGTGAAACATGCTTTCTACAACTTCCCATAGAGAAAGCAGTGTTAGGAGTTGAGATTTTGCACATCTCTTGTTTCAGTATTTTTACACTAAGTAGGTATATTTTTGCTAGATGTCACATTCCTTTTTCCTAATTTCATTCATAATTTCTGTCTGTTTTTTCCCAATACGTAGGGAAGATGAATAATGTCATGGACTGCATATAGAAGTGTGATTTTTGCACAAACATTTGTATGAAAAATGCAAAATCTAAAATGAAAATTAAGTAAGAAGTAGTGTATTTGATAAAACAATATTAGAGTCTAAATAGATAAAACCTCACAAAAATATTAAGATCTTTGACATTTAATGTCTTTTTCTATCATCATTATTAAAATAATAATGTAATTATCGTAAATATGTATTCTTTAAGATTATTGATTTAATCTTATATAACTAAAATATTTTAAAGAATACCTTATTTTCAATAAATATTTCAGGTATATTTTGTGAACTCAATATGTTCTGTGGTAAATTTTTTTATTCTTCACTACATTTCTAGAATAGTTATTGATAATAAGTGTGGGCAAAGCATCTGGAGTATCCATGTAAATATGATTTTCTGTATCTTAAAATTTTTTATCTTCTTCAGTCATACAGAATATCACAATAAAAAATAGGTTGAGACAACTAGAGAATTATTGGTGGAGTATAAAAATAACTAAATTCTCTTACAAAATGTTGGAATGTCTTGGATAGAATTATATCCCAGAAAAAATAATTAAAAGTTACATTGTGACTGTTTTATTTTTATTCTCTGTTCTGATTTCATTCTTGATACAGAGAGGAAGAACTGTCTATGATAGAAGTCTAAGTGCCACTGAAAAACTCAGGATTACCCACAGGATTTTTGCCATTTAATTAGTAAAAGGAGTTAAGTGTTAATAAATTTGAGGCCTCTGCCTTATCTCCTCAAATAACAAATTCTCCAAATATAAAATCTGAAATACAGACAGCAGATGGTAAATTGCCTGACTTGCAGGTGTGATGATGTCATGCTTTACTTTTGAGTCTTTGAATATATTAATACATCTTGTTTTATAGTCTTTTTACAGTGAATCATTAGCATTATTACTATTTCAGACATAGTAAAATCACACATCAACACATAGCAAAAGGGGAAAAATTCCATTATCCATTCAGAAAAATTTCCTATGATAATACAAACGCTACCCAGGACAGATCTTTGAAATGGATACCAATTCTTTAAATTCTTTCCTGTCTGTTTCAGGAAATAGTAAGATCCCATTGATAATGAGGTACAATGTGTCTAAAGTTCACTTCTAAACACTTGGTTCTTTGCTGTGAAAGTCATCTGCATTCCCTTTATAATTCTCAGCCACCAGAGATCTGTGTAATCTTGGAGATCTGATCCAATATCATTCAGAAAAATCCTGGATAATAGTTTCACCATTCAATCAATGAAAGAACTAAAGCTTCCTGCTTGTGTCTTCTTTAAAAAAATCCTGAGGCAGGGGAGTAAGACTTTAGCTTACGGGTTTTGAGATTTTGTTGTTTGCAAATAAAATGATTATTACCATTATTATTCAAGTTCTTAATCAAGGCGAACAAATGGCATATGTTTGTTATCATCCTTCCTACAGAAGACAAAGGCTTCAGTCCCTATGGTACTGACTGCTGGCCCCAAGTGGTTGCTGGATGTGACTTGGCAAGGAGTAGAAGACAACAAAAACAACTGCATTGTGTACAGCAAAGGTAAACACAAACTGATTTTTTTCCTTTACTTTCTTGTGTAAGCTACTGAGATAAATATGTACCTGTTGCATACTAGGAAAATTAATACTATGTCTCCCCTTAATGTCAGTTTTTGTTCCCATTTTTCTTCCATGTTCTGGTTTCACCTTTTTTTTTTCTTTTAGTCAAATAAAAACCCCACATGGTGCCTGTAGTTTATTAAATGCTTTATAAACACTGAAGGACATCAGTTGACATAAAATGTACCATCCATTTCCCTCTAAGAGTCAGTGCTCTGGGAAACATCAGTAAAACTTAGACACTTTGAATAGGTGAATTCTTTTTGACATTTTTGTTGGGTGTACTGGATATCATTTCTCTATGTTACATTACATTGTAGACTACTAACTGAAATCCAGTTTTATATGAAGAATGAGAATTAGGTTGGACTATGAAAAGAGTTTATGTCATCTTGGTAGCATAAGATAAATGGAACTGGATTTCAGGGTTGTCACCTCTGACATTCTGGTCTGCGTAGCGGCATGATGGGGTGATGCTTCACTAGAGTGCATTTGCTAGTGGCAATGGGTATCACTTCTCTCTTATGTGAATTTTCAGATTTGTTCAAGTCAGTATGAGTTCTTACAAGGCTGCCCACCAAAGATGCTTTATCTAACCTGTCACATCTAACAGCTCCTTTGGTTCAAGGTGCACAGGCTTTTGCCTTGCATCTAGAAACAACACAAAGAGCCTTGGGTTCAGTCCATAGCACCATGGACTATGCAGCACACTGGTGCAGTCACTGTGAAAGCTTTCTAAATGCAGCTATGGAATCATTACAGTACATTTTTAAAAAAGATAAACAAAAAGCCACTTGAATACATGGAATAAAAATAACAGTGTAGCTGTATTTGGCATTCACCCTACAGATCAGGTTGCAAAACTACGACCTTCCTTCCTTGTATTTCAATCACCAATCTCAGCACTTTGTGAATACTTTAGAACATGCACTGTTCTTGTTTAATTTCTTTTAGGTTTTATTTCTAACCAAACAGACCTACTGAGATCAAAGATTTGTTTGCTGAGGCAACCTAGTGACCATTTCAGCATACAAGCATCCAGGCAAATAAGCACCCATATCAATATATTAACATACAAAACACTAATCATAACATCAAAGACTCCTAAAAACTTACTAGAAACAATTACAACTTGTTCCTATAATCATTGCAATTTATACACTTATAAGAGGATTGCTTTTAAACTGCCACAAGCCTTTGAAAGTTGAAACACTGAAAACAGGGAATTTGCATGTTAAAAATGAGTCGCACACCAGGGTCTTATAAATTCTTTCTATTATAATTACAGAATGTCAACACATTCATTCTACAACCTGAAACACCTGCAGTACTAGAGAACTGGGCTCAGATCTAAAAAGGGTTGAGCTGCCCTCCCTTCACAGCTTGCTGACTGCAGCCCAAGTGGAAGAAGCAGCAAAGTGCTCTGAGTAACAAACATACTGAAGCTTTTTGCATGAATCCAGAGCTGCAGTTTGCTGTTCATAATAGTGAATGCACACAGGCTAACTTTTCTGCAAAAACTTTTTAATGTAATGGGAAGCTTCTTTCATTTCAAAACATAGCTCCTTCAAATTCCCATAGGATGATGTCTTATCAAGTATTATATTCTTTCTTTAATTATAATAATACCTAGCACGTATTTACCAGTTCGACTTTTGTTCTTCGAAGTATTTTATAAACATTAACTAATTCATTAGACAGTTTCGGTCCTGTCTGATTTAATCTATTGAAATGCAATTTCTTTTTTTTTTTAAATAGTAAGGACTTGCTTCAGTTTGATGCACTCTGAATAGCCCAAATATTAGTGTTTTCATTCAAAGGTGATGGATTTTGTTTCACTGATCATGCCAGTTATTTTAGTACTTGGTTAACAAGGTATGGTGAGACAGTTGTACAGTACTCAAGGTGAATTCTATTGTCTCTACTGCAGATGCATACTATAACTAAGGCTGAGGATAAATTTGAGGATAAATACATGTTAAAAACCTGCTACTTCACTGAACTAATGCAGGAAGTCTGTTGTAGAAATGCTTTGCTTTCACTATGTTCTGTTCCTCTCTCTGCACTCTGAGGTGGCTGCTCTGTTGGTCATTAAGCACTTACCCTTCCCTTGAGCTCTGTTGGGATTTTTGTACTAGAAAGATTAATTGGCTGGGATCACAAAACAATGTCAAATAGAAGATGGTAAAATAAATAAATAGAATAATGTTTCTTCCTTCAATTTGTATCTCATCATTCCAGATAGCATTGCTTTGATTTGTGTTAGCTTTCTGTCTCCTATAGTGCCATTACTTCTAATGAAACCGTGTCAGCTGGCATGTAGCTGTAATTCGATGTTATGTTGTAGTTGCATGTGTATAATTTTGTTAGTTTGCTTAGCAATACGTTGTTATTTCTGAAAGCAATTAGCTGAACAAATGCGTGGAATTGTCCATGTAGCAGATTTGGTCACCTGGGAGCTGTTTTCCATACTAAACTCAAGATGAGATGAGTGGAGTAAATTGGCACATTTCTAAGAGGAAGATAAGTTTAGAATTGGCTAACAGTACATGGTACTGGTTGATCAGTTGCTGACTCAGAAGCACATGCCATATTTCCTTTTAGCTCATTACCGAGATATCTTTGAGAGCAGAATTTTCCCCAGATCCTTCAGGAGAACATAGGAATGTCAGTCTGATTTCCAATTCACTAGAGGCTGTGAGCACTGTAGTCACCCACATACTGCACACAAAATAATCACAGGGACAGGAGCCTAGAGTGTAGGTTCTATTGAAAGAGAATTTGAGCTGGCTGGCTAACTCCCTGTTTGCTTTCAATGCTCTCCATAAAATGTTTTCCCTATGCAAACACACAAAGCATATGCGTGTATATATATGTGCGTGTGTATATATATATCTATAATGTACACATATAGGATTATATTTCTAAGTTATTACAGTGCCATTAAAAGCCATCTTCTATACAAATCTTTAGATAAAGAAATCAGTTATTTAAAATCACGCATCAGAGTACATTCAAAGTGAATAGCTATGAAATAAATATTCAGTATTTGAAAAAAGTGCTATTCTAATTATTCAGTTTAGTCTAGGATCACTACCTGTATTTTTATAACTACATTTCCCCAATACTAGGACAAGTTAGAAAAGAGAAAAACAATTCATTAAGAGTAGTTAATTATTATCCCATTTTACAAATTCTGATACAAGCTGACTACTCATGGCACATGCCATTATTCCACTCCATTTTCTTGAAAGGAAGCTTTTACTACTATAAGTATATTCAAAAGGAATGCTCTTTTTTTTAAATATTTATCGTAAACTTCTCTCACGTTTCAAAAATGGACTTTCATGAAGTCTATTCAGTAATTTGAGATATGTCCTAGAAACTGAGATTTAAGAGACAGATTTTATGAATTATAACTTATTTAGAAGCACATTTTCTTTAAAAGAAAGAAAACTTCAGCATAATTCAAGCAAGTTATAGCGGTAGGAAGTATTAATGCGTGAACTGTATCGTCATAGCCACATAGTGTACTTGAGAAACATTTTTGCCTAACAGAGTTGTGCACCAGACCTGGAAAATCTCTAAGACCACGGGTAAGAGTCTCCCCACAAGCTAGGAGGGGGCTGAGATATTTATTTACTGCAAATCTTTCACTGGACTGCAAGGATTTTAAAAAATAAATTATGACTGACCAAAATAGAAACAGTGTAAAAACCACAGTTGCACAGACTAAAAGCCATGTTCATGTAACAGACATTTTTCTAGATATTATTTAAGGCATTTATGTGAAATGTATGGATACCGTATGTTTAGTGGCATTGTTAAAACAGGGTGTCTGTACAAATATTTAGCTGTGGGAATTATAAAATCATAAGGCGATTAAGTTAGCTAGTTGTGAAATTCCAATATTGCTTTTTAAATGACTTCAGGATATAGGAGGTGCTAAGGTTATTATCTGTTATCAGGAATACAGCGGAATTGTACGACTGGATAATAACTAAACAACTGACACAATGTAAAATTACATTATCAGTGTGTTAAAACAAAATTGCGCCCTAAAGGAGTCTACATGCCAGCTCAGAGCTGCAGTGTAATTATGCTTAACTCTGATAATTAAAATACAACGGAGATCAACAGAATCATTTTCATTAAGAAAATTATTAATGATGGTGGTATAACAGTAATTGATTGCAGAGCACCACAGGATAACTCTGTGCAGGAAAGCCAACATGTGTAACGTGTGTCTGGGCCGGTCGGGTTGCGTCGCGTCCCACTGAGCATGCTGCTGGCCAGGCGGCAGCTGTGGGGCATGTCTCCTGCTGCAAATCCTAATTTGGGAAATGACCGCTTTGCAGGCTGCCCCTTGGAGGGACAGGGATGGGTGCTGGTGTACGGGATGATGGCGTGGGGTCGGGTATGGCTGCCAAAAGGGAGTGGCTGCAGGCAGTGACTCGCACACTTCTTAAGCCAGCCATCATCTCAGTTTGTGTGAGGCAGTGTTTGGTTTTGCATTTCCATTAGTGATTTACTGATGTTATTTCCTCCTCTGCCTGGCCTCACTGAGTAGTTTATGCCCTTCGTTATTTCTGAGAGGATGCGGGAGGAGAAAAACACCATCCTTGCCCCAGCGCGGTTCCACAGGCACTGCATGACATCTCTGTAAGTGATTCCACAGGGTGCTCCCGTTAATTGTGCTGGTGGTGCGGACACATGATATCGAGTGCCATAAAAAGCCTCCATCTCTCCGTAAGTGAAATCACAGTCGGTGCCCACTGAGCGACTATAACAAAATCCTTGCTAGGGAGGATGTTGCCTAAGGGAGAGATCCGAGAATTGTCATTTTCTTTTGGTGAACAAAAAAACGGGGAGCGGGAGGAGGGAATTTCGGGGGAGTGCTGCTCCACACAGCTAAGGGACGGGTCCTTGCTCAAACGGATGTGCCTTTTGAACGCTGCCCAAAAAAGTCTATTCTCCAATCACAATAGAGAAGAAGCCTGCTAGGGTGGATTTACAGAATGATATTAGTTAAAATGATGGCTGCCCACACTGAAACTGTGTCATGTAGTTAATTGATTAATAGAAGCTTGAGGGAAGGCTGCACAGAGGAGAGGGCGGGGCAGAAGTTGGGGCTGGAGGCAGAGGACTGTGCTCGACCCTTCTGGGGCTTCCACTGGCTGCTGAGCCCCATAATTCACGTAAAGTAAGTCAGTAAATACATAACTGGTTACTTATTTCACTGGTACTAGGGTGGCTTATTTAGCTGATGTATGTGCCATTTACTGAAAATACAAACATTGTAAAAGTGTTACATGAAACCACTGGTAAAACTGGAAGGCAATTTGTAGTTAATTTTGGTAATTTAAAGTAAACGTCCTAATTTTTAACGTAGAGGAAAAGTCGATTGTTGCAACAGAAGGGTACTTACATTTTTGTTTGGTGACAGGATTATTTTTCTAGATTGTTCTGTGAGATCCTTGATACCATGTTTTTCCCCAGCAAGGGAGTTTTCAGCTAGCAAATACTTTTTTTTTCCCCTGCAACTTCAGGCAATGAAATGGTACATTGCACCACAGACATACAGCATCAGGGACCCTAATGAGACAGAGGTCAAACATCATAAGAAGTTTAAACACTGCTGCATTAGAATATGAGTATAATTTGGTTTGGGTCAGAAAACAAGTTGTTTAGTAGGCCAAAGGTTAACTTGGGGCATATATTTTACATTGCAAGGGGCTTTTTTTCCACATACTATTAAAAGCAAATTGAGTAAATTTACTAAGTCTATTCCACATGAACAGTCAGAAACTGCAGTATCTGCTGTCCTATTGGATGCCTCCATTAGCTATACAGTGTGATGGAGCCTTTGGTGGTGCTAAAGGTTTTTGTTCTTTCTTTGTATCCACTGAAAAAAAAAAAATCTGAGTTTTTAACAACACATGTGACATCCTAATATCAAAGGTCTGTTGAAGAGCTTGTTTTGGATTTCTTTTTATACAGTACTGAAAAATTGCAAAGTATTTCTCAAGAGAAGTATAATTATGTACATAATGCTTATGTAGAATAACATATCTGCATTCGCAATCATTGGAAGGAAATGTGGATACAGACATAAGGGCGTGATTGGTAAGTAGATGTCAGGCTCCCTGTTTGGTTTTGCGGGGATTTGGCGAAGGCAGGATGCCAAATGGCATTGTTGTGAATGAAACTATTGCAAATCAGTCCTGATAATTTCTTTGCTGGACACAGAAGGAGAAAATATTTTGCCTCCATCACTAGTGGTTCTTATGGCTTGTTGATGGCAGTCACATTGTCGTGAACTTGCTTCAGATACTATTCACTTCAAAGAACTCATGGAGCAGGACTGTACTTTTTCCTTATTTTTATTTTTTACCTTTGTAAGTAGATCCAGTGGGGTATTTTCTGCTTTAGGGAGTTAGAGGTCAGGGCCTCGTGTATTTTATTAATATCAACAATAAAAATGTTGTTTTATGCAGCTTTTTGGATATGCATATAATAGCACATGGTATATTATTACATGCCCTTTAAATTCTAAGCATATAGATAATAAAGGGAAGATGACAAGAAATACCAGAGTACATCTAAATTTCCACTTCTAATATGAAAATGCTTTTGTTCATTATTAGTGCATTTCATTTACATAGCAGCCAAATTATATGAATTGTTCTCATAGGTATATTGATTTGGGTCTTTTTTCTTATGTTTTTGTCACTTATTGTGTAGTGTATTTCATAGTCTGAAATTGGAATTATTTTTTATTTGAGGAGACAAGGAAATAGGCACAATACTGACATGATTTGCATGGAATTATGTGTTTCGGACTGAAGCTATAAAAAGCTGTAAACTTGGTCTAAAATTCACCTATGAGAGCATGTTCAGGATGGAAAAGAAGCCCAGTCTGCACTTCACACTGCGACCATATGAAAAGCAACATTGCTTCATACATTGAAATCACTGTCAACAATAAATGCAAACGGAATGCAGAGATTTTTTTTTTCAATGTATGTATTTGTCTCTCATTTTTTCTAAGTCAATTGTAGTAGAATCAGTCATTTAGAAATTTTTTTAAGAAAAATGTTGTCATTACTTTCAGGATATGATATATATGCTAAATGTGTTTTATTTTTAATTAAAGTATTTTTAACCATTATGCTCAGTTACTATTGAGGACTGCAATAACCCTGTGACCCCTGAGGCTCATGGTACCATTTACCTCTGTCATCTTCCCTACAAAGCAAGAGGGAAGAAAAAAGCCCCAAATTTGCTGAGCCACACATTTCAAGTTGTCGACAGCCCCATCCACAAGAAAACAGAAGAAAATATATATGCACTCTGTCCTGTCAAAAGGCTTTCACCTTATCTTGAGAGACTGTCAGGGCAGGAACATCATGGAATGGACAGGAGTCTATTAAATTAATAAGCTGCTGGATGGTGTCTGGAGAGTTATGATGCTCCATAAATCCAGTTTGATCATGGTGGACAAGGTTTAAATCTGCAGCCTCCTAATACACATCCAGGTCCTGGATTGGATTTGAAGTTTTGTGCTGGAGACACAGAGATAGTCCTGTAGCTTGTGAATTAAGATTTATCATTTTTTCATACTTTTTTTTCCCCCCTATACTTCCTGACAAAAATGAAAACACCTTAGGGATCCTGGCAAATGTTACTGCTTGAAATGAAAGAGCTGTTGTCAAGGTGAAACCATGACCTAGAAGCCTAATATCAAACGTGGGTCATTCTTTTCAGGCAGCTCCATTGGTGCTGAGTATAAAATGTCTGTATGTGAGGAAACAGGGCTGGATTCATCTGCAGCCAGTTGTATAGTGATTCCTATTAAATATGTTTACTGTGTATTTGTGATATAAGACCCACTAATGGTGTGCCATGTAAAAGCAAAAGCTGAAAAATTTTGAAATATATTCTTCCCCCATTCAAGGTGGTTCTGTGTAACACTGAGGTGTGAGAATTCTATGTCCCTTATCTCCAAATGGATTAAGCCTGGTGCTAATAATTTAAAGACCCTTCTGTAGCATTCAAGGTGCCAAGCTCCCAGCAAAACCTATGTGATCTGCAGCCGTGATGTCCAAGTGGGTAGTGGAGCTGAGCTACCTGGAATGCAGCAATAAAATCATGTCGGATGTGTTTCGTCTTTAGCAGCTTACAAGGAAGGCCATTATTATGGCACAATGGGTGGAATTCAAGTGTTTCTTGGCCACTTAATTGACCTGCATGCCAGTGATTTATTATTAGGTCCGTAAGCTCCTATTCCTATTACTCTGGAGACTCCAGCAGGTGATTGCTGTGCTTGCCTGCACAGGCAATGGCAGAGCCAGCAGTTCTCTCTTCTCAAACTCCCTAGCCATATTTTGGATCCTGACTAATTTATTTATTGATGATACTTATACTCTGTGTTAAAACAATTTATGCTCATTTTTGTTCTCATTGTTAATTTACGAGCTTAAGGAGGCTTCCTGACATTAGAGAAGAC
This sequence comes from Callaeas wilsoni, assembly GCA_013398955.1. Classification (NCBI taxonomy): domain Eukaryota; kingdom Metazoa; phylum Chordata; class Aves; order Passeriformes; family Callaeidae; genus Callaeas; species Callaeas wilsoni. Next base: position 414,596 of record VWPU01009501.1, read on the forward strand.
TAAAACCATTGTATATGTTAAAGGAAATTGATAGCTCATGTTGCAATACCGGGGACACTGAGATTTGTTTCGTGTTCAGGAAAATGGATTCAGAGCCAAAAGCAATTGAAAAAAAAGCTCTTCTGGAGTGTAGGTTTCCTTAAACAGAAAATGGGATCAAGATGTAACCCTCAGTCATCCATACATACATCTCCCTCCACTGTCTTTCAGGAATTGCTTAAGAGCTGTAGCTAGAGATCATGTATGACTGAATCCTGACCTCTCTATTGATCCTGGGGATCAATGTGTGTACTCTCTGATCCAAAGATCAATGTCAGCGTTTCTCTCCTTCTCCCGTGGTATTCCAGCACTGCTCACTAGTGTAGGCTCTCACGCAAGGAGCAGGATGTCACAGCAGGGCACCGTGGTGCTGAGGCCAGCACTGCAGACCACGTCTGTTTTTCCTAATGCAATGGCAATTGCACCCTGTTCTTGGCGACAGGTTATGAAGTGTGTATAGTAAAGTGGGGAGAAGGGAGACTGAAGGTTACGGAAAGAACTCCGTCATGGCGGAAAATACAGGAGTCCCTCACTGGAGTTCTCCTTGCACTTGAGGCTGGATGTTTCTAGTGCCTACAGCTGCCCTCCTGCTCACCAGGGCTGGGGCACCCCTCAGTCCTCCCACTGTTTTAGTCTTCTCTGAAGAAAACTGAAGAAAGTATGGAGAAGTTGCAACCTGCTTCAATATGTTTTTAATATCTAAGGAATGAGCTCTTGTTACTGCAGACACATAGAGAACTTAGCAGCTTTTTTAAAATGTAATTTCTTTTGGTGTTAGAAAAAACATGGAAAAAATTGCTGTTTCAGATTTTTTTTTTATTTCTTGTTTCAATTTCATTCTGTCAGGGCATATGGGGCAATGTGATGCTGACAACCAAAAATCCATGCTAGAGTGTGCTCAAATTGTGATATTTGAAGCAAGTTGTGATGTTAAAGCAGATTTAGTAGAGATGTTCTGTAACTGCGTGGTGATGCATGCACGTGACTGAATTGGTTGGTGGCATGCAGAACCAAGACTTGTTTCTGGAGCACAAATTCCCTGTAAGATAATTTCCTGTGATAATATCGTAGTATGTAGGCATATATACTTGCATACATGCATAGACATATCTATAAACAGAACCCAAAACCTCAGGCCTCAGTTAAACACCTCAGCCTGTACTTAACTCAAGCTGCAGAAGTTTCTGAAATCCCCTCCTATAGCTGCAATATATACTTCTACATGGGTGGCTCCATCTATTCTAAACAATTATACTATCACTGGTTAGTAGTCATTAAGAGGAAGTATTATTTGAAAAAGACTTCAGAAGATAGAATAAGTCCTAGCTAACATTGTTAAGCCTTAAGAAAATTACTACTATTAGCTTTATAAATTACAGAAGAATGTTAGTTTTGCAATGAAATGGTGAAAGTAGAAGACAACATAGAGAAAAATATACCATTTAGGGAGTGCAACCAATGTAGAAAGAATGTTGACAAGTTAAATTGCATTAGAAACACTAGAAGAGACATTTATTCAGACTTACCAGATGGATTAAGTAACCATTGTAACTTTTTATTTAAAAAATCAAAATGCAGTCAGATAATACATACAGGGCTCTGTAACTTTATTTCGATGAATGAAGAATTCTTGTTTGAAACAGTGATGATGTAGAAACACACACAGGTTGAAATTTTTTTTTTACAATTGAATATATAAAAATAATGTACTAGAAGCATATAAGGACAATGCACTAATTATTCAAGATCTGAAAAAAATGAAAGACATTTTTAAGAAAACTGAGAATCATTGGGTTAACAGGAATTGACTAATATGAATCATAGAATCATAGAATGGCCTGGGTTGGAAGGACCTTAAACATCATCTAGTTCTAACCATCCTGCTGTGGACAGGGACACCTTTCAGAGCTTCATCCAGCCTGACCTCAAACATTTCCAGGGATGGGGCATCCACAACTTCTATGGGCAACCTGTTCCAGTGCCTCAATACCCTCACAGTAAAGAATTCCTTCCTAATATTTAGTCTAAACCTACTCTCTTTCAGGTTGAAGCCATTCCCCTTTGCGTGTTACTTCATGCTTTGTCAAAAATCCCTCTCCATCTTCCTTTTAGGCTCCTTTAATGTACTGGAAGGCTGCAATTAGGTCACCCCAAAGCCTTCTCTTCTCCAGGTTGAACAAATTGAATTCTCTTGGCCTTTCCTCATAAGAGAGGTGCTTCATCCCTCTAATCTTGGTGGCCTCCTCTGGATTTGTTCCAGCAGGTCCATGTCCTTTCTATGCTGGGGACCCCAGACCTGGATGAAGCACTCTGGGTGCAGTCTCACCAGAGTAAAGAGTAAAGGGGCAGAATCACCTCCTTTGACCTTCTGCCCACATGCCTTGGATGCAGCCCGGAAGATGTTTGGCTTTCTGGGCTGCAAGTGCACATTGCTGGATCTTTTCCAGCCTCTCATCCACCAGCACCCCCAAGTCCTTCTGAGCAGGGCTGCTCTTGAGCTGTTTATCCCCCAGCCTGTGTTGATACTGGAGGTTACTCTGACCCAGGTGCGGCACCTTGCATTTGACCTTGTTAAACCTCATGAAATTCCCATGGGCCACTTCTCGATCTTGTCCAAGTCGCTCTGGATGGATCCCATCCTTCAGATTTGTCACCCACAGTTGTGTCAGCTTGGTGTCTTCTGCAAGTTTGCTGAGAGTGCACTCAATCCGTTTGTCTGTGTCCTTAATAAAGATGTTAAATAGCCCTGGTCCCAGTAGGGACCCCTGAGTGGCACCAGTTGTCTCTGATGTCCATCAGGTCTCTCAGACATTAACCACTGCCCTTGGGTTGTGACTGTCAACCATATTCTTATCCATCTAGAAGTCCATCCGTCAAATCCATCTCTCTTTAGTTTAGAAAGCAGGATGTTGTGGGGGACCATGTCAGAGGCTTTGCAGAAGTCCGGACAAATGACATCTGTTGCTCTTCCCTTGTCCAGTGCTGCAGTCACTCCATCATAGAAGGTCACTGAGTGGGGCAGGCAAGATCTGCCCTCAGTGAAGCCATGCTAACTTCAATTGAAAACTAAGATGAAGTATTGTTGTTGGTCTTTAGCTCAAACAAATGTTCAGACATGTAAGAATGGAAACATCTGAGATGTAGGGGAGATAGCATTGTCTTTGGCCAGACAAAACGTTTGCTGACATGATAAGATGGGCAATTGAACTTAAAGTGTGAGATGAAAAGGAAATGTTTTACACTAGGAAATGAGAAGGGTGGCATCAAGTGATCACTGTGCATCTTCTATTAATAATCTGTTCTTTTAAATGTGAACAGGCTCGCTTTTATGGTGACTGCATGTGCATTTTAATGGATTTAAATTATGTGAGGTTTAAATGCATTTTCAAGTTACAATTAAATGAAAATTTAAAATAAGACTGACAGATTGCTAAGGCTAAGCCAGTTCTATGATTAAGGTTCAATTAAATTATATTTATCATTGGCGCAAATGAAGTATAAAATCACAAACAATGATATTTTTCAGTGGCTTACTTTGGTGGAAAGTGTAGTCTGAAGTATGACTTTGAGACTTTTATCTTTCATTCCCTCCTAAAGTAGAAATTAATTAGGGCTAAAAAAGCATTGGCTGTAGGTTCAGAACCCCATCCCAAGTCTTTCGTGGACCAGTGGTCCAGGAGCAATTTACTGTTTGTCATGCAAAGTATTATGTATTTTATTTGGGTTTAACTAGCTAAGTTAGAGGAAAAGGTTGAAATTTTGATAGTTGTCTAAGGAATGAACTGTTTTTGTTGCTTTCGTGGAAGCCACTTCTGGTCCTTTGGACTTTCTGAAAAGATCTGCTCAGACTAACTCCTTAAATATGGTTCTTTCTCTTTCCATGTACTTTCTATGTAAATCCCTAAATGTCAGAAGCTCTGCAGTGAGTCAAGAGAATGCTGGGTTTGTACATGCCAGCTGTTTCTCAGTTTTATCCAGTGTACCATAACAAGTGAAGCAGAACAGTTTTCTAGCTTTCCACAATATGATCTTCAGCTTTATGTAGATGTGGCACTGGTGCTCTGTATTTTTGATACACTTCCTAAAATTCATTATTTATTTGTTCTTCCTTTTTCCTACCAAAATTTGTGTAAAAGCAATTATATTCTGCATTCTCTTTTATTGATTTTATCTTAATTTTATAATCTAGGACATAATTGGATTAACTTTGAACATTGAGCAACTCGAATTTTTTAATATCTTTAAAAAATTATCCACAGCATCGTAAAAATTGTTCTTTCAAAATGCCATTTCTCTCCTTTTTTAAAGAGTGATGTTAAGCAGAAAAAAATTAATTTTGGATCAATTACACCTAAAAAAGCTCTATAATATATTCAGCTAGAAGATTCCAAAAAAGTGATGAGCTGATACATGACCTTCTTCTCTTTAAGAACATATGAACAAATTCAGGAAAGTGAAGTGTGATTCTATTGCTAGTGTGTTCCTAATTATTGCAAAGCCTAAACATTGAATAGTTGAATACTCAAAGGACTAATTGTACAGAGAGAATTCAGTTCCTGAGTCAGAGACATCTCCAAAAGCACCCATTGGGAAGTACTTTCCTTAACAAAAGCATTTTCTTAAATGGGATTCTTTTCAGCTATTAAACTGATACACAGGAGATCTAGGAGTTGGTCTTCAAGCTGAAGATACTGAAGAAAATTCTTAACTTCAGGACTGCTATTTTAGTGTGTTAGTCTTGTCCCATGTGTCATCTCTGGGACATTAATGTTACAGAGGAATCAATAGAAGCTGATTAGCAGAGGTTTTCTTTGAGAACTTTGGCGTGACAGTCTGCAATTAATATCCAGAAGCATTCTTTATTTTTACATAGTTTCCTTACCTTCTTTCTTTCTAGAGAAAAGTTGAGTCGATTTGAGTTTGAAGTTTGCAAACTCCAGTCACTAATAATGTTAGTTAATTAGTTGTTATTATTATTAATAATGCTGGATACTGGGGGAAAAGAGAGATCAGTTTTCAACAGTAAATCGGAATCTATTTTGTCTTTTGGAAATGGCCCAAACAGATTTTAACTATATGGTACAAATCAAACACTTGATTTATAAAACTGTATCTCTTTCACAGTAACAACTTGTCAGATCCTGGTAAAAGGTTGCCTCTGATTCATGTTTCAATGAATTAATTTACTGTAGCCCCCCCAGAATTAGCTAGTGGATGCACATGCCCAACTAAATACAATGAAAAAAATTGTACACTGTTCCTCTTCCTGTTATTTATTAGATTTTTGACATTCAAGTGTCATGAAAATGGGTTAATATTTGCTAAGTGAAAGAGTTTTATAGAATAATACCGTATACTTAAAACCAAAATGTAATTATCACTGGTTTTTTTCACTTTCTCAAGCCCTAATGTTGGGCGCCAATTTTAATGTGCTGATTTGGACACAGATTTAGGAGGAAACAACCCAAAACGGGCATTTCTCTCTCTCCTGCCTGCCAGGCAAGCAGGCCCTGGCAGCCCCTCCCCTCACGAGTTCAGAAAAATAATTTCTCGAATGAAAGTGAAAAAAAAATATTTATTTAACAAACAGAGTCCCCTGCAGGCACGGGGCAGAAAAGGATATTGANTCCCTTCCTGGCTAAGGGGCTGGTGAACTTTATATACTCCCTTCTGTCTGTAAAACTTAGCTGCTCCACGGTCCTGAGCCAGCTTAGGAGAACATCTGTGCAGAAGATCTGCCGGGCAGAGTCCAGGGACCCTCCTGGAGAGTCCCACCGAGCATCGCAGAGATGATAAGCTGGTCTTGGACGAAGAAGCAAGACAAAAACAGTCCTAAAAGGAACAGAAGCCGCTGAGGCAGATCACAGTCTCGTTCCGCTGAAAGCTGAGGAGCTAGAGGAAAAAATCCTCCTTTTTCTCCTAGCCCAGAGAGAAAGTATGTAAACATCTAATTGCAAGGTCAGGCAAGCTGCTTTGAAGAGTTTCGTTGGCTTCTCTTTCCCTTTGTGGTTTAAAGGTACAAACTACATTTCTACAGATCAAGCAGGTGATGGGGAATACAGTATTGTCATAGAATCACCCCAAGACAGTAGAGGACACAAAACCAAAAATACTCTTAAGAAAAAAAAAAATCTTTTTACTTGGGAAGCAATCTTACTTTCCTATGATATTGTTAAAGACAACTTTGAGTTTTAAACTCAATATTCTTGTAGAGTCACTATATTATTTTGCTTTATCCTTACATAAATATTCTTTCTATGGAAAATAGATTTCTTTCATAGCACTGAACCAGTTAGGCTGTGTCCTTAACACACGGAACAGCTGTTAATGTTTCGGTATATTTAAAATATTTTCAGTATATAGCCTTTGGTTGGTACATTGTCTTTTTTGTTTGTTTGTTTTTTGCATCACAGTCAGTTATCTTCATTGGCATCTACTGGTACAAAATGGATGTAGTGAAGTAAAGACCCATCCCGTAATTTTCCTCATTCATTGTTCTCATTTCTTTCCCGATTTTCTGACTCTGCAGAAATTCAGGTGCATAGAGGAAATGTCTAAAGAAGAATGAACCACATCTCTGAGTAGTCCTTTCTTATCACCTATAATGTACCATAAATTGTATGTACCCAACGATACTGAACTCTGCCCTCCACAGATGGAAAAAAATTGTCACTAGTCAGGGTAGGTAATCAGCAGGGACTTACAAGTCCTTTGACATCCTTTCATCATAGGTCCTAAATATTGCCTTAGCAGTAGAGCTCTTTGGCAAATTAAAACACAATACAGAAAGCACACAGGACTTCATATAGAATTCAGGCAATGAAAAGGAAGTGCCAGAAGTAACTGAATCCCAGCATTTTGATATGTGGCTTGCTTAATTACATTTGCCTTTGTTCCCTTTTGAAAATGGCATGCATCATTCTGCCTTTTTCAGAGCTTATATAGCAGTCTGTGTATGATAATCTAGCATTTAACTACACGTAGCTGGACTGCTAAATAAATTTTGCAGAGTGATAGTCTGCATATCATGTGGCATCTTCAAAATCCTTTTGTATTATCTGCCCAGAATATTTAGTATAAACTGAAGTAATAGTACACAAGAAAGAAAAACAATTATACAGTATTCTTCATGTCTGAGCAGCCCAAATAGTGAGTGTATGATTTACAGCATTTGTCACTGAAATGCAGGAATATTTTTCATGATTGTGTTTTTTAAATGCTCTGCAAGATGTTCAGTATCAGTATGCATGTTTTTAAGGCAGGAGGTAAGAAGCAAACATTTCAAGTCTTATTATTTAGGAAGAATTTGGATGCTTAGCGTGTCTATTTACATCTATCCCTACAAAGTCAAGAAAATAAAGAATTATTTGGAAGGATATTGATGGATTGTTGTAATGTAACTACTCAGTCAGTGAGACTTTTGATAACTCTCATATATACTTGGAGTCAAAGGTGCTGACGTGTAACTTGGCTATATTTCATTAGATTTATGTAAGAAAAGTGGGAATTTTTCTGAATTCATTTGATATGCTCCTTTTTTTAAAATTTTTCCTTTTTCAGCATAGATAACTCTTGTTTTGGGAAATTTTAACATAAAATTTTTACTTACTTATCCCATGGACAGCTCACAGCTTAGTGAGTTCCTTAGAGTAGTTGGTTAGAATTTGAAATCTTTCCAGTTCTTAGTTTACCACAAATTTGTTTCTACCTGAGGACACACTAATTCTTAGTAGTAGAAATAAATTTGTGGTAAACTTATTATCATCCTTTCATAAGGAGAAGAAACTAAAACTTGAAATACTAGCAGCAATTTTTTGGTTTTTCATTTGCATCACAGTGGCATATGGCTTTGAATTCGGACCTTAATTCACACTTCCTCAGAAAGCACTAACATTTGGATTTGGGAGAAGGTTGTGATTCTTGGCTTGAAATAATTTTTTTCAGACTTGTACCCTTTCTTAATTCAAAGTTTGGTCCAATCTTAGTGCATTATGTAAATTTTTTAATTGGGGGAGATTGTGAAGACCTGTTTCTCTTGGACAGAAGGAAATACAGAAAGGCAACCAAAGAGACTGAACACAGTGTTATTCTGAACTGTCAGGTTGTTCATAGGTCTCTCTAATACTTCTCAGGTTCTAGTCTGCTGGTGATATAGTTTCAATAGATACACTAAGGCAAGTGCCAAGACCAGCTTTGACAGGGTTTTCTTTTTTTTTTTTTCCCCTTTTTTTCCCCCCTCCTCTTCTTTCTCTTTTAATCCCTGTGGGGCTCTGTGATTTTTCATAGCTGGACTAAAGTTGTGTCAACGGGAGACTTGCACCATAAAGACTGAAATGTTAAAGAAAGCTACAAGGAACAGCTTTGAGGCAAGGTTTCAAGCTTTGTCATCACGCTTGAAGAATTTTCTGTTTAATGTACTGTAATGCAGTATTCAATGGGGACAAGTTTAATTGAGTTTTACACAACCCAGTTGGGAGTAGCGCTGCAAGGTAGGTGATGTCTAGGTTTTTAATCTTCCACTCCAGAGAGGCTTGTTGACGAAGTGGTTCTTTCTCTTTGTAAGAAAAAAGGGAAGCATGAGAAATGATACATCCGTGGATAAAACCAATTGGCAACCCCCAAAGGAATGAGGGCGATAAGGCGAATCCAGCACTTGTAAGAAATAAAAGAATCCAACTGTTCATTTAAATGAGAAACAACACATGTGATTGAGGAGGCAGGGAGGCTGGGCACTGGAGTGGGGAGGAAGGGACTAATAAACAGAGTGGCTGGTGTTGGAGTTAGGCGTCCTGCACAAACAAACCAGGGTTTGTTAGGCAGATTACCAAAGAGATAGTTAATGACCTGTATTTTTTAAAGTAAAAGGAGAGCCGGGCATTTCCTATGTCGGAGAAGGTGGCTGAAGTGGCAGGAGGGAGGAAGCCGCTGTTAGGCAAAGCCCTACTTAAAGAATCACTATTTCTTCCCTGAGGCCTAACAGCAGCTCTCTATCAAACAGCGTAAAAATAGCACTGGACCCTGTCAGAGAGAAAATAATACCTTCTGTGTAAGCCTCAGTGTATTAAACTGTAGTCCTGTTCAAGTTACTTCTGCTAGAACTTAAGCAGCCGAAAGGATAAAAGCATGCAGTCAATATACTGCCAAATCATCTCCCTGCTCTGGCTCGGCATCCTTGCTAAAGCAAAAAGTGTTTATCTCTCCCTAAAAGCACTGTCTGCCCTTCATGAAAAATTCTGCTCTTGCCAATCATGTACAATTATGTGTTAGAGCTTATTTTAATTTTCACCTACAAACCTATACTCTTCCACTTGTTTTCTCTTAAGATATTTAAGAGATTTGACCTGGTATATGACTGAAACTGTTTGCTTGTTTGCTTGTTTTGTCATTTAATGCTTCTATTGGTGTTTTTGTTCAGAGGTTTTCCTCCTCTCCCCAGAGTCATTTGCTGGAGGAGATGCTGTGCTGTGCAGTGAGTGTTTTCAGATTTCTTCTACCATCTTACCATCTCTTATTTTGCCTCATCAGAATCACGAGGACTTAACACAGTGACTTTTTTGTAAAATGTACTGAATACCAAGGTTGGCATGAGCTTAAACAAGCACTAGTTGTGGAGTGCTTTGCTGCCAAGTGAGGCGTTTGCCCTCCTTTTGGGAAGGCTGTGGGGCAGAAGGGCAGCCAGCCAGGCCAGCCTTGCACACACCTCGAGGGCTGCCTTCCAGTTCCCCAGGTGAGCTCCAGAACCAAGTTTAGCCTCACGCCTTTCTGTAGACTCCCCAGTAGCCCCTTCTTTGGCCTTTGGCTCCCACAGCCACCCCAGGGGAGGGGAGGCGACCGTGGCTGTAGTCCAGCCTGCTGTCAGGAGGAGAGCTGGGGGTGGGTTTCATAATGGTGTGGAAAGCCTCGGTAACGAGCTATTGTGTGGGAGGGTTGAATTTCACCCACAGAACATATACGGTGAGAGAAATTGGTAATTGCATCAGAATATGCGGAATTGCACTGTGCTGCTTTCTGAGGTACCACCAGAATCCCTGTTAAATTTATAAATACAGTGCACATGCAAAGTGTAGAGCTGAGCAAATAATTCACAATGAATAATTTATCTGACAAATTTAGCCTTTTTTCTGCTCATGAAATATCCATGAACAGATCTGTGATTTGTAACTGCAACCTTTACAGTGCATTAGCATAGGGTTTTTTTAAATTTAATTTCCTTGTGTAGTTTGGTGTAAAAAAGTAATTCCCTGTTATTATTCATACTAGCATTTTAAATAGTCCAAAAGTAGACTTTGAAGTTCAGCCATCGACTAAGGGAAGGGGTGAAGGAGACAGGTGTTTTTACCTTGCTGCTGCTGCTGTTCATCCAGAAACACTTTTTCTGTAGGCTACATTTACAAGGACACCTCACAACAATTTTTATTTTTGCAGCCTCTATATTTGGTGTAGAAAAACACAGAGCTGCCTCTTCTTTAATGGAAGAGAATATTCTGAGAAATAACATCCAAGGATGCAGAGATTTCAGGTAAAAACTGAGGTGAGAGGTCTTGGAAGGATGGGGCTGTACTCTCACACTTTGTTAAGAACAATTCATATTTTGAGGGATTTGCCATCTATCTCTGTTGTAAGACATAGACTATATCCCTATTATATCCTGAAAATGGCATCCTTTTGGATGGGCTGAAAAATGGCCTCTGCATTGGCTGAAATAATGGAGAGAAATGAAATTCATCTTTCATAAGACCTTAGCAAACTTTGTAGCCCCATTTTCAGAACAAAATGTTTGTGGCTGAAAAATAGAAACTAAACCCCTTTGGTTTTCTGAGCGAAATGGTTTGAAAATGTAGCATTAATATACATGCTTTCTGAATATTCTTACATGATTTTTTTTCCCATTATCTCTTCATCTTTCTAGTCTACTACTTCCTGTACAGTCAAACAAAATCATCACTATTTACTGTGGACTAAACTGTGAGGAGTTTAACCAGTTTCACTTAAGTTATCAATTGAATCTCTTTGCAGCTTTGTTACAAATAGAGGTAGGAATTTTTACTGTTGCTAACCTTAAAATTTACTGAATTCCTACTATGATTTCAAAATTTCCAAAATATTTTTAGCATAACCCATATTTTTTATTTGTGTATTTAAAGCTATAACCTCAGAGGTAATGCTTAAGAAATGGGCAGAAATATAAGAAAATTCTGTGGAGAAACTTTAATTAAGTGGGCCTACTGTAACCCAAATAATGTATTTGTTCTTCATTTGGCATATTTAAGGATAATACATATTTTGTGAGGCTTTCACAGGTTTAATATATAGCTCTGCTCAGAAGAACAGTTTTAACAATACCTATCTGGTCAATAATCTCCATAATCTGCTTATTCTCTACATGCAGAATTAAATCTGTAGGCTTTGCTGGGGAAAAAGGTTTACTTCATCTTTTCTGACGGTATGTCAGAAAAGAAAGAGTCAGTTGGATTTTACCCATATGTTTTCTTCTCAGAACAATTTAGTAAATTCTAAGTGGTTCTATATCATTAGAAACCTACTGAGGGTGTTGAATACCTTCTAGAGCTGCCATTAAAAAAAGACCAAACTTGGTCCTCAGAAACACCATGCTCAGTGATGAGTGATACAGAGAGAACCCAGCTGGACTTTCAAAGCCAGGGTGAGTTTACACAACTGCTACTTCTTATAAATGGATCCACTGCCCATAGAAAGAATTGAGGTGTCATGAAAGTCCAGCATCTATTTATATATCTATAATAGCCCGCGACCACACATAATAAAAATGAGTAGTTCACTAATTCATTTTTTGGTATTACATAATAACAAAAAAAGTCTTTAGGAAGATTTCAAAGCAAATCCCACAGCAGTCAGCTGAAAGAAGGGATTTTGGCATTTCTCCATCCTGCAGATATTAAGACCATTTCGGATATAGGAAAAATAGGCATAAGATACTCTTCTTGCCTTCTTTACAAAGCTGTTTGAAGCAAAGCAAAACCCAAATGCTCTCAGTGAATGAAGTATTCATACAATCCCCCAAAATGTTGGTGTAGGTAGATTAGTATATAATAAAAGTAGATGCTGTAGCAGGTTGTCTGGAATAATTCCAGATGTCAAGATCCATCCATTCTTGCATCCATCCAAATTCGTTGAAATCAGTGCTCAACCTGAATGGACATCTCTGAGCAGATGTAGCCAAGGGCTGGTGAAGGGAAATCTAATTTGGCATCAGTGGAACCAGGATTTAGCTCATAGGGCAGACTGTGTCAAGTCTCTAGATGTGATTCTGACTTCAAGCCCTCAGCATCCCATTTGTACATGTCGTAGTTTTACAGCTCAGACTGGCATAAGATCAGGGAACAAAGTATTTTCCAAGAGCCTCCATACTGGACATCTGTGTCGCTCTCACAGGAGTATAAATGCTTGTTTGTCTTCTAAGGAAAATGAAGTAAAGCCGAGCATCACAGGACATCCTGATGCAGAAAACTGAAGCACTCTATAGATCACCTCTATCTTTCCTTCAATTGCACTCAGATAGAGTATTTTGGTGAAGTACATCTCTCCAACCCTCATGCAGACATAGAGACCAAAAATTTGCATAGATCCCAATCCCAAAGTTGTATTAGTATTATGGAAAGTATTATATTAGGTAATAATGAGTTGAGTAGTTTTTCCTTCTTTCACATGTAAATGGTTTTTACCCAGGGATGACAGACACATCCACACCTGAAAACATCTGGGTGGGCACTCCTTGATGTGCTTGTTCTAAAAGGAGGCTGTCTGAACCATCCTGGTGGAAAGTAAAATACTCTTTCTGCACATCATGCAGTGGGAGGGAGACTTGGGGGTTTACAACTTGCTGGAGATGGAGCAATTAGAAAAGCAAAAACATGCAGAGAAGTGAAGACAGAGAAGTCACAGATGATCCTAGGGAGGAAAATAAGTTCTGTTTAAAACTTTTGCTAGTGAGATGATCATGTAATTTAGTAATGGGAGCTATTTCAAGTTATTTTAAGCCAGTGTTTCACTGGCAAATCAATGCATTTAAATTGATAACTCTTGAGAGCAGTACAAATTAGAGCTAAATACCTGTGCAACAGCAAGAATTTTGTTTGATTGTTTTTTCTTTCTAAAAGTTACAATATAATAATATATCAAGATAACATAATTAGGTAGGAATCTGCAGAGCTTAAATACAGTCAGTTTTATAAAGAAGTGTGGAAGCTGTTACAAACAAATGAAAACATCACCCAGAAACATAGACTGAGGAGATGAAAACATGCAGGGAAAGAATAAGAAAGTGAGAATTCATCTTTCTTTCACAGATGATAACATCAGCACACCTATTATTAATAACATAATATGTAATCATGAATATCTATAAATTTCCTATAAATATTTAAGTATTTGTTCTATCTTACATTGTAATTAATTTCTGATATTGTCTTGATGCAGCTGGAAACAAGTTCTAAGGATAAACTCTCAAGATTTATACTTGTAAATATTAACTTTGAAGTTTAGTAATAAGCTCATCTATGGACATTATTCGTTATTTTACTTGGAACTGAGTGAAGATCAGAAAATAAGCATAGTGATGTATTATGCGTAGAACAAACTTTACGGGAAATTTTATTTTGGCATTAAAGAGTTTAGGGAAATTTGGAATTGCTTTCTAGAAAACATTTCCTTTTTTTTTTCCCATCCAGTTTCTGAGTTTTATATTGAAATTGCAAAATGTGTTCATTTTCAAATATTCTACTGCATAACTACAAATGGTGCCTTGAGCTTTCCCACTGCATATTTAGGTTTTGCCAAAACAAAACTCCGGTTTACATCCCCTTTTGCCAAATTAAGACCTTCATTTCCATTTCACCAGAATTTAGGAAAAGGAGTTCAAATGTGAGGTCACTGAACAGTGATTTAGCCTTCTAAGTGATGTCTTAGTATTTTCAGAAAAGATTAAATTAATTCAGTTGTTTGAATTATATTTCAACATTTTAATTTTTTTAATATGATAAGTTTATAGAATGATAAGTTTTCTGTTGAAATGGAGAGCTATGCATTCTTGGGGTACAGCCCAATTCTGTTAGGAAAATGTGTTGCAATTGCTAAAGAATTGCAAGGAATGAATGATTCTCAGGAAATGAACAATGGAAAATATGGACACGTTAATCAGTCTAGTTTTTCTTCCTCTTGCAAAAGAAAAAAAAAGAAAAGCAAGCATGCAAGCAAGGATCATACTCTCTCTGATATTAAAATCTATGGGAATTTGATGAGATAAAAGAAATGTTAAATGAACATTCTTCCTCTAAACAGACATGTCTAGAAAGGCAATTTTAGTAGTACAGCAGTGTAGCATTTTGTTTTTTCTGCAATAAAGCCATCAGATCAATAAAAAATTACGTAGCAGATTATTATTACACTGTGCTCACTATAGCTCTAATCGTAAATAATACAGCAGTTATCCTGGTTATATTAATTATAATTAGAATGCAGATAATGCAGACGGTCTTTTATTACTAGAGCCAAATCAATTTTCCAGTGTTATTCAATGCAAGGTCACACAAAGTTGTTGAAGCTCTTAGACTTCTTATGAAATGACCTGCATATGTAAGAGAGGGTTTGGCTCAGCTGTGTAAGACACATTGACTGGGAAGTGCATTGAAATAATTACAGCCATGAACTCTTGCCTATAATGGCAGAATTTCATTTTATAAAGTAAGCATAGCTGTAATCCAGGCTCCTTTATGGTGGGAAGCCTCATAAATCTTTCAGAGAAGACCAAGCCTTTCTCTTATTTGTAAAGCAGAAATCAAAATGAATTGGTCTCAGTTGTTATTCTTTCCATCTGTACTGTTGTGCTAAACATACTGAATGTGTTTATGTTGTGTATCAGTACAGAAAAAAAAAATTAAAATAAGAAAATACTTAATGGAGACATTTCTTTATTTTAACATAGGCTGTTTTAAAGTTCATTTGTTTGGGCTCTGGCTCTCCTGGATTGCTTAAAGCTTTTATCATCTTTCAGGATTGCATTGGCTTAATGTATTTGTCTTCTATCTCTCATGGCTTCAGTTTAACTCAGAATCACAGAGGAACTGATATGCTTAAAATGTGCCTGTCTGTCCTGTAACTGATGAGCAGATTAGTAGGACACTGCCAGATAATCATCTCTGAGATGCATTGGATTCATATGCGTAAATGACACATGGCAGAGAGGGGGAAAGATCGAGGAAAGTGTCTTTCAGTTGTGTGCTTTTCTGCTTTTTTAAAGCATGTGTGCAGATGGCCATTAGATATGCTCTATGGTGGATTCTTGCAGTTTGGAATTTACTTTTCCTCTTTTTGTTCTGTGTGGTATGTATCGAAGTGCTTCCACAGAAACAAAGCAGCCAGTAGTAAACAGAGCGGAGGCTGCAAGTACGAGCTAGTTAGTGAGAGGCACAGTGCTAGGAACAATGTGAAGAATAAAGGGATGGTTGCCATTTGCTTGCTCACTTACTTTGTTTTGCTTTGCTTTGTTACTCAATAGAACATATGCTAGAGGAAAAAAGGATAGCCCTCCAGTGAAAAAAAAAAAAAGTGCATTTATTTGAAGAATTGGTGATACTTAAATCTTTAATATTTCTCTCCAAATTGTGCTCTCAGATTTGCTTTTAAATCAGCAGGAGTTTGGCATGTGTATGGGAGCATAGCTGTCCAGGCAATCTCCTACATGCCCACATGTGTTTAGTCTTACATCTGGCCTCTAAGTAATACCTTCAATCAGTAGTGTGATGGCATTTAAAAAAGGGTCTCTGATCACTTTTTGTTTTTTTTAGCTTGTCATAAATCCTATTATCAGCAGTACCTGAGCTTGAGGAATTCAGTCATTTGAATCAAAATGCTTCTTCTGACAATAACCAAGGAAGGAGACAAAGCCATTTGGCAAGCAAATGAATCTTAAGTACACACACTGGAAATGTTTATACTTTGTTCTAGATAAATGTAGGCTGCATTTTGATAGTATATCAGTATTCAGCTTATAGAATGTGAATGGGATTTATGTGTGAGAGGAAATGTGAGAGAAATAGAGGAAGGGGTGTTAAGGAAAACTTGGTATAAATGGACTTTGAGGCTTTACTCAAATTCAGGAGATACGCACTTTCAAATCAAATTATTCCAAATTAAAAAAAAAAAAATTCTCTTCAGAGATACTTTTGTGACATATATGATGTTATACGTGTGATACTTCTCATGGAGCCTCCAGTTTTGTGTGACTTGATTTAATCTTATCAAGAAATAATTTGATTTCTTGGAGCCCCACTTGCCTCTTTATTTTGATGGCAGTAATTTAATCAGGATTTTCCATAAGCCTCCCATTCTCTGCAAACACATTGCTGGGTTTGATTGGTTGGTTTGGTGTTTTAATTATAATAATGTATTAGTATTTACAGGTTCAGGGCATTGCACCCTAAGCTTGAGATGCAAAACAGAGCAAGGAAATATTGGGGAAAAATTGATTTTAGTTTATCAGTTTCATTTCACTGAAGTAAATGTTCCATTTTAACTGTTTAAAGAGCACAGCATCCTTTTCCTCCTTTTCACCTAAATTGTTTGGTTTCATACAAAGGAAGAAAACTCACACATTTGAAAAGTTCACGTTAAATCCAAGCAGTACAAAGGTATACTATATGATTGCTTAGTGTACAACTTTTTCTTTTCTTTGCGTAAAAAATTCTGAGGTTCATGGTATATATTCTTGTGAAGGGTTTTTTTTAAGGCACTCTATCTCAGAGGTAGCATGTGTATCAGGGGAGGCAGGGATTGCTATGGTAAGTACCCCTGCTTCAAATAATAGGATTTGGGAATTATTTTCAGTCCAAAACATAAGGGAAAAAAATGTCTAAAAGTGACCTTGTCGTCTGAATTAACTTCCATGAGATTCCACTTTAAAATGATATGCCCAGTATTATCATTTTACTGCCAAAAACTGGGAACACTTCCAAATTTTGACTTAGAAATTATTGTACTTCCAACTGAAAAAAAAAAAGAAGCTTTTTGAAGTACTTCTTTTTGTTGAATACTGTAATAGATGGCTCTGTAAAATCCTGAGTAAATGGCCAAGACCGCAAGTTCGAGCTGCCCCCAAGGCAGTCTTATCTTACACACAGGCTTTTAGAAGATTTTTGTTTTGTTCTTGAATGTGTGTAGTTTATGTGTTTCATCAGAAGATGCCTGGTTTTTTGCCTGACTCTACACCCCCATGTCAATACCACTCAGGTTCACAAGGGGAGTTAGCCGCGGGATTTGTCCTGTGCTGAAGAAAAAAGATTATCTTTCCTGTAGGGTGGGGGGAAGCGCATTGTGCACATCTCTAAAGTAAAGACTGCGGGAAAAATGAAGAGGGCATAACTTTTTAATATACAATAGCATTCCTAAGTTAATATAGCATGCTGGAATGTAGTGGAACATTTTATTATTCGGCAATCGTTTTTCTTTACATCTTGTAAATAAAATGTTCCTTGTCTTAACGGGCATTCGGCAACAGCAGGGTAGGTTTCTAATCAGCCACACAAACCACTGCTCTAAGTGCACTTGATAGTGTCTCCAGCAAATAGCTTTAGAAAATATCCTTCGCAGTGTACGTACCCTCATGTGAGGATTACCTGCAATGATATGATACATCCTCATACATTCAGGCAGCCTCGTGTGCCTCTGCTCTATCCTGGCTTTCACTGTCACTGTTTCCGAAATGGCCTTTCTGCCTCCTGATCACAACATGAAGCAAAAAAGTGCCATCTGGACACTGCATGCTAAAAAGTCAGAGATCTGTACACTGTATTATGCCCAAAAGGACATTTTCTTGTCAGTTAAGCTGCCATGTACTTTAGTCTGTCACTGATAACTAACAAAATTACAGTATGGTAATTTTAATTGGAAGCTATCCATTTTCATCCCTCAGGTTTTTCTTTTATTCCCCGTGGCAATCTCCTCGTGCAGCAGGCTGCCCGGCCGCGGTGCCCAGCTGCCAGGGTGCTGCGCTGCCGCCGCTGCCTGGCATCTCCACTGGAGCCACCGGCCCAAGCTCAGCCCCGTGTGTCCTTTTCCTAATTCCTTAATTCTGCTGCTTTTTTACTCACCTGGAGTCCCACAAAGCCACTTGACAATTAAGGTTATAGAGCAAAAGAGGCAGCATCAGACTGCTGGATGTCGGAAAGATACTGATACGGGCCAGGGAGGGGGAACACCGGGTTAGATGGAGAAGGTGAACATTTCCCTGTTGGAAAGCTGTAAGTAAGAATATTTAGGACATCAGTGTTGTCGTTACTGGGGAGGCAGAGAGGGAGTGAGAGCCTCTCACCAGAAATAAGAACAGCATCCATGACTGCAGGAGTACAGAGGAGGGGTAGCTTGCTTTTAGAGGGCAAAAACCAGGGTAAGGACAGGAAAGTGGAAAGTAAAAAAAGATGAAAAAGGAATCAAACTCATGGGATATGAAAGACTGTATTTTCATTTTAATGTATACATAAAGATTGATGTTGTTTTGCTTATATTTATTTGTCTGTTTGTTATCTGAGTGGTGCATGGTGCAGGGAATTTTACTGTTTTTTCCTTTTATCTGGATGACTCAGAAAAGTAAAAAATGCAGCCTGTAATATTGGCTTATGGCCTGGCAGAGTAGAAGGGGGTGCAAGCCAAACTCCCAGTCACCTGAATCTCCTTGCAGAGGAGAATCGAGTATACATTTCAAACTTGGAAATAAATTCAGCGTATGAATGCACCAAAATAGAATAAATCTGCATATGGACTTAGATATACAAATAGCAATTGAGCATATCTTTAAAGAGAATTTGGGTCTCTACAGAATTAGTGCCAGATTAAAAACATAACATGCATTTTTCAAGTTACAATTCTGTGGCCAATACCATTTTGTGTAAAATAAAGTGCTGTTGTCCATTTTCAGAGCATCTTGAATTGTTATAGTCTTAACACCAAGTTAGTTGGTGCACTACCAGCTGGATTTTTATAAAGTTTTTAATGACAAGATAAATACATATATTCTAAATTTAAGAGACTGACAGTTCTTATCATCTTAAAAATTATCTATAAATATACCAAAACCAGAAAATGTGAAAACAAGCATCATTATCACTTTAGTCTAAAAATTGGGCCGAAATTGTGACTGCAAGAACAGCATGGGAAAAACAGAATGGCATGGGATGTGAGTGCCCCATAGACTGGGCACTAAAGTTATCCTTCTGTATTTGCAGTGGGTTATGTCGGAGGTCTTTTTCCTCAGCAAAAGTTAATGTTTTGTCTAAACATCAGAAAAATACAAAAATTTAAAAGCACAAAATGAGCAAGGTCAAAATTCATCTGCCCAATGTGCAGCTAAATTTATGAAAACAAGTTATTTGTAGTTGTAGTTTTATTTTTTTATAATTTTGCTAGATTCAGTTATCTTGCTCCAATATGGAAAACCACTAAACAAGGCATTTGATCTTGTTCTTTAATAGGAGAATGCTAATGGTGAGTCCAGTTCAGTATTCTCTCTGGATTATGGTTTGTGATTTTTTAAGAAAAAATGTGTCTGTAGGAGGTTTCAAAAACAGCAGAAAGTACTGCATGAGAAAGATCCAGACAATGCATCAGCTGAGAAAAATCCATGCAGAGAAGTGGAAATTATGCAATGTTTTTCTCCTGAAGGACCACAGCTGTATTTCTCTGCAGAAGAAGAAAGTCTTTTAAGCTGTAACGTTGATCATCAGTATCCCACATGGATCTCTGGCAGGGTAGCTTTCAAACAGTTGTGCTGGCAGTATTTCCTTTCGTAGCTGCTTCCTGAAGAAGCCTTGCTGAGGAGAAAGAGGTGCTGAAAAGGTTAATGGGAAGCCCTGATAAATCTGCAGAGACTGCCTCTATCATTAGAATCTCTTACACATATCAAAATGATAGCCTACACCTACGGAAAAAAAAAGAGAGGCTTTGAGTTTTATGTAGTCGTTATGACAGCAAGGCAGTTCCCAGTTCCAGCTCAGAGTGCTGGTGGGCTTTCTGTGAGGGGGGTGCTGAGGTGCCTGGGTGCCTGGGCAGGAGCAGGGTACCTCCATGCCCTGGTGCCACTGCCAGCCGGAGCATCTGCTGCTGAAGTGCATGCAGAGGTGGCACGGCAGTCCCCAACTTCCCTTCCACAAGACAAAGAAAGATTTGGGTTGCAAAAGATCAGATTCTTACATTGGGGCCAAATCTTACAAAAAATGCATCTGAACAGCGGCTCCGTGCAGACACTCCCTGTGCAGCTCCCCTGCTGCCTGGCTCATCCTCGGGCACGGTCCATTGTCAAGTATCTCCAGCCTGAATCACTAAAGGCAGTCTTCCAGTGCCTGTCTCCAAGATCCTCTGCCCCAAAAGAAGGAGGTTTTTTATCACAGTGATATTTTCCTGACAAACTTACAAAAGACATGTTTAATTTTTTTTCTAACAATGCCTTGCTATCTGTGTTTATTTTAGCCTAGTCACAGTCCTGTTACAACTTTTTTATCAGACCTTGAAAACTGAGTAGAAAAGTAGATTGCTGCCTTTTCCTTCCACTTTTGGAAAGCTGGAATCCAATCTAACTCAAAACATAAAATATACTTTTGTTACCACAAGATTGCAGCAGAGGTTAGTAGCAATGTGCATTTTATAGTATATTTTCTCTGAAGGGAGAGTTCATACTACAGCTATTCATACTATATAGTGTGTGAATTCAGGACAAAAATGAATTTATTTTCCTTTTTTCCATTCATCAGAGATGAACACTAAATGCAAAGTTCAAATTCAGATAAAAATTTCTCTGTGTCTGGATCTAGTGTTTTTGGCTGATTCTTTTACAGCTCACAGGATAGCCCTCACCATAATTGAAAAGTCCATGTTTCATTACATGTGAGAAGTATAAATGGGCACATGCTTTCTTAGGAGGTGGGTGTCTTTATGATAGTAGTAATAGTACTTATAATACTATAGTAAATTTATGATATCTTCTGTTAATTTGGCTAGCTTAGATTTAGTGACTTGCAGTCTGGGTCATAAAAATGTGTAACCATTGTTTAGATAATTTTTTTACTATATTTCTTAACCACTGAAATACTGTCCTGGAAGTCTGTGTAACAGTTCTGTATTTGTACAGTGATTTCACCTTAAAGCAAGACTAATGCTTAATATTTTGTCACTTCATCCGCAGATTAAATATAGATATCATTTATAAGTTGATTGTATTTTTCAATGTATTTTTCCATACAATTTTTTTTTAGATTTTCAGAGAAAATATTTTACATTTAAATGTTTTCAAAATCTTGTGTCTTTCTTCATAATTGTTTCTGCTGCTGCTTTAACAGTCATGTGTTGCAATGAGAACACAACTGGAAAAAAAAAACAGAGGAGCAAAATACAGGCAGACAACATGCTTAAGTAGTCAGAAAGTATTTAGTCAATACATTGGTCTCAGAACACAGCAACAAACAAGTTTATAGATATATGGGAAGGGGAAGAGAGATTTGAATTTGAAAGAGGAAAAGCTCTATGGGTGCTGCTGGAAAGTGTAAGTCTGAAGGGCACTGCAGAGAGCACAGACACAGCGTTTTGAAAACACAGGGAGTGTGAGTTGGAGACGTGGCTCATGTAGCAGGGGAAGATGGAGCAGACCTCAAGGTTCTGAGTGAAAGGGGAAGAAAACATTGTCTCCAAGTGAGAACAAATACTGTGTTTCATCCAAAAGAAGAAGGAAAGCAGCGGAGAGAGGCAAAGACAGACATCACAGGGCCAAGGCAATGGAAAGGAAGTATCTTGGTCATAGCATTCTGACTAGATACCAGTATCGTAAGGTTTCTGCAGTTAACAGGGGGATCTTTGCTGTGTGGATGGATAGGAAAGGCTGTGCTTTTGAAAGGTAAAACGAGAAGGGTAGGCACAGCCTTAAGATCTGAAGGGAGGTTAAGAACTATTTTGAACTGGAGAGCTTGACATCAGAGAAATAAGGCAAGCTGAGCCTTGGTATGGAGTAGAGTGGTGAATTTGTTATTTAATTAGTCTAAGATTCCTATAACCCCATATAATCTTATCCAAATGAGAAGACAAGAAAGAGGTATGGAGTTCATCAGGCATTCTTGGTGTGGAGACAGAAAGGGAATCTGAGAATAAGTAAACTGAGGGAGAAATGAAAAATAGCTGGAGTCTTTTTAGAAAGGGAAAACTCATTCCAGAAGTAGCTACAGAAGGGAGAGGATACAGGAGAATACTGGAACTTGCAAACCCAAGTTGGACATGGGATAGACCAGGTCTGGGTTAGAAAACAGTAAGATTGCCTTGATTTCTTCTCTGAGGCAAAGTACGTGTTTCTAAAGCACTTCTCATTTTGCAGCACTGATCCTTTCTTCAACTGCAAACAAAACAAAGCCCTTAAACATATAGTTTAAAATTCTATCCATATTAAGGGTATTATACCTATATTAACTTATGTGTGTGTCACTTAAGATTGTTAAAAACCTCAGGGCAGGAATAGTGTTATTTGCGTTTGCACATTTATTCGTATGGCAGCACATAGGCTTATTACTAAATAAATGGTTGCTCTGTGTAATTAGTTGATCTCTGATTTTAAATGTTCATTAGACATACAGATAAAATGAAGATGTTACCTCAGTCTGTTGTTAATAGATTTAAGCTTTCTTTTACTCTTGGGGGTATTTTTACTTCTTTTCTATATCCAGCTTCCTTCCACTGTGCTGCTGCAGGAAATTTTTTTTTTCTCTTGGGAGGAGAAGAAAATTTTTTTTTCAACCTTGGAACTTCAAGTAAACAACAAACCTAGAAATTCTGGATAGGAAATTATAAGCATAGAGTATGAAATAGGAATGGAAAAATTAAAAGATTGCAAAAACCTCTGCATCTTTCAGCACTTTCTTTCAAAGGTAGTTCTGGTGTCCTCTTACCAAAGAAGAAGAAACAACTGAGAATATTAAGAGAAAAAGGGAAAGTGGTGCAAGTGATAATAAATTACTCAAAATCATCATAGACACAAATGATTTCACAGAGCAGCACTTAAAAAAAAGAATTATGAAATAGGAATTCTAATGCAGACAGTTATATTTTTGGAAGTGTAATGTCGAACAAATAGTTCCTTTAGCTAGAGGAATGAATGGATCCATCTTTACTGCATCATATGAGCATTCTGACTTTCAAAAAACCTCAGCGTCTGTACTTGAAATCAGTTTAAGACAAGGAGAGTGAAGCTCTGGAACAGGTTATATAGTCTACATCATTAGATGTCTTTAAGGAGAGAAAGACTAGGTGATAGCTTCTAGATGAACTAGAGTACTGTTGATTCTGTCTTGAGACAAGGAGACAGAACAGATGATCTCTTCTATGGCTATACACTTCCAGAATTTGAGGGAGCAGAAGAGATAGCATTTAGAAGATAATGTCAAGTACTTAACTGATCAAACAAACACTACTGTATGCACCTCTCAGGGCTCAGATCAGTTGCAATATCAGAGCTGACAGGATACCTTTTGAAAAAAATCACTCCAATGCTCTGGCAAATAGAACATGTTAGAAAAGTGACCCACTCGTGCCAAATGTAAGGTGTTAAAGTTCTTTCAGAACAAGATGTGGGAAATCAAAATGGAAATGTTCTTGATATACAGGCAATAGTAAGAGAAGTATATGGATAGATAAAGCAGAGTTTAAAGCTGAATCGTTCCCATTTCTGATTAAATGTGAGTTCCTTCTCTAAGTCTCTTGTTGTAGTCTTCCTTGAAACAGCCTATCAGGTCTAATAGTAGATCTTCTAGATCTGGTAGATCCGTTATTGTTTCTTAAAGGATAAACTGTTGTTCTAAAGGTTAAAAAATAGAGATTGTTTTCTAAATGCATTTGAAAAGGAAAAGAAGTGGTAAAAAATAATCTGTGTAAAACAAAAACAGCCTTTGAAATCATGTAAAGACTGGCTCTCTCCCTCACTAGTCTATTCTGGGTTTTTTTGTTCAGCTCCAAAATAAGATATTAGCAGATCAGGAACTGTATTCTTTATTTATTATTAATTTCTTTTCTTTACCAGATTATGCGTCTCACAAGACTGTTAAATTTAGGATAAGAGACAAAGGTTCCCAAGTTAACCTTGTTATCGCCTTGGTCCATGGATTGTTTTCACAGAAGTTATCAAGTTATAAAAATACTAATGTCAGAAGAATGCTGGCTTTTATACACAAAGCAACCTGGCGTGTGCAGGGCAGGTGAAATGAGCCTTCACGCAGGTTCTCGAGCACTGAGCTGGCATTCCTCCAAAATGTGCCAACACAAGTGGTCTGGGAGCCGACATAAAATAATTGCTGTGGGCTACACCAAGAGTCAGCAGCAGCTCTTCACCCTGGCTGTTCAAATACATGGCACTTCTGTAAAGAGAATGAGAAACAAGAAGTTGGAAATTTTCATTGTAAAAAAGCCTAAAAAAAGCTGTCTTGATTCGTTCCAATCTATCTGTTTCTGCCTTTACCTTCCTCCTTGAGAAACTTTTTTTAGTTTTAGTAATGAATGAGAAAAGAAGATTGTACTGAAATGTGAATTGCCTTTTCCTCTCTTTTTAGTTAAAACACGGCATGGAGAGATGCGAGTATGATTATTAGTGCTGGAGATTGTGAATATCTTTTGAAATGAAGGGCATTTTCCAGAAATCTGTCAAACTACAAACAACCTAGGTCTCGCTCAAGAAACCATCTATTAAAAGTAGTGACCCACTAACCTCATTTTTCCAGAAGGACTGTTGGGCAGTTGTGGCAAGACAATCCAAGAGATTTGCAAAACTTTTCATTTCTTTAGGGGTCAGATAGTAAGATTTCAGATGGAGAAGCAACAGAAAATCACATCAATTTAAGCAGGAAGTACTGTTGCCAAATGAACTGTATATTTAGACATCTTTGTGAATGTTCAGCTCTTCTGATTCATGACTTCATTCAGGAACTGCTTAAGATGTGCTTTTACTCTGGTGGAGTTTTTTTGTCTGGGTTCTCCAGCACTTTGTATGTCTATTGGGAAATAAAACCTCTTTCCTCATTGTAAAAGTGAGATTATACACAGATTACTGGGCATTTGCTCTTGATAGTTAAGAACAATTTTCCTTTTAATATAAGCCCAATATTGCAGTAGTTGTTGCCTTACAAATGTTCATAATAATAATCATTATCAATCTGCTTGCTGTGGCAATAAAATCCCTAAAATGAGCAGGAAGTTATGCTAAACTCAGAAATGGTAAAGGCTTTCCTTCCAATTTGAAAAGAGGATGAGAGAGTACAAATTAATCACAGAATCGTGGATGCTGGAAACATAATAAAAAATCTAGCCAGTCTCTTTGCCTTTCGTTTGCCTTTTATTGTACATCCTGCAGTATTCTGACAGTCTGGTTTTTCAAAAGCTGTAGTCTTAAAAGTGATAGGTTACCATTACTTTCTCTTAAGAGTGTATGAGAATCTCACTGATAAAGAGGATTTCAGAAGTTTGGGAAATGAATGCTACTGCAGCAGTAAGGAACTAACGGTTCCAAATATATATAGAAATGCAAAGAGATTTTTTTTTCCTAGTGATTTTTTGTGCTGGGTCGCTATCTGAGATGTCTGTGCATATGTCAGTTTATCTATGTCTGTTTTAGAGCTGGAGTATGTTTGCACTCCTTTAATAATCACCTCCTCAGTTTCTGTACAATTTTAAAATTAGATCTGACCAAAGGATTAAGAATGTCTTAGTGGTAACGTAGTCTTGAAATTCATTTGACTGTGCATTGTCCTCTAAAGTGCCATATTTAGCTTTTAACAAGCTTGGGAATATTGTTTATTTTGCCGTATGATGTGTTAGTTGCTTAGCTAATTCTGCATTTAAAGACGTGTGTGTTCTCTGGGCTCTCACATGGGGGGAGGAAAGTGTCCTCCTTCTGCGAGAAAGCTGCCACAGCAGCTGAGATATCACTTAACACTGGAGGCTCTCCAGGGCCTGCATGTGCTGCACATGCTTGCAATGTATTTTGATATTAGTATGACCAACATTTATACACAGCGCTAATGCTGAGAATAAAGTGAGCGCTAAAACTCAGATTCAGATGCTCTAAATGGCAGCATCTTTATTGCTCTACACTAAAAGGGAATGAACAAATAGTTCTGCAGTAGGCAAAGAAGACTGGTGTAGCGCCCTAACCCCAGAGGCAAATTTATTTCCACCCATCTGCTGTCTCAAATGCCAAGTCTTAGAAATGCCACTGTTTCCAAAGTAGCAGACATTAACCATGTGTGTGAATCTTAGGCATTAGTAAAAATTATTCCAAAAAAATTGCCTTTGTTTGGCTTTCATGAATTGCCAGAGCAATGAAAAAGGCCAAGGCTCGTTGTGGGCTCTGTTATCCGGGCACTAACAGGTTTGTAATTTCTGTGATGGAATATAATGAACGGCTGTCGGTAAGATAGTAATTTCATTTCATTCCATTCCATTCCTCTGCTTCAAATAATAAAGGCATTTGTAAGCCTGTAAGGTAAAGTCTAGGGCTGGGTTCTGGTCTAGTTTGTTATGGGACTTGCAGACCCTATATCATGGTACCTGGCTGAAAGGGGATTGTAAAGAGCTTGTATATTGTGGAATAAAATATGTGTTCAGAGTCTGCAGACTCCTGGAGCCAAGGGTGGGCAAGGAAAACATATCTGGCTGGTGGTGCATAGGTCTTCCCCCAAAGGACCTTTGTAACTATTAGTCCCTCTCTCTCCTCCTCTTCCTCCCCACCAGCCTGGGTTTGGAGAAACCGCTCCTGCTGCTGCTTCTCCTACTAGTAAATGGCAGAAGAAATTACATATTATTAAGCACAGAAATACGTCCTGCTTAGAAATCCGAGTGTCAGGGAACATTAGTGCTGCCCTTTCCTTGCCAAAACTTACCAATTCTCTCTCTGCTGTGAGCTGCTTTCAGACATTTGTGTTTCTTTTTGTCTACGCAGGCTGCATATTCAGCAGAGTGACTAAGAGCACAGAATCTCTTTGAACTGTGTTCTGCTCTGGGAAAGTCTCTTTTTTGGTTTTTGTTTCTTTAATATTTTTTTTTAAGTGATAAGGAAATATGTGCTACTTGCAAGTTGCTCCTTTTGGCAAACATGGGATATCCCTTTTTAGTATGGATTCTGTTCCATATGTGATCATTCCTTTTTTGCCAAACTTCCTTAGATGTGCACCAAATTGCAGAAAGATGAATACCAACTTTGCATAATTTGAACAAGAAAGCCTTGCAGTGCTACTTTTCTGTTTAATTTACAGGGGGGAAAAAAATTATGAGATACGTAGGACATAAGTAAGGGCAGAATAGAGCCCTTAATCTTAATTATTCATTCTGCAGTATTATAAATGACTAAAGATTACTTCCAATGTTTGGTATAATCTTACAGTGTGCAGATGTGGTTCTCTTTGGTATATGCCATCTTTACTGAACTCACAATTTCCATAATGCTGTCACATTCTGCATGGGAAGCAGATTTACAGATAGGTAATCCATGTAAGGTATTTTAAAGACAGCTTATTAAAGGATTGAGGCCTGCTGTTAAATTACATATGCTTTCAATTGCTATGAGGAGCAAACAGTATCAAGAAGTACAATAATTTAGCTACAGCTGGAGAAAGGCCTATTTAAAGTTTTGATGACAGATCCTTTAAAGTTTTCCTTTAAGTTCTTTTCTGCTTTCTATCTTCTCCTGCATAGTACAGTATTTCACTTTATACAATGTAATTTCACCAGCAGGTCGACTGTATACACGCTAGGAAACTGAAATGCATTCCTAAACTGATAGATAGAGTTTACAAAACGACTGTGGGTGCCAGGCTCCACACTTGATGGCATTATCTAAACACCTGACAGCGAGGATGGAGTCATTGCAGTTTAGCATTGCTAATTATTAATAGCTCAAATTGTGCTGGGCACTGTCGCCGTGCCGCGTTCCCCGCTGCCGCCGCCGAGAGCTGGGATGCTCTGCTGCATTGATGTTGTTGAGCATATTGGATAGTGCCCCCATCTGTTTCTGGAACACAAGGCAATGTGTCACTTACGTGCTGTCTGCTCCTCGTACCCTTTACAGAAGGAGTTACAAGAGATTGCGTTTCCAAACAGATAAGCTCATTCCCCTCTCTTTAAATTGGAATAAACAGGCAACGACCGTAGTTTAGAGTCATTCCTTAAATTGGGGGCTGGGGAGGAGGGGTAATGTTTGGAGCTTTTTCTCTAAAGTAACAAAATAAATGAGGAAATAGTGATGCTGTTTGGAGCTAACTTTAAGTGTGCATGGTAAGATGCTGAAAGGGGCACATTATGCAGACATGAGACTACAAAGCCCGAGAAGGAATGTGTTAAACAATCATTTTATAACGATGAGTCTGGCCATGCGTTTGCATGTGAACATTATTACAATCTGAAAAAGAGAAAATGTTATTATGCCATGTATCTTTGAGCCATTATTGGAATTAGGTTACAAAGCTTTGACTGCAAGGTTATTTGAATCTACTGCTTGTTGTTAATTTCATGCTCTCTATTTAGTATTTTTTTCCTTATTTGTTATGAACTAGTACACTATGAAAAGCAAATAAATTTTAAAAATGTGTCCGTAACCACCCACCACAAGCATAAGTATATTTTTTGATTGTATACATTTAAAAATCACCGTACATTGTGGGAAAAGCTGTGTAAAGCTCGGGAAAGACAAAATAGTAAAAAATAATTTTTAAAAAGGTTCTAAGAATTAAAATACAGGCTTTTAAAACTTATCTTTGTTTTTTTCTTTAACATTTCTGTGTAATCTAAGCAGACACATGAAAAATAGTGACTCTAAATTTGGCAAAATAAAACATTTTCTTGCAAAGGATGATCTAAATATCTTTCTACATAAATATATTAAGACTTCTTTTTCTTTTATTTTTGCTTTTTTAGTAAATGAAAGATAGTATTTTTATTTTGATATATTTACAATGTAAATTATGCACATGATATTTCTGTCCTCATCTAATAAATCTGTTTTTACAGAAGTTGTAGAGGTTAATAGATTTTGAATTGCATTCGATTTCTGTAATAAATGAGTGTATAAGACAAGACCTTATTAAGTTGATCTTTGTCTGTGAAATCTGTCTTCTTCAAATAATTTCAGAAACCAAAAATGCAAAATACAAACTTTGCCTAATCATGAATTTTTAAGCATATGTCTCTATAAATATTAGTGCAATTAAATTGCAGAAAATTACTTTGTTACCAATTAGTAGCAAAGTTCTGTAGAGTACCTGAAACTAATATTTTTATTTCAGTATTTATACTGGAATATACTTCTTATAAAGGAAAAATGCTATTGATAGCTCTAAATGAACTTCGAATTAATATAATGTCAATATTATCAAATATTGATATATCACCCTTAGACAGCAAATGTATTATCAAGTGACAAATAATTAAAGCAGCTAAAAATTAAACTGAAAAATTAAAAGGTGATGCTTAAATAAAACAAAATATCTCAGTAGAAAATATTTCTAACAGGCTGTGTAAACCTCATTGCATTGTTTCTGTTGTTACCACGTCTTAATGGTTTTTATTGTTTATGGGAAAAACTGTTTAAGACAGCAAGAATCTCGGGTCTTCTCTTTTTTATGAAGGTCAAACTAAATTCAGAATTATAACTGAAAAATGAAATGTAAATACCAAGATCTTTGATAACAAAGTAATTAAAATGTATGGTTTTGCCTACTGTGTATAATAAGGGCTTATATTTGATCAACCATAAAAGTTATTTAATCATTTTAACCTTGGAATACTACCCCACAAAAAACTACTTAATGGAAGTTAGCTGAGAAGCATTAGAGTATCACAACATCAAGAAGGCTGAGCGAGAGGGCACTGAAAATTCAAGCACAGCTTATTTCTGCCATAATACTCTAGCAGGTTGCATGGCAACCAGTGGCTGTGGATTTTGAAGTTACTTTATCCTTATTCAATGAGCAAAGACTTAGCCTGTATTTATTTTGGTAATTTCTAGAATTAATCAGGTGTTTAAGGCCCAGTGTAGCATAAACTTGATGTGATTTTTTGATTGGCAAATGAATGTTTGCAACTGTTTTTGGGAGAAGATCTGGAAGAAGAGGAGGGCTCGATTGTTCCTCCTAGCATTGCAGACAGTAAGTATTAGACAAGTGCTTGCATCAGCAGCCCATTTTGGGCAAGAGTGTGGCTTGCTTGCATCTCCCTGTGATTTAGGTTAGTCATTTTAGGAGGACATTGGAGTTTTCAAAAAAACCCTGCCATATTTCATTTTAATGTTGCCATTAAAGAACAATGCTAAGAGAATTTTAACATTTTTCAGCTGAGTAAAAGATGTAATCATAAGCCAAAGTCCCAAGTACAAGTAGTGTGGCACCCCTGTGGGCATATATTACTTCAGAGAATACAGTAACATACAAATCTCAAAACATGTTTTAAAATATTATTTAATTTCCATTACTGTCTTTAAAGTACAAAGGCAACTCTTTCAGTATCCTGTTGTTTAATATGTTAAGGGTACTGCCAAGCTTCTCAATATCCACAGATCTTACTGAAATTGAAGTAAATTAAAAGCACAAAGCACACATCATAATGCTTGTAATGAATGAGAGGTGTGAACGGCTGCCTCATTTAATGAGCACTTTTTAAAAATGCACTTTGCTAGAGCATATGAAAAATCTGTAGGATATTTCCAGGTTTCAGAAACAGTGTATATTCTTGTAGTGAAAGATGCCATCGTAATGCTTATACATACAGGGGAAGGATTATAATACGAGTGTTCTCTTCATATGTTTCAGTTCCTAACTTTTTGGCTTTTACGCAAAGTACACATTGAATGAACCTTATCACATACACAGCATGAAAGGCATCATTAAATCAAGACAGGCTTTCACAACCATGACTTACATCATGCACCCCACCAGCCTACCTTTGAAGAACCTTTTTTTCATATGTTCATGAACTTAGCAGACTTACGTGACGGCTGTATCATTCTATTTTCAAGCATGTTTCCAAAAGTGACATTAGATCAAGACCAAAACCCTAATAAGAAGCCCACGGTGCTTCTTAGGTGGAAGTGGGCACCCAACCAGTCGAGAACTGCTGGTTTGGGAATGCCTTGTCTCCAAGGCAGGCCATTGAAGCATGAACTCGCACAACTGCAGGGGTCTAGTGCAGGTCATGCCTTTTCTGAGAGGCTTCCTCATTACCCAGCTACTGCTTATGTCCAGAAAACATGCACCCACAGCATCCATATTCCGAACTTTAGAGCAAAGAAGTTAATTCAGTTAAAATTCGAGCTGAAATGGGCAGTGAATGTCTTGGCATTTGTTTTGCATAGGTAGCCTGGAGGTTATAGCATATCTGTGTGCAGCAGCAAGAGGGGGTCCGTGCATGTCCGCTTTTAAGCAAAGTGTGGCACTTTAGGCTCACTATGCCTGTTGGCATGTATAAAAGTCCCTAATGATCTTCTCGATGAAATAGAGTGATCAATCTTTGCAGTGAAGGTACAGCAAAGTTATTTTAAAAATGCATAGGTTATTTTGTTAAAACCGCCACTAGTAAGCTAGTACTTCGGGGAGCTGTGAATGTTGTAAAAATATATATATTATAGCCTTTGTGATGACAGTTAAAAAGTTATTACAGCCAAATACTTTATGCCAACAATAAGCTACTGCAGTTTAAGAAAAATGAAAGGTTTTCCCATGAGCCTGTTGTGTTTTCTTTGAACATAATAGGAAATAAAACTTAAATATTTTGGGCTGGAACTCTTAGTCTTGTTTGAATATTTGTGTTTCATACTTGCCAGAAATTAGTGAGTTTTGGTGACCTCCTTTGTGGTCAGGTTTTTTTTTTTAATGGAAGGCTTAATGTGCTAGTATCAGGAAAGGAATCTGCAGTTACATAGTGTTTTGTAATAGTAATAAAACTAAGAGACCTGTTCAGAGTAAATAATTGTGGCAGTGAGGGGCTCCTGGGTTTTCTAGCTTCCATCCTGGATGAAAAGCAAGCTGACCTGTGCTGTTGTCTTGTCTCTATCTTCTTTTGGGGACATGCATTAAGTCATATGAGTCTGAACAATGAAGCACAATGTAGCACTTGTCAGACCATTATAATTTATCTTTCCTTAGACATTAGGTAAAACGTATTAACATAAAACCTGAATGTTGTTCCAGTGCAAATACAGGAAGGAATTAAAGAACTGGCCCAGTTTTGGTGCAGAGGAAGTGAGGACTTTGCATCTTCTGATCCTGTCTTCATTTATGCAAGTGATGGCTGCAAGAGGAAACTAATAAAATTTCTGATCAAAGCACTGCTGGACCTGACCAGCAGCTTTGTTGTAGCTACACTGTGGAAAAAATAATAGAAATAATTTTATCAGGTATTTGAATGGATTCATTTTATATATGGCTTTGAATCAGTTGCTTCTGCTTTCATTTCTGCATGTATTTTTTTAGGCTTAGTGGCTACATGAGAGGATAGAGTTGTAGAAGTTCAGAATATCCCTTGACACCGGCCCTCCTTGTGTTGTGGGGATGGGCAATCCAATTACAATGTTTAATGGGGCACCTGTGCCTTGTTTTTTTAAAAGGAGAAAATTGAACATTCAGTGATGCTCTGAGCTAGAAATTATTGTCCAAGTAAACTGCTGTACTTATGAATGAGGCATAATAGATTTGTAAGGGCTATGACCTATTTCAATAACTGTGAAAAAGGAATAATGTTGAGGTGTCAGAGAGGAGTCAAGGCATGGGGCTTGTTTTCACTAAAACCCTGGGCAGCAAGGAAAACATGAAGGTAATTCTTTCTACTTCAGTCTGAAAAAAAAGAGCCTGGGAACTCAGTCAGGAATCAACCTTTAGCTCCATTTCTCTCTAAATAATTTGCATCCTGTAAAAAGAAATACATTTCATGTATTTATATTATTGGAACCTGGGATTAAAATTGAAAGCCTATAGTGAAACTCACATTTGCAGAACAGACCTTGATCAATTCCTTGTCTTTTCTGACAGCAATGCCTGCTTTTCCAGAGCAGCCCCCCACGTCCTATCCTTTTGCATCACAGACATGTTGGACACAAATGTGTTAGCTAAGTTTTTGCCACGCTGTCCAAGGAAATTTTAAGGAAATGGTCCAGTTTCAAAAATTCTACTAAATATTGTGTATTTGGTTTTAATTTTAAAACTGTTTGGTCAAAATGTCAGTGGTGAGTAGATCTTCTATTTTCTAAGTGCATACCTCCTCTTAAAAATAACCATAGAACCAAAATTATAAATATTTTACTTCATTCACATTTTTCTCTTCCACAATTGCGTGCACTGACTGTCTCAGAGCACACAGAGGCTAACAGTACAAGTGTAAATTGTCATCGAAGTCTTTTTCTTCTGCCTAACACTGGAAAG
This sequence comes from Callaeas wilsoni, assembly GCA_013398955.1. NCBI lineage: Eukaryota > Metazoa > Chordata > Aves > Passeriformes > Callaeidae > Callaeas > Callaeas wilsoni. Next base: position 448,084 of record VWPU01009501.1, read on the forward strand.
GTTATGTCCTGAAATAATGCATTTAGCAAATGATGAGCCTTGTAAGACAGGACCAGGGCTGGAAGGATTGCAGACAAAATGTGCTCAGAGCTAGAAACAGTCGCACAGATTGAAGACTAAACCCAGTTTTATATTGATGCCTCTGTGATTGGAAAGAATTTTGCAGCCAAATGATATGTTGATGTACATTCCTGGAAAAAAACACTGATTTATGGAAGGTTGTATAATATAAGTATCCCAGTTTATTCTTGGTTTTAAGGATTTAAACTGCAGTAAGGTGCGTCAAGGATCCTTTCTCGTTTGCACTGTATTTTGTCTTACATGAATTTGGTTACTCTAATATCTGTGTACCTCAGTCTTCACAGCAACCCTGAGCAGTGTGGGGTATACTGCATTATTTTACATTTGAAGTAGTGAAAGACAAGAAATGTAAGGGTGTTCTAACTCTGTACAGTTAAGTATGTTCCTAACAGAAACCTCAAGGGTTTCTAGCAGCCCAGCTGTTAGCAATGGCCACAAAAGGTGAGAACCTGCATGCATATGAAAATGCAGCCCATCACTAAAGGGTCTTGAAAATCTGACCCAACACAATTTAGGCAAGATCATGCAAAGTAACAGCAGCACAGAAGGGAATTGATCCATTTCTCAGAAAATGTTGCATTGCAACCTTAGAATATGGTTGTGTTTTTTTCTTTTTTTCTTTTTTCTTTTTTTTTTGTGGGGCTTTTTTTGGTTGTTGGTTGGGTGGGTGGTTGGTTTTTTTGTTTGGTTTGATTTGTTTTTTTCCATTTAGAATATTTAGTAAATATATTCTTACAGTTTAGGAAGTAATTTTTGCTTTGATTCCTTCCTGTTTACCTTTCAGAGTGAATCATTTGGCGTGGATTCTAATTCCACTGGATCAAGTGTGACTTTTCATTCATTTCATAGGTATCTAGCTCTCTGAAAACAATAAAGCTATATAAGAGCAAAAGGGAGATGCTAGAGGAAAGGTTTAATTCTTTAAATTATAAAGTAAATTGGCAGTGACTGCACACTGAGACACATCCTAGTCCCCATGTACTAATTGGATGCCACTTAAAAACATTATGAAACTCCAGGTCTTCCAGTCTAAGCATCATCCTGGTTTTATACTGATATTAATGACCACAGGTTGGGTAGGGTTGTTTTTTTTTCTTTTTCTCCCACTGTGGTGTAAGTAAGATGCCTGAAGGGAAGCAGAATTAATTAAAGTTTCTGATGAATATTGGACCACTACTGGCATTTGCCTCAGGATCAACAGGTAGGTTCTTAACTTTGTGAGGGAAAACATTATTGAAGAAGGTTGCATTCCTTGTGCAGATCAAGTTGTGCTTTTAAAAAATAAAAGAAGTCAGCTGGTGGTCTTGCTTTTAATTATCGAAGCTGTGAGAATTCAAATGACATATTTGCCTCATTTACTTAGAAGATATTCTTGTATTTATTAAATCATTTGAAGAACATCTGTAACACTTTGATAAGATTTTCTTTCTCATCATGGGAAGCAGGCTGCATTTCAATACCAGGAAGTACTAGTACTACCAAGTGTTTCCTACTCCATTTACAGGGAAACAGTAATATGTAGAAATAAAATTCACCAGAATTTAGAAATGTTTCATTTCATAACAATAGTGGACATAAGTCAAATAGTGGGATTAAAGGATCCAGACATAATTATAAATTATTATTTAGCTTTTCCTTTTATCACTGCTAGACTACAAGCTACCTGTTTCTTACCATTTTTTATCCAAGATTTCCCCCACAAAAGCCTGTAGATTCTTCTCCAGCAACAGTACAGCTGAGATGACCAAGAAGAAATAGAGCATTTTTAACACCAGCTGTTAAATGACTAAGAAAAAAGTGATGCTGGCTTTCTGTACTGTTCACGGGTCAAATAAAAATATTTCAACATGAATGGAAACAGCCAATGTGCTTTAGATCAATCAAAAAATAATTTTTAAACAACTTGAAATTTCGTGTCATTGATGCTTTAAGTCTTTTCTGTATTGTGAACACCTTCCTTAGACATAGAGGACAAAGGTCCAGTGTCTCCAGTTGTTTTTACATGTGACTGAGGTTCAAAAATCAAAGTTCATTTAACTGGGCAAAGTCACAGACAAAGTCCACGATATCAGACAGAGCAGGTGAATATGTGTATCCTTCTGTTTACTGTAGGAATCCAGAAGTTAAACTAGAATTTCTAATGAGGTTTTACAGGAAGTCTGCTCTTAAAAATTCAGAATACCAGGGTAAATCTCACTTTAAAAAGTTTAATCATATATTACATGATATTATTCTGGAAAACATATGTGTGGTATAATAAATAAAGCAGGAATTCAGTTATTAAAATGTGTGTGAGCATGTGAAAAGCTGCATATGCATATACATATGCAATATATGTGTATATATGCATATAAATATCAATATTGTCTCTGTGTATATGTAAAAACTTATTTAATTATCTGTAGTTGGATGTTCACAGAAATAAGTACCTGCATATACCTCTAGCCTTTCTTACTTCAGAAAACATATTAATTGCATAAAATATATTTCCCTATGTTTCAGAAGTAATTTTAAGGAAATTTACTGTAAATTACTAAGCACCTTAATTCCCCCTTAATTTTAGTCTGGGAGTGTTATGTCTCCTAAATTGTTATAAAATATATATATAATTATGAACGTATTTTTTTCATATTAACATTTTATGTTGAAAAAAATCAACCAAACTAGCATGTGCACAGTAAAGGAACTTACAGAGTGGGATTTTTTTCAGCCTTTTGTTATGCTTTTTCAGATCATTTGACTGATGTTTAATTGGTTCACCGGTTAAATACCCCTAGTCCAGTAGCTGAAATCAAATCACCTAAAAGTTAAAAGGTCATATTAATACTATATCTCTAAAGGTTACAGAAGAAAGTCAGCAATGAAACTCCTGCAGACAGTCACAGAAGGGGCAGGCCAGTGTGTTATTGATAGACAAAAGGCACTGCTGGGTAGTCTGTCTCCATAAAACACTAAAATATTTCAAGAGCTGCTTTCACCTATGGGTAATCCATAGGGTAGCAGTGAATACTCATATGTTCACTATTTTATTTCTCATGCTTTTAAATCAGCAATGTCCAACCCACTTTATTATTACTGGGATTTTTTCATTTTCCCAGCTCTCAATTCTTTCTGTATCTCATCCTCTTCCTGAAGAAGATGTTGATTTTAATCTTTTCCTTTTTATGTATTTATTTATGCTGCTTCATGGTCCACAGGCACTACTTGTAAAGAACCTGCTGTGCTAGACATCACATAAACTGAAGTTTTAAAAAGAAGTCTCTGCTCCAGATATACCGATTTCTTCTCAGTCACCTTTCCCAGGTTACTCTATTTCTTCATCATCAGAACAGGGCTATAACAGGCTCCATCAGAACACGGGGCTATAACCTGATCATTTTCCACTTATATTTGCTTTTTCCTCCTTTTTCTCCCCTATGTCTCTTTTCTACTCTATCCAAATTTTCTATCAAAAATGTTCACATCCACAGTACTCTAAAAACATACCCATTCTCATAAATCTTCAGAATAACTTGTTCAATACTTCCATGTACTACACAAGCTGCTGCTCCTCACTCGGAGAACTCTATGTCTTTTGCCCTCATTTTCCTAGTATACCTTGGTCAATTTTAGTTTTTCACCTTTTCACTTGTAGTGTCTTCTTGCAACAGTCTGCTGTGAGCATACCCTAAAATTTTACTCCTTCCTCTTAAAAGCAGTTCATGAAAGAAGTGATTCCTTAAAGCATGCTAATGGGAATACTTTGTGCCTTTTCTCTTTGACTGTTAGCTGCTACAGCCTTCTGACTACAAATTTATTCCAAGCTGGATTTCTATTCCCTTCCATTTTGGTTTAGCCATCTAAATGCTATCAATTGTTAGGCAATTGCAATAACATGTAGCGATTTAATAAACAATATGTGAATGGAGAATATAATATTCACTTCTGAGGAACCATGTGCTGCTCCTGTAACTTAAAATTCCATATTCCTGCTAGCCACCATTTTCCATGGGCAAGAGAGACCTTGTAAATGCGCGCATCAGCTGCAAGAGGTTTCTGTGGTGCTGAATCCACAGCTGAAAACAAAATAGCTCATACCTTTGATTTTGCGTGTGTTGTTTTACATAACTGTTGTAGGAATATTAGAGCATTACTGAATATAACTTGCATCAGTCACATGCTTTTTTTTTATTCTCTTAAAAAAGCATTTTGTTGTTGGTTTTAAATACTGCTGTTCCTGCTAAAACTGTGACTGCAACTAGCTCTATCTTTGGTTACAGGAAGGTCAAAGAAATACGTATTTACTCAGATGGATATCTAAGGCTTGTAATTGTACACAATACTGTCTGTCATTCAG
>VWPU01009501.1:457500-669843 GCA_013398955.1 Callaeas wilsoni
ACCTTCTATTTTAAACTACAAATGAAAACAATTAATTTGCTGCTCCACTGTTGCAAAACTACCATTCGCAGAGACAAAAACGCACCCAAATTATAATGCATCTTCTCAAAATTCCATTTTCTGCCCCCAGATTTAAAATCCTACAATTCTTTCTTGGGAACAGTAGAGGCAATCACAGTTCTGTACCTCTCTGTTCTTTACTGTGGCTTTTAGAAAATGTGTATCGAGGCAGGATATTTTTTGCCCTTTCAGGTTAATTTGTTTTACCTACTTATTTCTCACTTAAAATCCTAATTCTGTCTGTAGGGTAGATCCTGCCAACCCTCTTTCCATGGGCACATGTGTTTCAAAAGGTTTTCATGCAGGCTTGCTTAGCAGAAGCAGAGTGCAATGATTTCCATATTTCTGCTACATTTGAGTCTCAGGTATATAAGGAAGATCTTCCCCAGAAATTTCTGTCAGAAGCTCTGATGGTGGGTACAGAGCAGATGGAGCAAACCTGTAGCAGCCGATTGAAAATACAAAGTTTTATGGATTGACTTGTGGTGCCCAACATCTTTGCTGCAGCAGAAGAGAAATCTTCCTTGCACATTCTAGGTCATGATCCCCTGCGACGCGCCATGTGCTTTGGGACAAACGACATACCAACACTGTATGTTGTCCAGAATAGGTACATTTATGGTACTGCAGATGGTAAAAGATAAGAAGCTATCCTACATGGACAAACAACTCTGATTGGTGCAGATTAGGGGCCTTGGCAGAAAATGGAGGGAATGAACGACCACCTTATGCAGCTTGATCCAGAGTGGAATCCCACTCTGATGGTAGACCCTTCACATGTGGCTCCCAAGTGCTTTCCAGTACTCACTAATATTACTAGTATCTGCTTGCATACTTAATTTTTGCTGTTTTCTTCCTAGTATTTCTGCACTTGTAGAACTATGTGTAGTTTTGACGTGAGGTTTGTTTGGAGAGAGTTCAGAACATAAATAGTGCCATGTATTTATCCTGAAGACTGCAGCTCAGCCTCTGCTTGTGGCAAGGTGTGGGAAGGATGGTATTCACCCGGTTCACCTGTGGGAGTTTGCTTTGTGTCTCAGATTTGCCTCCAGGAAGGGTTTAACCCACTTACTGGCAGTCGTGTGTGCCCGAGGAGTTGCTTTGAGTGTTCAGTGTGAACCCCAGGTGATTTGGACTGGGCTCAGGCTACTGAGCTCCTTGAATAAAATGGGGGAGACATTTCAGTTCAGCCAGCAGCATACGAGAAGCCCATATAGAGCATAGAAGCTGAATCTGTCCAGGCTGCAGCAGGTCGAGTTGCTGATGAGACAAATCCACTGCAGCGCTTGATGCTGTGTGGGGACACCGACAGCCTGGTGGCTCTGTGCCCAGGGACTGTGCATTCCTGGAGGCTTGGCAGGAGATGACCTGGCCTCAACCACCAAAGGAGAAGAGAAGCAAATAAATTTATAGACCTTTCACATGTACTATTGGCATAGATTTTATTATTATTATTATTATTATTGTTATTGCTATTGTTATTATTATTTTTCTTTAAGAAAAGCATTTTTTGTAGTAAATTTTGTGATGTGAACAAGTTGCCAATATCCAGTATGTCAGTGTGTATCTGTGGAAGAGTTAAGTCATCACTGTAGTTCATTGCAGTTTGGCATTTCTGACACCTGAGTACGCCTTGCTCCAACACAGAAATTTAACTCAGCGAGACTGGAGAGAAAAGCAGGATCTGTCCTTTACAGATAAATTAGTTCAATGTTAAATAAGGCAACTTTTATTTATGTTCTAGATATTAAGCAGGAGGCTAAAATTGTCAGAAATAATTCACATGTTTTAGTGCATATACATAAACCATTCAGATGTGTTAGTTAATGCTTTTTAAATTAAAAAACATAAAGATCTGTGAACAAGATGAATCTTTAGCAATGAAAAAGACAGCCTCGCAAAACCTTGTCAGCTTGATTCCAGGTTGATGATTCCTATTAGAAAGAGTCATAATCAGATGTGCTAAAATGATGGCAGTGCTGAATAAGTCAGCAAATGTGAGAAGCAGTAGGACCGGGACCATTGTGGGATGTTGTCAGTGGTTGATTTCACCAAGTCTCAGTTGGATGTGGCACTGTTTTTTGTTTGAGTATGTTAAAACATTTTTGTTATGAGAATCATAAACAGAGAAAAAGTGTCAGCCTTATAATTCAAAGAACATTTTCCCCCTCAACCAAATGCCTATGAAATGCACAAATCTGACATTAAGAAAACCAGCCTTAATGGCAGTCTATACTAAAAGAAGTGTTGTTTCTTTATGCAGCAGCTTCTGTCGTGGTTTTGCAATCATTTGAACACTAGATAAAATAAATGGAACAAGAGTTGTTTCGATTTTACTTTAATACAACAGAAAGTCAGGTTTTTTTGGCTACAGAAGTCGAGGCTTACATCAAAACAAACTGCAGGCTTAGAGTTTGCAAGGAATTATGGAATGTGGTATGTGTCTGGGTTTGCATACTTTATCATCACTGTTGTCTTGTGAGGGCAGGTTTGTCATAACTCACTGCTTCACTTTTCATGAATTACAGTCATGCTTTTGTTCACAAGCAGTATGAATAGTATAATTTCTCTCTTTTTGTTTTTCTTTATACACACACTCAGAAGTACACTGTGCAAATCTGTGCCACTTACACCAGCAAAAATCCCTGTGAAGTAAAAATGCAGTTCATGTAAATGCTTGTACACATTAGAAAAACATAAATACAACAGGCTTGTCCCAATATAGAGGAGCGTTTAATGCTGGCATTACCTATTAAAATCAGTGCATTAGGCTTATGGTAGATGTGTGTATGTTAGTTTAGCATAATACCGCTAAAATTGCCAATCTAAAGCCCAGTTGCTGTAGCCATTTAGAAAGCAAATGCTCTTTCCCCTTCATTTATAGCAGTATTTGGTCAGTGTGCAATGTGATTAGGACAATATTCCATCACACTAGACTTTCATTAATCAACAGATAACCCTCTCAGTTGAGTAAATTCAGTTTCTCTGCATCTTAGGGCTAAGACAAAGTATGAATCCTACGTCAGGTCAGTCTAGTCAACAAGGCGGGGAAGAGAGAAATAAGGTTATTCTTTTTCCCTGCCCTCTGGGCCACGTCTCTGCCCTTGTGCAGTGCCTGTAGTACAGAGCAGTGTCAGAGACAGAGACAGCCTCCTGCCTGCCCTGGTCTGCTGTGGTGGCTTCACCTGGGTGAGTCCAGGGACACAGTGCCATCCTACACACATACAGACATATATGCAGAAAGATATGGAGAGTCTGGAGCCCCCATCCAGGCACTGAACTGGTGCAAAATGGGAGTTGCTTTTCTGCCTAGAGTAAGTCTGCAGTTTACTGAAGACCCACTCAGAGCCAGGGTCGCAGTCCCCTGTGAGCAGTAAGGTAGATGGATCATTCTCTGAATCGACCTTCACCCTCATGTCCAGGGGCTACTACTGTACCTGTCCCATTTGGGGTCCTCTATCCCTGTACTGCAGCACTTTTATCTTCCCTCTCCATTAGGCCTCTTTTTAAGACTTTCTTAAGTGAAGGAGACCATGGCAAAAAGTGATTGTTCTTGCCAGTGGGCACTGGGTATGACACCTGATGGCTGCCAAAAAAAGAGACTTCTTTTTCCAAAGCAGAGCAGGTGGCAGTAGCTGACTGGAACACCATGCTGGCATTCATTATATCATAGCGCTGACAGCAGAGCTGGAAGCTAACAGGTTCACAGTTGCCTAATGCCATCATGCTGAAGACATTTTTAGAAAAGTTATGCAATTGATTAGCTGGCTATATATACCTTTTTTTTTTCCAAAATGAGTTGGTATTTTTATCCTAACACAGCTAATACCAATAAAATAGATGTACAGGCAGTGTTGCAAGTGATGTTTTTAAAAGGTTTTGGCAGCACATCTTCCCAGAGCTCTCACACCATACCACAAGAGCTTCTTGGAAATTACATGAAATGCATAGGAAAGTGACCACATTAATATGGCTCCTAAACCCAAGAGTAATGATTGACTGATTCTTCTAAGAAAGGGTATTTTTTTCCTGTACTTCTTTTGCTGTGTCTCCCAAACTTCTTCACCTCTCCCCTGTGGAAGGACACAATGCCATCTGAACAGATAGTGAGAAAAAGTGTTGTGTGATCTCGCCGGAATGGCAACTGTACCATGCTCTACGGTCCAGATTCCCCCTAAATTTAGGCATGTATCTGAGGCACTTAAATTGGGATCAGTGTCAGCCCAACTCTGATAATCCTGTTGCAGAGACAGATGTTTGAGAGTGTGATTCAGTTTACCTCAGATCTGAGTAAGAAGAGGAAATGTGGGACAGCCACCTTCCCTTCTTTCAGTGCCATAGTTACACATCTCTGTGTTTAAAGGATTAGGCCAGGACTGTGTTGTCTGTCCAAACTGATACGACAGATGCGGTGAAGTGATTTACTTCAGCTTAAATTGTGGCTTAGTTGTGAATTAGCTGGCAAACACTTAAGAAAGACAAATTCTGGTAATATCAATATACGGTTGGATATAGGTGAAAGAAATGACAATAACATTTCTCCCAGCAATGATGACAGAAGATACATGGCTCATTTATCAGTCTCAGAATCTTTATTAAAGCTTAATGGTAGATGCTGGAGTGAGGGAGCTTTTAATTTTGCTTTATTGTATTTGCCTAGTGAAATGATTGCAACATTTTCTCTTGGATGAGGACTTTTGCTTCTAAACCTGAACAATCCCAGCATGGCAATATGTTGTATGAGAAACTGCAGCGTAAAGCTATGGAGCTATCAGCTAACTCAGACCTCGGCTGGCCCTTTATCAAGCAAAACTCACCATTAATAGTGCAACTTAGATCCAGTGGGCTCTAAAAAGACATCGAACAAAATCTATACAGGTTGTAATTTTAAAATTTCTCCCATGCTTTTCCTTTCCTTTCTGCCTTTCCCCCTTTATCTATTAGTAGTAGTATAATATCTGAAGAATGGGGTAAGGATGAAGGAAAGATATGTAAAATCCAAACTTCTGGGAGAAGAGGGAGTTGAAAATCAATAACCAAATGAGCAAGAGAACAATTACTTTCTGCTGCCAATGTTTTCATTTTCCTAGTAGAACTTTTGACCCTGAAATGTTCTACCTGCAGTAGCTCCCGATATTTGTTAATTATCAACCCACACTTCAAAGCCAACCGGTTTTCAAGGGCTTTTGTGGAGGTTAGCTCAGGAAAATGAGTATTCGGTACTGCAGGAATATGTTTAATTTGAGGAGGTTTCATTTTGGTAGGGCTTGGGTTTGCGTGAATGCATTGTACCTCTCGGATGTTTTTAAAGTGTCATAGGGATAGGCCCTTCAAAGAAATAAAATAAATGTATGCAATATAAAAGTCACAGGGATATTTCTGACACAGTGTCATATGATTTTGCATTGCCGGATAGCATCTCCTTGAAAATGATAGATAAATGGAATGTTTTAAAATATATATGGTGTAGTAGTTGCTGTAGTGACTGATAAGGACATGCAGAAGGCTTTCCATTTTGTTTCACTTTGTTATACCTTTTAATAATTTAGCCTAGATATTATTTTTGTGCTGGTAGTATCATTTCTGATCTCACTTGTCCTCTGCCCTCCAAAATATCTTTGAAACTAATAAGTAAAACAAAGTACCCAATTCTGCCCTTCTCATTTACATGAGATTAAAGCTGGGTTTTGCCCAAGGAGGACTGCATGGTCAGCCCAGTGAAAAAACAATAATACAAAGATTCTCAAAAGTCATTGTTAAGATTTCTTTTAATGTCTTTTTAATTTCAGAGAAATTGATGGCTATAAGTAATTCTGAACGCAGCCCAACACACATATTTGTTGTTAGTAGTGGAAATTTTCTCTTAGCATTTTCTGGTTTTAAGAATGAAGGAAACACTTTAGTGTGTTTCATTACTCCCCCATTCCTGACGGTATTCAAGCAAAATTTTGATACTAACATTTCCAAATTATATATTTTTTTTAAAAAAATAATTAAAGAACAAATTTAGAAATCAGTTAACCTAAAGGTTAAGTGCAGAACAGCATTTGAGCCTAAAGTAACTTAACCCTTCTTTAAAAAGACCTAAGTGTAAAGAATAAAGACAGTATTTTTCCTTTTCCTTTTTTTTAAAGAAGCCACATGAAATGTTCTCCGAGTTAAGTTTTACCATTCATAATGAATGCAGTCTCGCCATTCAAATGCGACCATAAGTACACAGAAGATAAGAATTTAATTAAATGTAGATTAAAACCAAACAGGAAAACACACTCGCTGATAATTTTATCCCATCCTCTGGCCATATTTTTTATACTTCCTTCTTGTTCTTCTTTGGGCTATAGCTTATCAACATGCCGATAGTACCATAACTCATTACATCTGATGGTGCTGCTGAAATGTGCAGGCTTGGTGCTTGAATTTCAGAGGCACTTAAAATGCAAAGCATGTAAATGTCTATGTTAAATATATTAGTGTGGTAATGTTAGTGAAAAGAGAGTGATTTCTTACAAATCCTTGTACTTCACATCATACATTATCATTGCCCAGTCACAAACTGGTTTAAAAAATATCTGTTTAGGTTTTCTTTTAAAATACATTTCTCTTAAAAGGTATTAATTTTGTTTTCATATGTCTTACCTGTCAATTTTCATATTAATTTCAGTTACTGAACTAGATCACTGAAAGCATAGAGATTATAATTTTAGGGCTTGGTTAAATACACATGAAGTAAACAGCTGACTGGGAGAGGTCTGACTTACCCACACAGTGTGGCAGTTCAGGACCAAATCACTGTTCAGGCTAAATGGACCTGGATACCAAAATACTTTTAATCACAGATATATGCATTTTTTACAAATTATGCCATTTTCTTGTTCCACGGAGGGAGACAAGTGTCCAAAAGCTGGGGGGTTAGCAGGGATCTGTGTCCAAGGGATATTCCCAGTTATAAGGCAGGAAGAGAACTGAGAACAGCCCTGAGGAGGACTTGAGGGTGTTGGTGATGAGAAGCTTGACATGACCTGTCACTGTGCACTTGCAATCCAGGAATCCAGCCACATCCTGGGCTGCATCAAAAGCAGTGTGGCCAGCAGGGCAAGGGAGGGGATTCTCCCCTTCTACTCTGCTTTCATATGACTCCACCTGGAGTTCTGTGTCCAGCTCTGGGGACCCGTGGAACTGTTGGAGTGGGTCCAGAGGTGGGCCATGACCGGAGGGTGGGAGCATCTCTTCTATAAGGACAGTCTGAGAGAGTTGGGGTTGTTCAGTCTGGAGAAAAGAAGGCTCATTGGAGACCTTAGAGTGCCTTCCAGTACCTAAAGGAGGCTCACAAGAGAGCTGCAAATGGACTTTTTGCAAGAGCCTGTAATGATAGGACAAAGGTAATGACTTTACATTGAAAGAGAGGGTAGGTTTATAAATTAGGAAGAAATTCTTTATTGTGAGGATTGTGAAACACTGGAACAGATGGCCCAGAGATGTTGTGGATGCCCCATCCCTGGAAGTGTTCAAGACACGGCTGGATGGGGCTTGGAGCAGCCTGGTCTAGTGGAAGGTGTCCTTGCAGATGGGAGGGCTTCCAACACAAAGCATTCTATGATTATATGAATATCCATTTCTATTCATTGGCTCATCTGACTTTAACAGTGGTTAACAGCTTGTTACACCAAAGTTACTCCTCTGTCTTACAGCTGAGATACTCCCTTATCTGACAGGGTTCACCGAAGTTCATGCACTTATGCTAACACTGTTGTCAATTGGGCCCAATTGCTACACACAGCTACATTTTGGTGCATCATTATTGACAATCCATTTAGAAATATTATTTTTTTTATGTACAACAAGAATAAAACATTGATATGTTATAGGGAAGCAGTTAATGTAGACTGGATTCATGGATTCCAAACTGGCCCGATGGCAGCCTATGTATTTCTGCCTGACCAGTAGCGTCTAACAAATCTGCAACAAGTTCTTTAGCTAACCAACATTGCAGGACAAAAGAAAATCATGATCCATAAATCATTTGCCCTCAATTTGTCCACAATTTTTATTTCCAATGTATTTTGCTCATTGTATTTCCTACACAGTTTGAGGAAAGAAACTATTGCTTCAGCTCTGTGATAGTTTCACTAGTGGTAGAGCAGACTTTGGACCCTGGTCAGAAATATGGAGATCAAAGTAGTAGTTTGCTTAATTAAATATTATGCTAAGGTTTAGAATGTCAATGTATACTTTAATATGCAATCTTGATTTATTAACGACTATTAAAGCATAACTGAAATAATTTCTATGCTTATGTTATCTTATATTTATAACCAAGGCCTCAAAAAAATGGAACTTCCTTTGGTTTTGCAGAAAGAGAAGGCTATCTTTCTGCTGTTTTATCAGCAAATAAATTATTTATCTATATTTTGCTTTTAAGTGATTTAGAATGCTCTGAGAGTTGCAGTGTGATTATGAACTTTGCTTCAGCTCTTGACCAAGAGGTATTTTCAAATGAAGAAGATGGATCTGTAACTTTTTATAATTAGATGGCCTTTGACCTGAGCTTTGTGGATCAATCAGGAGAGAAATTACTTCATGTAAAAAGTTTAATATTATTAAAAAGTAATTACTGAGGTAATCAGAGCAAACTCTGCACCTCATCAAGAACCATACCTGACCTGCCATCACTCAAATTTAGGACAGGATTTGAGAGCAAGTTTTCTGGTGCCAGACCAGACATCATAGGAAGTATATGAGACCAATGAGTCTCAAAATACTCGATCATTTCTGTAATTTTTCAGGTAGGATCTAGCCTCCATTTCTTCCACTTGACAGCAAAATGAGACAAAATCCTTGAGAACGTGTATCTAATTTTTTTTTTTTAATTATTAAACTTAATAATAGTTTGTGTCGGGTGAAGCTAAAGTTGAGTCTGGACTTTGGCACATTTCAAAACCAAATCTTTTCAATGTCAAAGCCATTTGATACATTTAAGCTGATACACCACTATACTAAATTTTTGGACATACTAAAAGAAATAGAGTCTTAGAAATGAGAACTATATTTAAATAGACTTAGAAATAAAGTATATTGTTTTTGAAACATCTACTGCTGTCTTGTTACACATGCAGAGAAAAGTCAGCCCAAGGCTTTGTGAAACAGTGATTCTTCAAGAGATGGTATTTTTGATCACTACAGTAACATTTGGGGATAGTTTAAAAAACGTGTTTCCAGCCCAGAGATGCTGCAGTACATTTTAAAGAAAAAGATACTGCAGGTGACAGGAAAATCTGAAACAAGCTGAGTTTCTAGAGGCTCTGCTCTGAAAAGAATGGGTGTAGAATTTCATGTATTAATAACACAAAATGTTCAAATGGCTCTGTTAGCATGGAGATCTTAGGCCAGTTCCACAAAGGACTGGTCCATCAAATATAGTTTATACTTTTGAGCAAAGAAACAGTAGAGAGAAAGTCTGTATTAATACTTGAGTGTCTGCGAGCTTTTTGGAGCGCATTGTTAGGGCTTCACGCTTTCCAGGAACCACTAAGTGCCGCTCAGAAACAATGATGGTCTCTTTCCACATCTGCAAGTGTAAGCACTGATTTGCAAAACAATTGATTCTTTTGTACACTTCCTGAGGAAAGGTAGAACAGGCTGCATAAAAGCTATAAAATTTATTTTTCATTCATTGTCTCTATTCCCTAAATTCAGGAGGTGTTGGCTTTTCCCTTTCTGCTAGCACAGACAGATGAATAATTCAGCAAAACAGCAGGTGTGGCAGCACCCACTCCTGCAGAGCACAAGAGCTGCACGGATGTGTCCAACTTTTGATCCTCAGCCAGTCCTGTGCCTCCAAAATTGTCTAAGTACTACAGCATGTGATATCAGTAATGTTTTCAGACAGAAAGTCAGTGAAAGGGGGAGCTTTTTGAAAGGAGTGCACTGGATTTATTTCTCCTCTGACAACTTCATTGCTTTCGAGCTTATCCAATTTTGGTGGAAAGCTGGAGCCCATCCCTGTGGATTTCACCATCTGGTAAAGAAAGGCTCCACAGCAAAGCAGAGCTTGTGGGACTGAGATCCCTGGTTCTTTTTCCCAAACTGGTGATAGAGGTCCAGTTCCAGCACTGCTGCTTGCTGGTCCCTGCTGCCTCCCAGGAGACATCAGCCCTGTTTGCTCTGGCACCGCTGGGAAGATGCTGCCATCAGTTCTGCAGAGGCAAGGGAAACATGGCCTGCTGCCAGCTAAGAGGCTGTTTTGGTATCATCACCTCTCCTCCGGGAGATGGGTGAGGATGGAGAAATGCAGTGGGACACAGCAGCTCTCTGACGGGCAGGGTGAGCCATGAGAATTACTTCACAGACACTGTAACTGCACTGGTGTCAGAGCTTAATAATTTTGCCAGTGTTTGATCCTGTTTCCCTTTAGAATCGTACCTGATATCAATGCATCAAGAAAGCCTTCAGCTTCTGTTGTCTAATAAAGACTGTCTCCTAATCCTCATAACTGCATCTGTACTGATGTAGTGAAATGGTCTGTGTTCTACCTCTTTTTTTTCAGTATAGTTCATGGGTATATCATGAGTGTACACAAATCTATTTGAGGCAAGAAAGTACTTATGTATTAGCATGGTCTTTTAGGTTTAACAAGTAATTTATTAATACATATTTGTTTACAACTTACAGTATCACCCACTAAATGTCCCATATCCTGGTATACACAAGCACATCTTGTACTGTATGAACAAATTCATATTGCATGCTTACTTTTATTCTTTCTAGTGCAAGGCTGGAACTGCCTGGCAATTCTGCCATTTATTCTGTGAAGTAAAACATGCGAAGCTTTGCATGCAAATGTGTGATGCCCAGTTGGCGTTAAATTCAAGTAAAGCCCTTTTCACAGCTAACTGATCCCCCAGTGCACAGCAGTACTTACCTTTGTTAATTTCTGAGTCACTCAAAATAGCAACATTACCTTTTGTCCAAAGGTGCTTACATCCTCAACAAGCACTGTAATGATTGAATCATCAGTTCAGCATGAATAGTTTTAAGTGAGCTACCGGGTGGTAATTTCATTAGATTAAGTATCTTTCTGCAAAATGTTTGTGAAAATAAGCCAGGAGAAGTTAACAGTTGTGAAAGCCGAAAGGAGAAAATGACCTCTACTAATAAGATTGCAGCCAGTAATATTTTCTGTCATTTTGGCTGAACAATGAGTTCCTTAATAATTCCCTCCCTTCTCAAATCCTTTTTCCGCATTTTTCATTTTACAAACACTGGTTTACAGTCTCACAGAAGAACCTAAGTCAGTAAGCCAAGCTCCGAGTACAAACAGGCTTATATGCATCACCTTAGTGGCAGTATCTCCATCAGGCACTACAGAAAACACCCCCCACCTCATCATGAATGGTAATATTTTAACTGACTCTTTCAAAATTCAGTGCCCAGCCTCAAAGTCAGATTGTGGCTAAAGCATGTTGCAGTGTTAACAATAACATATTCTTCCCAGAAAAACTAAAATGACAGGTGTAGCTATTGATGCTTCAAGCACATACTCTGACCTATAGACTCACAATCTGCTGCACTCAATCCAGCACATACTGTGGCAACAGAGCTGTGCTGGAATCATGCTGGAGACAGACTGACAAATGCTATGTATGAACTTTAACAGTCTTCCCCAAATGTGGGTTTCATTTGCTTCTTAAGCTGATTGGTGCTGGAAATGAGCATCTCCCTATGTCTTATTGAGAAGTGATTTTCTTTCTAGTGTATAACGCTATAAACTATAGGGAATATATATGTAATGTGGTCTCTTTTCATATGTTCCAATACTTAAAGCCTTGAGTTAAAAGGCTGCTTCTTGTGAAATGTGTATCCTTCAGTTGAATTTTGCAGGTAGAGTCTTGCTGCATTATAATTGCAAGTAGTATTGCCCTTCCGATTATTTCTCTGGACTTCCCGATTTCTGCAAAAGAAGCAATTACAAAGAACTAAAGTGATAATACAGCAAACATAACTTTAATTCTGCTTTTGGTGATTTATCAGTTATTATATTTTGAATTTCTCTTCAGATCATTGATTCCAGTTTGATTTTGCTCATACATCAATCTTCTCTAATTCTAAGTAAATATAAGTCACATTTTTTACATTATACCCCTCAGAGAATTTTATTTTTTCATTTCAGTAAGCATTATTTGAATCATAAAAAAAATACATTACAGTATTCATAATGTGCTGCATATGTGACAGTTTTTGAACTTTAATATTCTTTTCTGTAGTGCGAGGGCTTAGCAGACTATAAAAGAGACATATTGTTTATAATGTTTCTGCACCACAACAAATGATGCACTTCTAGCATCTATGAAATGGCAGTAGTTTTCTAAATTTGTGATTCTTCTGTGTTCAGCAGTCAAGAACAGTTGTACATCTGCTCAGCACAGACTTTAGGAGACCATGAACTTTAATTGAGGAAAAATAATGAGGGTTCAGGGACCACTGATACAGAGTTGGTTGGTAAGGCAGGTGCCCTGCTGCCAGATCAGTGGATTATTTACTCCTTTGTCATAAACAAGAAACAGTTGGGTCTTTGTAGAGATTACATTCATATTCCAAAGCCAGGCTGCCTTTTTCTGTTCTCTTGTAAACATGCAGTGTATTGAATACTTTTGAAACTTGGTCTGAAAAACATAATAGCTTTGCTCCTTCATTAAATGATGTAATGGTAACCTTAATAGTGAATTTAAAGGAACAATTTTAAGTGCAGTGATATTCATCCTAGTGGGCATACTAATTAATAATCTATACTTCATGTGCACGGAAAGGATTTTGGGGGTGTTGGAGCACGTTTACACATGTATACAAAGGCATATTTGTAATGCAAAAAGTTAGATAAAAGTACAGAATAAGAAAGACAATTATATGAAGATATTTAGAAGGAGAGAAAAAAAATGAGAAATGCAGCTGAGCACATTTAGCCAATCTTTTACAGTCTGACTACTATAATGATAATGTTGTTTCAGAATAGAGTTTATAAAAATTTTACACACCACTGAAGTGGAATTTTCTGATGCTTTAATCAGAAAAAATACAGACTGCTTTTCCACGTGAGTCAAGCAAGTAATCAGGAGTTTCAGTAAGCATCCCTAATCCTGAGTGTGCTAGTGGCTATCTTTTGCACACCTGTGTAACCCAACAGGGCAAGGTTAGCCAAAAATGGCATGTTCTGACCTCATAGGTATTCATTAGAAAAGCAAACAAAGACTACTGTGCAAGACTGCATGGAATAAGCCTTAATTTCCATTTTAACACGTTAGTCAGTCTCACATTAGAATCATAGAATCATAGAAATGTTTAGCTTGGAAAGACTTTGAAGATCGTTGGGTCCAACCATTTACCCAGCACTGCCAAGTCCACCACTGAATCATGTCCCTAAGTGCCACATTGACACACCTTTTAAATACTTCTAGGCATAGTGACTCTAGTACTTCCTTGAGCAGCCTGTTCCAATGCTTGACAACTCTTTCCAAGAAGAAAATTTTTCAAATGTACAGCCTAAATCTCCCCTGGTGCAATTTGAGGCCATTTCTTCTTGTCCTGTTGCTTGTTACGTGGGAGAAGAAACCAACCCCCACCTCACTACACTCTCCTTTCTGGTAGTTGTAAAGAGCCATAAGGTCTCCCTGAGCCTCTTTCTACAGGATAAACAGCCCCAGCTCTCTCAGCGGCTGCTCATGTAATTTACTCTCTAGACCCTTCACGAGCTTTGTTGCCCTTCTTGGGACACGCTCCAGCACCTCAGTGTCCCTCAGGTAGTGAGAGGCCCAAAACTAAACCCAGGATTCAAGGTGTGGCCTCACTAGTGCTGAGTACAGGACAATCACTGCCGTAATCCTGCTGGCCACAGCATTTCTGATACCAGCCAGGGTGTCACCTGGGCACATGGCCAGCTCATGTTCAGCTGGCTGTTGACCAACACTTCCAGGTCGTTTTCAGCCAGGCAACTTTCCAGACACCCTTCTCCAAGCCCATAGCATTGCACGGGGGTGTTGTGATTCAAGCGCAAGACCCAGCACTTCGCCTTATTGAACCTCATAGCGTTGGCCACAGGACATTGACCTTGATCTAGTTGAAATCCTCTGTGAGAACATGTGCAAGCAATTGTGAGACTTCTCTTAGCTGCCTAGAGAATATTTCATCTGCCTTTTCATCTTGTTTGGGAGGTCTCTTGTAACAGACTCCCACCATGATAACTGTGTTGTTGGCCTTCCCCCTGGTTCTTAACCAGAAACACTCAACCCTATCCTCACCATCATTAAGCTCTAGACAACTGAAACCCTCCCAACATAGAGGGCTACCCCACTGCCTCCCTATATTAGTACGCCGGCACGCTGGCCGGGCTGAGACGGCTACAGCTTGTCCAGGCGTGTTCAACACAGAGGGAGAACGCCCTGTGGCACCTCGGTGCCTCGCTAGCCAGCTTCCCAGCCCGCGCGGTGGAAGGCACGTAGCCTAGCGCGCCTGGGGCTTATAAATAGCCCATGCATGACCAGAAACGAATGAGCAGAGGTGGCTCCTTCGGCCAGCGTTCCAAGGGTTTATGGTAGAAGGTCCCTCGAAGGGGACTGGAAACGAAGAGCAGAAGATAGTGGCCTGAGTGGGCTTAAAAAGGATACAGGGAAGGGGGCAGGGATGACATAGCAGGGACCTATAGGAAGAGGGGAAAGGCGGGACAGGTCTGGTTACCTTTCCTTAGGAGATACAAGGGGTGTCTGCCAACTGTCAGTCAGACAGACCGAGCCCACCTCAGATCACAGGAATTCGATGGGAGCAGCCATCCTCACAGAGGGGGGTTTTACTCTTTGGAACCAGCCCACCAAACCTCTTTTTCTGGGCTCTGTGGCCCCCTGGTTATTCTTGTGTTTGGTTCATTCACCATAACACCTCCCCTTCCTTGCCTATCCCTTCTGAGGAATTTATAGCCATCCGTTGCAGCATTCCAGTTGTGTGACTCATCTCACAATGTTTCCATGATGACAACTATGTCTTAATTTTCCTGCTGCACAATCACTTCCAGTTTCTCGTGTTTGTTGCCCATGCTGTGTGAACTGTTGTAAATGCACTTCAGTTGGTTATTGAGCCCTCTGCCTTCTTCAGGGGAAGAAGCTCTAATTTCTGCATGACTGTTCTCAAGCTCTTCTATGGTTTCTAGCACATCAATATGCCTTTCATCCTTGTAGTCTCATGGATCTCCATTCCCTACATCTACCAAGAAACCAGACTTGAAAGACCTCACTAGTGCACCATCCCTCAAACACTGGCATGCCGACCCCAGGCTTATCTCCAGTGATCCAGATTTTACCCCCTTCCCCTTTAAAATTTAGGTTAAATCTCTCTCAATGACCACTGCTAGCTCTGGTGTCCTTCCCCCTTTGAGACAGGTGTACCCTTTCTGTCGCCAGCAGGCTTGGTGTCACCTGATCAAAACACCCAAAATTCTGCCAATAAGAATAAATTGCAGGTAGGATATTATTCTTCTGGCTCTATCCATTTCTTTCTTTGTCATTTCCTGCAGCTGTGGTCCTGATGCCTTATGTAGTTGTCCCAAAGACCTGAAGGGTCTCTTGATTGTCCTCAGCATTCTTCTTGCCACTTCATCATTGCCCATTTGAAAAATCCATAATGGCTGATAACCTGAAGGCCATTCCAGGGTAGGAAGTTTTCCTTTCACATTTTTAACCCATGCACCAGGGAGGCATAAACTTTTCTAAGAAGTAGGTCCAGACTGCATATCAATTCTTCTGTTCTTCTTGGGGGAGAGCCTCCTACGACAGTGACCCATCATTTTTTCTTTATGGAAGCAGTTTTGACACAGGTCATAGGGTAACATAACCTCTGGGACACCTCCACGCTACATGAACCGTCGTCCTCGTCATTGTTCAGTTCCACTTGCAGAGCCTCCTACCTATTATGGGCCCCTGGGGAGGTGGAGCAGCCTCAGAGGAGATGCACCTGCTGCATCAGGCAGCAATTGTCACCACTGCCCCCAACCCCTTAACTCGTGTTCAGCCATGCAGAGAAGGGACAGGGAATGGTCCACATCATGCAAACTGTCAGTCTGTCAGGCCCTTCCCAGGAAAGGCAAGGGGCAATTCCAGCAGTCTGTCTTTCACACCCCCGACACTCCTCAGCCTACTGACCTCCTCTGGCATTGAGGAGAGGAGCTCCTTCATGTGGGTGCACCCCCTCAGGCCTGCTCACTCTTGCCACCCATACCGGCAGCAGAGCTGGGCACAGCTCGAGCTGGCACCAGGGTGGCAGCGTGTCCCCACCGGAGCTCTCAGGGTGGCTTTCTGCCTGGGGGACACTGCTGCTCCCTGGTGGAACTGCCTGGATTTCAGCGCCCCTCATGCACCCCTTCTGCGCCAGCTGCTGCCTAAACCGCCGCGCCATATCCTGCTGGCTGCCCTGACCTGTCTGTCCACCCTGCTGGCAATGCTCCTGGTCACCAGCACTCCCCAGGGGCTTCTTTTATATGTGTGGGGCCTGGCCACCATTGCTCTTGGCCCTGCTAGGTCCTGACAGCTGATGAGAGCTGTGGGCTCCTGGCATCTCTCTGGGTTTCACGTGAAGTTCTCCCAATTCGGGAACCCTCTGTGCACCACACTGGAGTGCTCTGCTGCAGAATGAGCTGGCACCAGAGCCACTCACCTCAGCGACCAGGGCCATGTACTCAGGCCGTAGATCATCGCCATTCAAGAAAGAACATTTGCTTAAATCACTCTTGTCAGAAATAATGGGATTAAGTTCCTAGGAATCGGCTGAGGGCCAAGGAGATCTGACTTCAGAAGGTAGGGTGTTAATCATCTGATTTCCAAAATTTCTCCTCAGATTCCTAAATAAAAACTGTTTTCAAGAAATTGGGTTTTTTTTCAATCTAATGTCAGATATTGAAATGTTGTTCCCAATTATGCTTTTTCACACTCCACCTCCACATTTCTAATAAATATTTCTGAGTTAATCTTTTGGGGAATCTCTGTTCTTAATGCTAAATAATAATGTTGCATGTAAAGTAAGAAAATTCCAGAGTCTACAATATAGATTTTTTTTTTTTTACCAAATTACTAATTATGTTACTAAAGTTATCCAGACTATATCCAGATTTAAGAAATACAGGAAAATAATTTTTCATCTTGTCAAAAATATAAATTGCCCCAGCTGTATTCCCTTAATTCACTTAAGATATTTTCCATCCTATCTTTCTGCTGTTCTAAATGACACAGGACACATCATGTTTTCAGTTCTTGGTTATAAATTTTATTCCTACATATTTCACTCACTTTCCTCCTCATGCTTTATGGAAGTAGTCTTTGCATATTCCCATTTCTGCAACTACTTTTGGTATCTTCTTCATGGCCATGCTGATGGGGTCACTAACAACATTGCTTTGGAGTGTGCCAACACACAGATCCTGTATGTAAGGGGCGGCAAACAGCCTGATAAGCGATCAGAGTGTCTGCATTTGTCACTGTTTCTACAAGGTACTGCTTTGTGAGATCAGAATAGTTATAGCCTTATTTTGCATATATGTAGAACTAATACACTACTTTGATTTTCTATGCTCAGATATACTCAAGCTGTTCAGTTAGTTCAAATTTATTCCAGAGCACTTGAAAATAGATTTTAGTTTGTAATTTTATCTTTCCAGTGATGATCTAATCCACAAATGAAGCTATAAGTAATTGCATTTAAAGAATTTTCATATTATATAAATTCTATAATAAAAGCCAATGACTGTAAAATGTATGCATTAAAATAGATAGAATACTTGTAACTTATTAATAATCAGGTAATTTGTTTATTACCTAGTCTACCTTGAAATTTTGGAATTAAAAGACAGTGAATTTTAAAAGAAGAAAAATTACACTATCTAATTTCTTTTTATACAAGAATTGTAAATCTCAAGACTAACTAGCCTGTGTTTTTTGTAGAACCTGTTAAGCAATGGTCAGTTAATATTTTAATAAATATTAATAAATTATCATCACCAGTAATTACAGTGATCATAACAATTTTGTATAGGTCATACATATTACTCATATGTAATGCACTAATTTTCATTTTTTATGTATAATTGCAATCCAAAGAGATAGGTACTGCTTTTAGTGTTGAAGGATGTGCTCAAAAAATAAAGAGCTTTTCTGGTATGCCATGATCTGAAGCTACATGTAAAAACCTCAAGATTTGTTAATCTTTAAAGCTGTGCACAGAACACTGATATTTTATCTACTGTCCTGCATCCTCAGGAAAAAAAAATCGTACATGTTTCTGAAGTGTGTTGCTTTTAGTCTGACCACCATGAGCTTCATCTATGCTTGTAAAAGCTGATGTAATAGCTGTTTGTATTTCATACAACCATCTCCCAAGTGAACCATAGGGGTTAATCTGAAGATTAGTAGCTCAAATCCCAGCATTTTCCATATAGTTTTCAATTTTAAATTGTATGCTGTTATTGACAGTCTCCTTTCTTTTCACTTCTTATTAATTTTGATATTTGGAAGGACTGCAGCAGTATCTGAATGACAGCAAAGGTATGTGCGTAGAAATTACGTAAGTGATTCTTGCTGAGTTTATATACATATTTATATAAACGTATTTTCGCAAAAGCTTACTATAAGCATGGTTAGCATATGTGATCCTTTATATTTTTACTATACGTTCAGAATCTCACAAAGTCATCTACCCTTTGAACTTTGTAGTATATTGAGCATCTGTTTAACTTAACAGGTTTTACCAATGAATTTAGGTAATTATTTTAAAATGGTGTTTGCACTTGGAAGTTCAGGGGAAAATGAAAGCTAATGTGTAATTCACAAATGTACTTCACAGAACGGCAAGAAATAAATGCATCTTTGCAGTCCTGGCTCCATGTGAAATTTTCAGCCCATCGCTTGGCCAGAGAAAGACAGCCTAAGTGTGTCTCTGATGCTTCTGCTAATCTGAAGTTTTCTTACGGGATTAAAGTTGTTCTTGCAATATAAACAGGATCTTCCTGAGGGCTGTATTGGATCATTTTGAAATGAAAACAATAATACACTTAAATATTTTTACTGGAGTACATTAAAAAAGTCTAGCCTTTTATCTGAATTTCAAAGATCACCAGTTTATATTAGCATTTTCAAAATAGCATGTGGTTTTATCCCTGTATCTACTGCTATCTTGTCCTTCTCTTTTCCTAATGGCTCTCTAACTTACCAGAAAAGATACAGCAGTATCCAATGGCTGGACAGCAAAAAGGGCTCAAACTGGAAATAAATGCACTTTTTAGACACTGAGATTAATTAGTCCTTGGAACAGTTTAATTGTGATATATTGTCTGTTGCTTTGTTTCTTTTAATGGAGTCCACATACTTTCAGAAAAGAAAAATGTGACCGCAACTTGTGAAGCACAAGCCGTTTCCAGAATTACTGGGCAAATGCTGAGATATGCAATAGGCAGGATGCCAGACTTGGTAACCAAAACACTTCCTTCAGATGTCAAAACCAATGCAAATGCCCTTCTATTATTTTGTTACTCTCTTCTCACTTCTCCTGTTATTTGCCCTGATGTTTTAAGTATTTCTTGCCATGCTTTAGATCTCAGGCGAAAAGGAATCACTTACTGACATATTAAAAACACAGTGGGATTCTCATGGGAGATGATAAAGCATGATTGCACTGTAGGCAGAGATAGCATAAAACTCTTCCTTGCATCCTCACCTGATTCCCAGCATTTGAACCTTATGCTCCAATGGCATCTGAGATTCCTAAGAGAAGGGAGTAGTTTGCCAGGTTATCAAAGATGCTTGCTTCAGACATTCTCTGAGCTGTTTATCTGCTAAAGGGGATTGATGAATTTCTGCATTCTGGTTTGCTGTTTTTGTTTCAGTTTTATTTTATTTTATTTATTTTATTTTTCCCCACATAGACGTTAAGATCAGATTCTGGTCTAAGCTAATAGGACCTTTCTTTGAGCCAGCAAAGGCCAAGATATGATTTATGACCTCAGTGGTGGAGTAGCCAGTCTCAAGAACGTAGTGCCAGTGTGTAGTGCTGCTGAGGAGAAAGGGAGGAGGAAGCCTTCCCCCGAGAGTTGTGAGGGAAAAGGCAGGAGTTGTGAACTACAACAACTGCGTTTATCTATTATCAATTATTATTACAGCCAAATGGCATTTTCTCAGGTATTTCCAACTAAAAGGAAATCCAGAAACACTAAGTTTTAGGTTTTCATTCTTGACATAAGTCTACAGCACAGTCACTGAAGCTGGTGTAGATGTAGGGATAGAAAGGTGAAACCCTGCTCTGTTCCAGTTCCGGCTGCTCAGCCTGCCAGGGCTCCCACTAATACACAGATGCCACTTTCTCCATTACAGTAGTCAAAAAAAACCCCTGACAAAAAAATTGGAAGGAACATGGGGGTTTTTGCCTCAGTTACGGTGGTTTACTGCAATGCAGGCACATCTTCTGCATAATACATCAGAGTTGTAGCATAGGAGTGTTAGCACAAATGAAAAGTCCCATTTTTACAAGATATGTAATTTGGCTCACATCCAAATAATCACCCGAATAATAAGAGAAGAGCTAAGTGGGGAAAAAAAAAGCATCCCACAGGCCTTCTAAAAAATGCACACTTACCATTACTATGCTATGTACTGTGAGCAGAGGGGTCTGTCACAACCAGACTTACAAGAAAGCAAAGGTTATTCTACAGATAAGCAGTTAGTACAATGAAGAGGAAAAAGAAAAATCAATATTTATGCTTCCATCACTGTATTTTATATAGAGATAGCAAATTCAGCACACTGGATGGAACTAAGAAGTTAATTCTGGGTTTTTAGTATTATTATTATTATTATTATTCTGTAAGAATTACTGCAGTGGATCAGACAAAAGATCCACATCTTATCCCGAGAAAATGCTTCATCCATCTTCTTAACACCCACATCCCTGAAATTCATATTTTTTTTTTTTAAAAAGAGATAAGTCAGTGGATAAGGGGGATTGATGCCTTATCTGACAAAATGACCAAAGCTTGAACACATGCAGTCTAATTGCTCCTTGCTAACTCTGCAAGCCTGACTATAGCCTCCCTCCCCCCTTCCTACACATCTACCTACGTTTAAGCACAAAATGGCAGCGTCTCATGAAAGTCTTTCCTCTTGGGTAATGTGGAGATATGAAGACAATCTTTGCCATATTAATTTCCCCCTTCCCTGAATCAGTAAAAGTACAATAGGGAAAACACCAGTTAAGTTATTTTAAGAAGAATCAACTTTCATGTTGTAAACCCTGGATTAAAGAAATCAATAAAAGAAAGAATTTAATATACTGTATTTCATGGATTTGGGTAAGGAAACAGGGAAACCAGAAACAGGTTATCACTGAGATTGTTAGGAATAAAATAAGGTACCTTGTAATTGAAGTATTCTTGCCATATTCTTAAGCCTTTATTCCAAAAAGTATCCTCATGCAAATAGAATAAATCACATTGCAAGCCTTTTAGAAATGCCATTTTCAGACTCTACCTTCTGATGATTACTGTTCTCTTTTTTCTGTAAAGTTCTATAGAGAATATATTTTAATTAGCTTCCACTTGATACCACTTCATACACACTGCCCAGATTTGACCCAGTGTCTGATCATATAGAATGCATTACAAAAGAACTGGTCATTTGAGTGCTTTAATATAGCTTTGCATTAATGTGAGACATCATTTAGACAAGGCATTAAAAGTGTTATTTTAATGACTGAAGTGTGTAGGGTGGGAAGAAGCTTAATCTTTATAGGAAGAACAATTTCAATTAGCTCTAAAATATTAATTTGTTGGTATAACTATATACTCTAATGTATTTGGCTACAAAAAAATCTAATGAATAATACATTGCTAGATCCCAGTCTAATTCCTGTGTTGTAACTAATACTGTCAGTTGAAACAAGGACAATAGTCTTTTAACGTTCATCATTTTGGTTGGGGTGCATTTAATCTGATTGCTTATAACAACAAATTCTGTTCAGCATAATTTGACAAGGTAGCATAAATAAGGAAAACAGCATGTGGCTGTTGGGTTATTGAATAGTTCATAAATATAAAGACAACATTTGTTTCCAAAAAGTGCATGTCTTTTTTGTTTATCTGGTGAATTTAAAACACATTACGATTGACAGGAATACAGTATCCACCTGCGGAAAGCATGAAGACTTTATCATAAAATACCTGGGATCTGTTAATCCCTAATGCTATGTTTGAGAAGCGAATATATCGTCCTTATGACTCCTGCTAGTCCATAATTTAATTTCTTAGCCTTATATATTCCATTTCTTATGACTAGCAGCACTTCTCTCAACTTGAGAACTTATAAGAGAACTTCTCATAAAATCAGTGAGAATATCATAGTTAAAATCATGAAATGCTGAGAACACTTTGTGTGCCATAAGCATATCTGACGTCTTGGGAAGTCGATACAGCTTTAGAATTTTACCATTTTTCTTAGAAATCATTTCTAATTATTCTGGAAGGATGTAGAATTGCATTGCAGCTTGTTAGCTGCGCAATCCCTGGATAGAGCTTTCTCGCAAGACAGTCAATTCATAACGTCACCTATGACAATGTTGATGATTTTACTGGCAAAAAAGCTTAGTTTTATGAAGTTCAAAGCAATTTTATTTCACTTTGGTGTCAGAATTGGTCACAGATGGTTTTAGGGAAGAGTATTGTGATCTTGGTACTGCAGGATTTTTTTACTCTTCATCCCCTGAAAGAAGTGAAATATTCAGTTTCTGTAAGTGGTGTGGCTGTACTGAAGTTTCCGAGGTGACCCTCTTGAATTACCCTATGCTCCCATATCACTCTAACAGAACACCCGTGCAAAACATGGTGCAAACCTTCTCAGTGTTTTAAAGCATCAGTGCTGCTGCTTATTTAAGTAGTCACACTGAGAAAAGAGTTCCTTGCTTTTGCTCACAAAAGAATGGAGGCATCTGGTGTCCAGACCTGGTTACAGGTATTTCATTTATAGAAGGAAATGTGATTTCAGACGTACTTTGGTGCCAAGAATTTCCTGTTGTCAGTTCTCCAGGTCAGCATGCCAGACCAGTCCTCAGATGCACTATTTTTTTTCTGACTGATTGAGAAATGAGTTGTTATGTACCTTTCTTAGGTCCCCAAGTCACTTGCTAGAGTCAACCATCTAAACTGGAGACATCTAAGGCTCTCCAGACACCATGTTTGAGTGTTTGAGGTGTTTGTTTAGTCTATTTTACACCATCATTTTACAGCAAAATTAAAACTTACGTTTAATAAAAAAATGTGAATCAATGTAATAATTTATTTCATTAATAATAATTTCAATTTCTTAGTTTACATAATCTGGGATAAAAATGCTTCATTTCTTGGTTTTGGGAGCCCATGGTTTTTCCTTTTTCTACCAAAAATGACAGAAAGTTAAAGAAAAAAAATGAACTTGAGGATCTTCTAAAAGAAGAGAAACCTATTTGCAGTTTCAGGAACTAGGTAAAAGAATGCTTTTGTAATAGATTTCATGCAGCAGTTGGCATTGGCAGTACTGCAAAAAGAGATGTATTCTGTCGTGCTCTGTTTGATCAAGTGCTAAACCCGTGTGATCAATAGAGAGACAGATGTCGGGTGCAGATGGCGATGCCGTGATACCTGGGGCAGAGTGGGCCTGCCAGAATGACAGAATGGGAACAAGGAAGAGCAGCAATGCAACAGAATGTGACAAATGAAATTAGGGTTTATACTAGTCGATAATTTACA
This sequence comes from Callaeas wilsoni, assembly GCA_013398955.1. NCBI lineage: Eukaryota > Metazoa > Chordata > Aves > Passeriformes > Callaeidae > Callaeas > Callaeas wilsoni. The sequence goes on from VWPU01009501.1 coordinate 481,352, forward strand.
GCTAATAGAAAGTGACAGAATTTTTCAGCATACAGCACATTTACTCTCACAATACTATAGTCAATGCATTTTTCATGCAAAACAATGGGAGCTGCTATGAAGACTTGGCTCTAGCTATATGTATTTTGTTACATTGCAACTGGTACAATTGATATTTAAACAAAGCTAGTAACATCAAACCAAGTAAGCACCAAGTGTATGAAACAAGATTGTATTTTCAAGTTTGAAATGAGTCCATCTGATACTCGGACTGTGTAGCAGACCTCTAACAAGAAAATGAAGACATTATTACCTGTTTATATGAATATAAAGTAGAAATCCACTACATGTAAATAAACATTGAATGGCCCTTGTTATTTGGAAACTGAGTTTTATCATCTATTTCATTCTTTTTATTAATTATAATGATGGAGCAAGCACAATGAGCTTTCTGCTCCCCCCCTCTCCAAATTCCAACCCAAAATCCATAGTTAATGCACTTGGCAGCTTATTGTGTTCTATTTTATGCTGATACAATTCAGAGTAGAATGATTGGTAGCTTAGGGTTATACCCTTTCTGTTAAAGGCTATTATCACTTTTATTTCCTTTTCTGGCTTTCCTGAGTTTTGTGAGCTGTGTATGCATGTGTGTATACATGTGTATATATAAATGAAAAATCTGTGAACACACATCTATAAATTTAAATGCATATATATATAATTCTAATATATTCAAAATTAATCACACACTCTTCCATTGCACTTTCCAAGTTTACCCTGTTGCCAACTCTAATAAAAACAGGGATCCCATCCTATAAAAAATGAAGGCTATCAAAGTTGTATTTATGACTGAAAATGTAATGTAGTGGTCAAATCTTTTATTGTGCAATTTAACATTTTCTATTTTCTGGGTAAAATTAATGGATATTTTATACATTACAATTTTTTTACAATAAAAGAGCAGTTATGGTCTATTCTGCAGGCTTGATTTTCATCAGTTCTGAGTAATGGGTCTTCCGTTAGCAGCCTGTAATATGGCATTCAGCAAGACAAACCCTGAATCAGAACCGAAAAATAAAAATCCATCTTGCTCTTCTTTTCCTGCTACCTCCTGCTGCTCAGCTTGATATATTTTTCACACTTAAAGGTAAATATCTCTTAAGGCTGATGTCACTTGATTTTTATGGTAAAATCTGAACTTAGTTTGGACACAGTAAACACAGAAAATCACCATTATGAACACCAATGCCTTTCCTTCAGACCTCTGACAATCTACCCAGCTATCTTTCACACTCATTTCTATGGTGTGTTAGTTCCAGTGGACAGTCATTTTGACTCCATGTCATGATATTCACACAAAGGTGAGAGAAGACTTTTTCATGTAATTTTTCTTTCTGAAGCTGTGCAAATGTCAGTCTTTGTTATGGTTACATAGACCACAATTAGAGTTTCATCACTAATTCCTTGGATAATGGTAATTTAACAAAGAAAACTTTATAGGCTGTTGATATGTATGTTTTTTAATAAAACAGTGCATTTTACCATTTTTTATGTGCTTTTTGACAACATGAATTTGTTGCTTTTCCCATGCCTACAGACAGCATGAATCTTTTCTTTCTCCCTAGGAATTTGATTATTTGCAAAAGGTTTGGAGACCAATAAATACTGTCTTTCCTTGCAAATTCAGGGTCTCAGATAGATTCCTTAGTCAGAAAAGGAGCTCCTATTCCTCATCCTATTTTCCTTACACTAAATATGGTACATACAGTTGGAATTTTACAGGTATGACAAGGAAGGGTAAATATGTTCACGCTATATTCAACATTTGTATATTTGCCACAGGTGAGAGATATTGAAAATGTCTCATACAATTTTTATACTTTGATTGATTGTTTCTATGAAACAAGTTTTAGGGAGCATGCCAGAAACGTGCTCTTGTTACCAACCCAGAGTATGGGTGAAAACCGGGCTGAAAGACTTATGTTCAAAATGTCTAATACAAACACCTGTACTTGCTTCAGGTTTATCTAATACACTAAGCCTGCATTTAGTAATAAGCTATTAACCTTGAAACTCAAACATCCTCCCAAGGATAGTGTCATGCACAAAAGAGAACATAATTTTTTTGGTAATATATTCTTCCCTTCTCCAAAGTTGTAGCCAAGCAAAACAGAAGAGACAGCAGGTCTTCTCCTCTGAGCACTGGCACGGTGGTATCATCTTGGAAAGCCAAGCTGGGAGAAGAACAATCATCTGTGATACTGAGAGTGGCATGTTTCAGGTGCCATTAATCCAAACGCGTGTGCCCCAGCTGCTACGCTGGCTGAAAGGGGCTCACCTGTTGAAAGAGATCCTCTATCCAGTAACTTAGGGAGCTGAAAAAGAACGAGCAGATGTATCAGCAGGAGCTGGCACCAGATTAAGAAACAAATTAGGACCAGAGGTTTCTTACGACTCTCTTGGCTACAGGTTCAGGCCTGTAGAAAGGATAATGCTTTATGCAACCAAAAGCATTCTCGGAGACTTATTTTGATTCACACAGAAATTCTGCTAGTAGACTAGTAGGTTGTTCAAATGGAAATTGTGTGGAGAATTTCTTGTAGAAAACTTTAGTGAGCAAAACAGTATTAAATGTTTATTCTCCAGTCTTCTATGACCACCTAGAAATTAGCTGAGCATTTTCAAGTAGCTTCTGAAGTACTGAAAATGTGCATTGGCTATATGGTTAATTGAGAAGTTCTAAGTATGTCTGACACTACATATATCATAACTGTCTAATATTATAAATTACCTGTATGCTTACATTGTGGAGCATTTTACCATTAGTATGATTATATGGCTTAATGCATAGTTACGTTATCCCAGGTGTGACATGCTATGTCCCTTTGTACACTGTGAAAGCTGCAAGTACCAAACAGCTCTATTTCACTGACACTACACAGCTTTATCTGAGCCCCAAAGGCAACCATTCAATTGTATGAGACTAGATTTCTAATTTAAACACATCTAAAGATCTTTTGCTACAGATCACAAAAGCCTATACAGTTTTTAGAACAAGACAGAGCTGTCAGTTTGCCATATATGAAAGCTCAGTGCACCCAGATATTGAGTACTGTGTGCAGCTCTGATCACAGCTGAGCAAGGGCAGCTGGAGTGATCAAGGGAGCAGCTATCTTATGACAATAGACAAAAAAATCTGAGACTTCTCCATCTGGTGAAGAGAAAGCTGAGGGGGAAATTTGATACAGGCTTACAAAATCTTGAAGCTGGTGGATAAAGTGAATGAAGAACTGTTATTCCTCAAATCCTGCAGTGCTACAGGAAACAGGGAGAAGAACAATTTAAAACAGATTATCACAGCAGCAAGTTAACTCTGTGAACTTGATGCCACAGGAGCCTGTGAAAGCAGACAGTATCAGCAGGTTCAGAGAGAGATTGGACAAATTCATGGACTACAGATCTGTAAATGGTACTAAGAGGATGTATCCGCTAACATTCCTAATCCATGTGCATGCTTGGGAAATCTTAGGGGAATGAACTGCAGAAGGAGGCCAAGTTCTCATATTTTTACTAAATAACATTGCCTGTTGCCACTCTAGAGAAAGAGTCTGAGCTAGACAGACTCCCGCACTGTTCCACCAGGGTACTTTTTATCTTTCTAAAGATGATGCAGTAGCACAAAGACTATAAAGAGAAGTCATTTTCCTATGAAGAGTATCAGGCAGCAGGAGTGCTTCTGAGTTGTGTTTTACCAGAACCATTAGTAAAGGAGACCCTTCAAAAACATTTGTAAGGAAGGATAATAAGCAGGATTCTGTTTAATTCTCGAAAGTATTAATTCTTAAAAATCACTTCAGATTGTAAAAGAAAATTTTGTAAAAAGACAATTTTCATCTGTAATTTGACCTTCAAATTAGGCTATTAATGGTGATTAGGCTGTGATAGTAAATGAGAAAGACGTATGTTTCCTTCAGCAAGCGCAAAACACCAAACACTAATGCTGCAGCGTGAATACAGGCACCCAGACAGGGTGCCTAGAGATCAAAAAGCCAGCCAAAGGTTTTAATTATCATATATATCAATACAATATTCCTAACAGTTGGGTTGCTACCCAGAGCATCTTTCTGCAGAAGATTGATCACTGCCATATTCTAGAGTCTTTCCTTCATCACTTGCATTTTGATGGCACCTATATCATGTTAAAACTGGCATATCTCCTTTTTAGCAGGCACAATTCCACCTAACAGATGGCCATGATGATAGACATGCCAAAGAACCAGTATGTGTATCAAGTTTGATTATTAGGGATGAAATTCCTATCCAAGAACATTTGAGTGGCATTCTGCACCAATCGTCTGAACCTATTGGTATGGGTTGAAACAAATGCTGTTTTGCTAAAGCAAAGGGATGTGTTAACTACAAAGTAGGGAGATGAGGACTATGTAATTTAAGGTCTTGGTAAAACGGAACTAAAGGCCATTGCTTCTGGATCACTCACTCCACTCAGTAAGATTCAGTCACAAAGCAAATCGGTAACTCCTACTGCCTATACAATGGCACAATTTAGTGTTTCTGGTGTACTTCCTAGTAAATAGTTGTTCTTTTTCAAATGACATTTTAGCTGGCCAGCATAGAGCTCACTGCACCACAGACAGTGCGAAAATCTGTTGAAAGGAGAGCTGAATCACAGACAATGCATAGACAGTTGGAACACCAAGCAAAGGCTTATGAAAGCTGAATTGACCATCTCCTGACAGAGACGCCTGTTCTCGTAGGGTACCTTACGCTGTACCTGTTTTTCACCACACTGCAAAGCTGTCACATATTTCATAATAAATGCCTCATTTTAAAATAGCAGACACTGTAATAACAGCAGAAATATTTTAACTGGTTTAGACCAAAATTAGTATGTTGTGAAAAGATTATATTACCAAAGTACCCACTCTTAATTGTGCCGGGGCAAATACGTGGACTCATGGGTGTCCAAAAAGCCATCTAATACTCACATGTTTTCCCTCTGAAAGAAATCACTGTGATGCATAAAGAAAATCCTATAATGTAAAATCATTAAACTAGAATTTCTGTTAAACATCTCTACTTATATTTAATGGTATTTTATTTCATTTTAATTAGGGACGAATAAGATTTTTAATTTTTTTCTTTGACATATATTTTTACCAAACTGCTGCTAAGGCATCAACATTGATTTCTTTCATATTTCTTCACTTTTTTGTACTTGTGTTTTGCATTTTAACTACAGAAGAAAGGGTATCAAAGGCTCCAACTAGGTGGATTTCACAGAGTTTCAAAATGGGACTTCATCATTATTTTTCCATTTGAAATCAAAACATGTAATCTTGCCTAGAGATGTCTATCCATTATTTATATTGGTTTATCATGGTATAGCAATACCAGACATGTATTTGACTGGTCTAGTGGGCAATCAAATGCACTTTTTTTGATGAGGCAATAGTAATTATGATTTAACCTTTCTGATTCAAAGTCATCAATGCACTTCACAATGCTTTGTGGATGCATTAAGCTATAAATTACACTTGTAGAGTCTATGTGTTATGCTGATTGAGGTTAGCAGATTGTTCTCCTAAGTCCTCACTCCCTGGCAGGTGTGCAAAGGCACCAGGTAACCCAACCCTTACTGTCCTTTTTAAGCTAGTACTGCAGACCCATGATCTGTGACTGCTGAACAGATTTAGGATGTGTCATTTGCAAATTGTGTAAAAAACATTGAGCAAAAGTAGTTCAAAAATCTTTTCCTAATTATTATAAACATATGCTTGTCAGAAGACTAGAATTAAGACAGGTTCAGGGGGATTTTATTTCTTTTTAGATTTTCTTTCTCAGAATAATTTCTTCTTCTTCTTCTTCTTCTTCTTCTTCTTCTTCTTCTTCTTCTTCTTCTTATTATTATTATTATTATTATTATTATTATTATTATAAGGACAGCTCAATAAGAGGATTGAAGTAAGTTAGGGATTGGGTTACTTTGGCAGTGGCAAATTGAAATTGAACTTTGTGACTCCACCCTGTGCCTTTTGCAGAAGGAAATAAAACCTGCAAGAGTATGCATTCCCGTTGCTACTTTTGCCACCATTTTTCTCTAAGGAATGTGAGGGGGATGTTAGAACATGTGCATACAGGGCTCATTCACTGCCCACAGCTGGCCCAGTCTGCTGGCTGGCACTGCCTGCTTTCAGAGTTGCCCAGTGTCCTGTGGGAATATCTCACTGGAGAGGATTCCCTAATTCTTTCTTGGTGTGACCAGTACCTATCTTTTTTAGAGGCATTCTTGGGATTTTTTTTTTTTTTTTCAGAAAAGCCTTGATTTTTAGCACGTCTGTCTCTCTTAAGTATTTTCTTCACTGACAAGCTCTGTAATGCATCATGGTTAAATGTAGGTGCACTAATTTCATTGAGACATTCAGAGAAACCAATGTTGAAACTAGATGAGAGATCCTATTCCATTTTTTCAGTACTATATCTTAAACAGTGAAATATAGGTTTATAAATATTATTAGGTATTATTTGACAAATTTTTTAAAAGGGACTATTTTGTCACAAGATTTGCAGGATGGATGTTGATGACAGATGGATTTTTTTGCCTTTTTTTTTTTTTCCCAAATGAAAGTTCAGTTAAATAGAAGCTAGGTCAGTCAGATAATTTATCTGATAAGCAACGTTTCTTGTTTAATGGTAATTCTTTAAGATCAGCATGCTTAGTCAAGCATAATTTTTCATCATGAAGTCTTATAGTTAGAAATGCCACTGATAGATAAGTATTCAGTATCTGTACACATTTCCAAGATCAACATATCCACTTTCCATGTCTTTACAAAGTTAATTTTGTACTCTGTCTCTTCCTTGTGAAATTACAATTTACATTTTGATTCACCATAAAATTTAGTTCAAACTTTTCCTACTATTTCATTCTAGAGATCCGTCTCCTTTTATTTAACAGATGTCCTTTGATCTCAAGGAGACAATTGCTGTTTTACTACTTTAATGAAGCTTGTATTATTATAGGCAAAATGAATATTAGACCAAATGGTAGTAGAAATCCCAGAGGGAAACATGCTTCTCTGTCTGGATCTTGGAAAAGCAGAGTAATTCATTTTACTCACTGATTATATTCAATAAACGCATATTCCCTGTTCTTATTTACTTTTTTTTAAACTATTATAGGACAGTATTTCTGTTTGTTAGATTCAAGGTACTAGTCACAATTCTTTTGTCACAAGTGACACATTGGACAGTTCTTAAGTGTTACTGAGAAGAGATAATCTGTTAAAGGAGGTAGGAGTTAAAAATGACACTATTTATACTTTTAAGTAGCTAATGCCCATTTCTTACCTGTGCTTTCAACAGACATCAGTCTGGATCATGTTTCACTGCCTTTTAGACCCTTATTTCCTAGAAACTAGGAGAAATCAGATTTAAAAGTGACACTTCATAAAGGAAACAGCAGGGGATGGACACACATGGAGAACAGAAAGAAACAGAAGATAAAGGTACTTGAAGTCAAAAATTAGTTACACATTTGAGAGGGAAGGGATGTGAAAAACACAAATTACAGGAATTTTAGCAGCACACATAATGTCTCCTTTCCCTAACATGACATGGCAGTAAGTGGCCACAAAACATGGGATTTATTAATAGCTTTGAGAATTTTTTTTGTTCTTTTGACTATTTTTCCACCTATGCAATCTACTTTAGACACAGACTCAACGTTGGGAACAGTACTGATGGTTGCGCCACACTGCTGGGATGAAGGTTTAATTCAGAAGTATCTTTGGGCATTACATCACTCTCTAGAAAAATGCATACACTGCAACTGAGAGCATGTTGTAAGGACAGTCTAAGGTCTGCTGCTAGATGTCATCACAGGAAAAAAAGGCTGCTCAAAAAAAGGGCATAGTTTGACTAGAGCAGTGGCAATTATCTCAGTACAAATCGATTTGACAGCCAGAAAGATACTGGTTCTTAGGCAGATGTGCAAACGTGACTAGCTTCACCTATCTGATTTCTGACCCCATTCCACATCTGAATCCTGAAGCAACAAAAAATATAAGGAAAGGGGAACTCCTCAATCAGCACTAAGGAGTGGGAAAAAACCATAATAATTATTGCTTTTAAAATTATCATTAAGCAAAACTGAACCATCTCAGAACATGAAAAACTTCCAAGAGTTAAATCATTCTTAAAGAGAACTGGTAACCCTGGGAATCAAAATGTGGGCAGGACTAGTGATGATGTGGTCCACCTGAACTATTTATCTTCTGGATACAATGTGGAATTCTTTATAGTACAGGTAAAATAACTTGGAAACATTTGGTGCCTGTGAACAGAAAAGATAAATATTTTGTCAATTCTTAGTACAAGGTATACTTTTATTTTTGGTAGGATAAAGAATTTGATTTCTTTTTCTGCTGCATTTCTTGTAGACTTATGTTAGAGAGCAAATAGGAGCTATGAACAACCATTTCAAGTGATGAGCTGTCCCATGCCTGTTTACAAGTCAGGATTTCATTTTACATAGAGTTCTCTATAGCAACTTTTTAAAATTTAAATTAGAAACATGGCCAGCAATGCATGCAAAATGTTCATTCATTGTAGTAAACTACAAAAATATTGCTTTTATGCAATGAGAATGCCATTGTAGAATTTTAAAAGGCATAGAAATAAAAGACTCCGGATTGGAGTGATTTAAACAAACTCACTAGGATATAGTAGATGATTAAAATACAATCTATAATTACATTACACTGGTATCAGGTAAGGATAAAAGCCTATAAATACACTGGGGTCAGGGTAAGCATAAAAAATGAAACAGTTATTTGAATAATCTGAGATCAAGTTGCAGTAATTAAAAATGAATGTATTATTCAAATGAAGGAATTAGGTTACAACACTCCTCATATGAAAATATTATTGTGACAGACTGAAATAAGTTGGAAGTGATTTTGATAAAAAATTGGGGCAAGAAATATAATGATTTACATTGGGGAAAAAGTAGACAATTATGCGGATGAGAGTATTTGCAGCTCCTTCAAATCCCTCATCAAAACTCATACCTTTCAGCTGGCCTCCAAGAATTAGCCACTACCCCCAGCCTCTTTCTGGACACTGCTCTTTCAGATACACAGATCAATCCATTAAAAATTAAACGTGCTGTAGCTAAGGACTCTACGTGTACTCACAAAGGAATTAATGGGCTCTGCACCCACTAGCAGGCATATTGCTTAATCTACCCCACACATTGCTGTTTATCCATTTTCATTGCCATTACCCAGGTCATTTCTGCAATTTGTCTCCTGTTTTTTCTTTGTCATCTCCTGTCAGTTTGGAGGCCAAAGTCTACACATAAGACTGACACAAAACGCTGTTATTTATGTAAATAGTTGATGGCTACTTGCAGATTAAGTACTTGTTATTATAAATAAAGGTTCTTGAAATCTGACCTTTCCATGGCAAACTCCTTGGGGCAGGAACCTGTCTGGAGGTGCTTTGAATATGTAAACCAAGGATATTTAATTATTAATAATAATTAATAATGAAAGAATACAGAAAGAAACTTGGTGGTTTTTTTCAGGTAATAGCTTTCATATTCCTTATATTAATTAGCTTTTACAAATGTGCTTTGAGAGCCCTCTCGGAGCAGCTCTTTGCCATTGCCTGTAGCAGGACAGTTGAGAGCTGATCTGCAGGTGCACATATGCCCATCAGTGGACCCATTTGAAATTCTCCCAGATAAGTGAGTGATTGCACATCAGAAGTCAGAGCAAGATCAGGAGTAGATTTCTTCATTTTTGCCCAGTGAATGCTGCCTGAAATTCTCCTCAAACCTTTCTAGCATCTGCAAAAGTCTATTGAAAAGATAATTTAGCTCACTTAAAATATGCCCAGCTATGCCCTTTTAAATCCTCAGTTGATCTTTTTATTACCATATAGTATATTTAAGCCTCTCATTCTTACCTGTTAAATCCTTCATACTTTTCTTTTCTAGTCTCTTTTGTCTTCCCTCAAAATGCTGTGTTTGCTTTCCCCCAAAATTGGATGTTTGTTCATTTTATATCTTTTTCTTCTGCAAAGACTTAGGCACTTCTCAATAGGTTATTCACTCTACAACTTCTTTCTCATACTGTCAACTCTCTTCTTTAAATTCCCACTCAAATATATTATCTTGATTGTCTTATATATCACTTCCATTTCCAGACAACTGGATCTATCTATTAGATATAGATTAGATATCTGAGTAGTATTTAAAAGGCATGCAGTTATACATAAGGGACTTCAGATCAAGAAACTGAATAGTCTTGAATGACCTGTCAAAACCAGCCAGATGAAGCTTTTTAAAAAACCCCTAAAGTTACTGCTACAGCTATTTCCATTTCTCCAGCATTTTCCACTCTTCACCTGTCTGTGCAATAATACCATAAGCAGGTAAATGAGCAGCGAGAGAAAATGTTAATTCAGAGGCAGAGAGATGACTTGTGTAGAACTATCCTGAACTGATAACGGTAGGATGCAAGGCACAGTATCTCATACACAGTTTGCACGTCTTTGATAGTGCCATTAAGGAATGTGCTCGGACCAGCTGCAGTGTACCTGTACAACGAAGTCTTCAACTTTAAAAATAACTGTCTGTTTAGGAGAATATCATTCCAGCAGACTGATCACAGCAAAGGCTTGAGAGAATTCTTGCTATGGCCAGTAAGTCAGGTAGTTGCGCATGTACGTATGTATGTGCTACAGTGTATGTGTTACCTGACTGGCTTATAGATTGACAATAATCAGTTAATATTTTACCAGTTTGCATTTAATGAAAACTGAAAATGCGGGGTGGAGTACAGGGCTGCAAGTAGATGGGAAAGAAAATGAGAAAACAGAATTAAACAGGAAGAAGTTACCAGCCGAGAAAACCCCTAGCTAAAAAGACTTAAACACAGAATAAGAAGCTGCACTGAAAGGCATTTTATATTGTTATGTCAAGCAGTATTTCCATGGACTGGGGAAATGGGTCTAAACTGTCTCTCCTACACATAGGCAATATTTTCCATTATGAAGATAGACACTAAATCCTGTTTCCACTTCCAGGGCATAGAGAGCATTGATTTTTCCGGTGTCTTAATAAAGAAGTATGAGGACACATTTTTTGAGATAGGATAGTATAGGATCATCTGCTCAGAACCAAGAAGAAACACATTAAGGGAGAGAGTAATGGAGCATTTTAGTGATTTTGAGTTGTAGATGCAGATGGTTGTCCATGTGAGTGCTAACTTTTAGCAAAACAAAAAGATATGAGACAGTGAAGCATCTCCAGCAGGTTGTGGATATTGTGAGGTTCACTGCTTGTAAACTGGCTAGCGTTCAAGAGACTGTGTTTGGGTCTCAGTCATACGTAGGTTAGGCAATGATGAACTACATTTTTCCATGGTGCCAGATTGCATTCTGTTCCCACACTCCAGAGAGATTCCAAGTTGTTCATTATACTTTGTCCTGGTTAAAAAGGAAGAGAGGCAGTAGATAACATTTAGTGTCCAATAGGACTGGCCAGAGAAGTGCAGCGATGGGTTCATCGGGGGAGTGGGGAGGGGGTGACCATGAGAACAGCCTTATCAGCAGGGTAGATTTCCAAGCAGACGGGGAGGCTTGATAGGTAATTGCTGCCAGTTCTTTCATTCTGTTTCATAAAAATTTCTATTCCCGGGAGCATCTCAAACCTTTAATAGAACTTTTCTTTAATCTCTGTGACCCTTTTACTTAGAGTAGCCTCATACTATTCCTCTTAAGATTTTGTGCAGTTCTAAGAGGCCAGCCAGGACACAGAGGTTCATGCCAGCACTACAGGGCTAGCAGAATTTCACCTTGGTGTGTAATCCCTTCTCCTCCAAAAGCCAGATAGTTCTTCAGGGATCACTGCATGCTTGACATCAAATTTCTTCATTACTCTCATGAGACAGAGATAAGTGTTCAAAGGTTTCCACAAACTTTTAACATCATGATTCCCACGTGTTTCCATGGGAGTCACGCACCCTGGAATGCTGTTTTTGCTCAGCAACAGAAATATTATGAAGTGGCTGATGTTGGATAGTTTCCAGCCCTGGCTGCATCTTTTCACTCTCCAGTTTTGCAGGGGAGTGATTTAAGTAGAAATAAGCACCTGTGGGGCGGTGGGTAAGCACAGGTGATTTCCATGAACATCTTATAGGCAGGGGCAGGGAGACATCACCCTGTGCTGCCTTTGCCATCTGGCTGCAGATCTGGGGTGCCAGGCCAGAGGAGGGGTGACACAGTGCAGAACTGCTGTGTCACGGCCTCGGCGTGCTCAAAAACTGACCCTCCCGAGGGCTTCAGCATCCACCACAACCTGCCCAGCTGCGGACGTGGCAACAGCCTCCTTCGCGCGGGTGTGCCATCGCACCTGGGTCCCTTGTCCCCAAAGTTCTGGTGCAAGTGGAGGGGCACCGGGAGCCCAGCCGCGGGTGGGGGCGCAGGGCAGTGCCCCGCTGGGGCTGTTTCCGGAGGAGGGAGGGATGCTGCCCAGGAGAAGGGAAGTGGTCCCTAAACAGCTCCTTAAGTGAGCTGACAACACTGTAATCGATATTGTTCGCTTTGCGCGTCAGTTCGGCAGTTTATTTAAAATATCACCTGCGGTACGGTGGGTGCCCGCGTCCCCCCCTCCCCGTGAGGGGACACATCTCCGCCACGGGAGCGACAGCACCGCTCTCTGTCGTGACAGGAGAAGGCCGGAGCGGGCGTCGGGAGCGCGGGGGGCGCGGAGGGTTTAATCAGCCCGCGGCCCTCGCGGCGTTATCAGCGCGCGGAGCCATGTGCAGCCTTGTGGAAAATTAAATAAATAACGGCGGCCGCCGCCGCGCGGCGCCACAGCGACACCTGCGGGCCGCGGGGGGCGGCGCGGCCGCCGAGCCCCCGGAGGCGTGCGGGGAACCGGTCTGGGTACCGCAGCCGCAGCGCAGCGGAAAATTCTTACAGCTTTGTCTCTTTGCGTGGCAACCAAAAGAAATTTGTAACTCCAGCTTAGTGTTTTCCAATATTTTCTCATTTTTTTCCTACCTTTTTTTAAAGTAATTGTTACACAAGTCTTTTTAAAACTGTGACTCTTCTAACCTATAGCTTAGCTCAGTGCTATCATGCTAAGGATCTCAGCTGACCAAGTTACTTAACGTTTGTAATTCTTTACTGTGAAGGTAGTGAGGCATTGGCACATGTTGCCCAGAGACACTGTGGATGCCCCATCCCTGAAAATACTCAAGGCCAGGCTAGATGGGACTCTGAGCATTCTGGTCTATGGCAGGGGGAATGGAACTAAATGATCTTTAAGGTCTCTTCTAATACAAGCCATTCTATGATTATGTAATTTATATGATGAGTTTGAACTACAGAGGTTTGAAAGGTGGTTTTCATCACTATGTTTTAGTGTTCAACAAAAATTTTTCTTTACAAAATGAAAAAAGAAATTTCATATACATACACTGTTTTTCACTTTTCCCTCTGTTTCATCCCTGTGTGGGTTCTGTACCGGCACTGTAGATAGAAACTGAGGTACAAAGACCTGGTTCAGCCAGCATATTCACAAGTACGTGTATTCATATACATGTAAAATCACCTTAGTTTACAAGCATAATTGTCTTGAGTGGAATGTATCTTAACAATAAAGTTCATAAGTCCCAATCTGTCTTGTGGTTTGATTTCTTTTTGCAGTTCTAAGGAGTGGGGTGATGTTCTACAGGCAACAGTAGTGGTAACACAGGGTCAGACAAAGGCACTAGGAGGTAGGCAAAGATTATCAGTGAGGGAAATGAGACTGCTTCTGTGAGCATGGGTGACAGGATTGTCCTTTAATTTCTTGCATTTCAATGCAATTAGCAGGAGGAACCATCCTCTTTTGCTTTTAGACAACAAACTTCCTCTCAGTGATGACATGTTTTTCATACACATAAAAAGCCTCACTTCAGCTAAATAGTTCGTTCTGGTCTGAATCTGGAAAGTCAATGAGAAATCAAGTTGCATTTAAAATATCTGTGCATTTTGTAGAGATATTTCTGAAGAGGTAAGCTGATCATCAGTCTCTGGTCACAGCCTTGCATTTAGACCAGTGGGTGGCTGAGAGTGCAGATTGCAGAAATATTTGGTCAAGTGCATTGCACTAAATCATAGTGCGATTCTCTGTTAAATTCAATTTTTCGTGCAGACACATCTCGAGGGGGTGCCATTCTCTGCACGGTATCAGTTCTTCTGTTTTCTCCCCCTCATACTTGAATATTTTAGACATTTAATAAAGTTATTCTTCTTTTGGGATGTATCAGCTTTAAAGCATTTGTATTTGTTAATTTTGAACTTTGTCTGAACGCTACCACCTTTCTCAGGACTAAGGCTGTCAGTAGTCAGAAAATAAAAGCATGTAAATTCACTTAATTTTCAGACATCCTCTCAACAAGATAGGCAAAATGCTCTTAAGGGTGACCTGTAGAAGTCCAGGGAGCCTGCAGAATGCCTCAGAGCCTGGCAGACTCCCCCTAGGGAGCCAGTATGCTTTAACTGGCTTCCCATTGAAGCAGCTGTAAGAACTGAATACATAAGAAAGAAAGGTAATGAAAACTGACAAGTTGAAAAGAAATTGAGAGTTTAATCTGTAAAGTTGTGCTTGAGGGGGCTTCCATCATGATATTCCTATGGAGTAGCAAAAAGAGAAAAAAATTAAGAAACTGCAAAGTATGATGCATTTACATAATTTTTTCTTGCACCAGGCGGTATTTATTAATTTCTTTTCTGCCACTTTACTGCACCTCTTTGCCTCTCAAAAAGAGAAAATGAAGTACACAAAACCTGGCAATCATAATGAATGTGTGAAATGCTCACAGATTATTTATAAGCATGCAAGTTATGTAGTTGTTGGAGATTCTCTCCCTTCTGCTCCTGCTTGGTGATGAAGAATGGTATTTTAATAGGCAGATGGTAAAGACAATTACAGTTTGGGGCTCAGCTGGGAGTTACATCAGTTTATTGCAAATTATTAGTTGATAAATGCTTTTGTTTACAAGCAAAGTCTTAAGCAGCTTTGTAATCAGTTTATCAGCTGCAAACTGAATTTTGACAGCTTGCCTTTGGGTATACAGTCACTTTTTTCCTGGCCATTTAGAAATCATGCTGACCAAGCAGGCACAATGGTAGCTCCTATGCACCTGTACGATGCTCAGTAAACTGGCATTTTTTATTATGCCTGTTTTGGAAGAAGTCATCAAGTGCGGAATCCTCCTCAATTGTTAATCTGTGTTAGTGTGTACAGCCAGAATCTTAACTGTTTGCTCATTCTTTTTTTCTTTTTTTGTTTTTTAAGTGCCATCGTGGCCAGAAGTAGCTCAGTCTTTGCTTTCTGCTGTTAACAGTCTCTTACTAGGTGAAATAACTGGGAGACTGGCAGTGGCTTGCAATACTTGTTTACCTTGGACACTGTGTATAGCTTGGAAGGTGGAAATGCTTTTGATCACTGACAGTTTTCAGTCAATTTAGCTTCTACTTTGAAATGCAGAATTATAATACCTGGGATTTAACCCATTTTGGAGAAATCTGGGGTATTGGTATGGAGTTTTGTGTGTGGGTGGTTGTGGTTTGTTTTTTTTTTTTTTTAATTAGGTAATTTTTAAATAGAGAAACTGGATTATATGCTTATTATAACTTCTATGGTGTTTACATTTAGAACATACTAAACATGCAAATCTACTTTTACTTAGTTACTTGTTTAGTAAGAGAGACACTGATTTGTCATAGACTCTGGTTTCCACTGCAGCCAGTGTAAAACATTCCAATGGCTTAAGTGGGAGCAAGACTTTTTGGAATGAGGAAGTGCCACTTTGCTTTTATGGTTGTTAAGCTGAGGTGAACTAGTTCCTGAACTTCAGCCTGTGAGCTGAACGTTAACATGAGGAAAGGTCTGAGATAACGCACAATAATAGCAACTGTTTTCTCTGGGTTACAGTGCACGTAACTAAATGCTCCAGCTTCTGTTCGTTATAAAAGCTGGCTTTTGTTTCTCACAAAGCCATAAGCCTTTTCTGGAGCATGGCCCCTGTACTGAATAAGCAGGCAGGTCTCATAACCAATGTTTCTTACTTTGATTTTAGCATTCTATAACTTCTCCATTGCTCTTTATATTTATTGTGTTGCTTTCCTTTACGTATACAAGGTATCACTACAGCTCCTTCTATGTAATCCTTCCTTCCTCTCAGGTGCCTTTGCCATTCACTCTGCATTTGCCCAGGGGCAAGAAATGAGCCCTACAGCAGCAGGTGCAAGACAGTAGAAAATCCATTGATAAGATGCAGTGTACTCTGCTTTTCCTGTAAGAAAAAGCTGCCATTAAAGCGTATCTATTGTCTCATTTAATCACCTCCTTTTTTCATACACTCCAGCCTCACAAAATAACTCTGAAAAGACAATCCACAGGCATGATTGTGTTTGTAAGGCTACAAAAAGGTCACCTTACAGCTGTGCTGTTATGGAAGCGCGGATTGTAGGAATGTGTGTATCCAAAGCCTTGCTTCAGAGTGGTTGGTTTCAGTGGTGCATTTTCTCTCTCTGTGTAACCTGGTGCATCCACAAAAGCTGAGGGGAGCAGTGGGCGTCACCTGGGAATGTCTCCTGGGAAGCTCTATGGAGAGTGCCCATTCAGTGGTCCTGTAAAAAGTAAAAGGGGAGATGAGTGTGCTGTGACAGTAAGTCCTAGCTCCTTTGCGGTGGTGGTGGGAGTGCAGCGTGGGCAATGTCAGCAAGGGTTTATCGGGTTTTTTCAAGCTGTTTATCATTTTCTTTCTGAAGGCTTAGTAAATTCTAAAATAACACTCAAGTGAGACCTAATTCAAATGTAAAAAAAGGTGTAGCACTCAATTCAAAACAGAAGAATTTACAAAGAAAAGAGGAGGGGAAAAAAAGGAAGAAAGCGCTAAACTTGGGAAAGAACTCCTTCGTCTTCCTTGTTTGAGTTTATGCTGAATTAAGGAAATATAACAGGTTTAGCATTTGTGGCAGGCTTTAATTTCAACCTCTGAGCAGCAGACTTAACTTCTTGTGATGTGGGAGGATATTACAGTTTTCAGCTTCATTTCGTAAGTATTGCCATTTGTGCCAAACATTTAATAGTTTTACGCTGTGGACTGTCGTCCACCAGGAGCTGATATCACCTAAGACTTTTTAGAGCCATCTAATAGAAAGATATGTATTCATTCTGATTAGCCCAGGATTTGAACGAGGGTCCCAGAAGAGATATATAAGCCTCTTAAATGCATAGAACTTCTAAGGATATGGGTTTAACTGTCTCCCCCTGTGGTAAATAAGCTGTGACAGCTCTATCAGGGGGGAAAATGGCAAATAAAATTACCACATTATTTTCCTGTGAATATTTTCGGAGCACTAATCTATTTTGCCTCTTTACCTATTAGAGCTCTGTTGAGTGTTACGTGCAGACATTTAATTGGAGGAAACACACAGAAATCCTCAAACTAACAAAATGCAGGCATACGACAGCGTTAAAAACAAGAGGTCAAAATCTGTTCCTTGCACTCCTTACTCTTCAGAAACACAGTGCTTTATTTGAGGTTCAGCTGAGGAAGGTTTTTGCAGTGTGAATTTGAGAGCTGCTGCCATAAGATGGTGATGTTAGCGATAGTTGTGCTGCAGCAAGGGAAAGACCAACCCCTGACACTCACACCGAGATGCCAGCTTTGGGAGTTCTCTCCCCTAGGACTGGCGAGTTCCTTTCATATTTTTCTTTTCCTCTTTATCAGCTATATAATGCCTGACAGTTTTAACCATAAAATCATCTATTCAGATGAATACACTGTCAACTGTCAGCATATGACTAAGCTGAAGTCAGACCCAAAGCTCAGGTTGACTCCCATGGAGGAGGAGCAAGAGCTATATTCCTAGGGAGTATTTTCTTCCCTGTTTCTGGTCAGAGATCTTATATCTCTCAATACAGGGGGTTAATTTCACCAGAGCCATTAACCTGAGTATTTGTCTGTTATATTGCTTCTGGAAAATATCACTGCAGTTTCTTCATTTTGCCTTTAGTTCAGTGAACTAAAAATTAAGAAGGCTTCATATTCTATGCTGAACACAAAGGTAATAGTAAAAGTGGCAACAGAACTGGTTTGTCCACTGTATTGGTCTAAGTTTATACAGTATAATAGATTTTCCATTTTTTGCAGGCTTATCATATGCAGTGGGTAGTTAAAATTAAAGATCTTTTGGCAGTCTCTTTGGATCAGTAAACAAGGAAAAATTATAGAATAAGCTAGGAAATCATCTCATTAATGTAGCAGTAAAGCTGTTTTTTGTGAGAGTTTGACTAGTCTGAATTTGCAGGGGTGATTTTTGAGACACTTCACAGAGAAACAGCTGGAACCCCAACATTAAAGTGCATCAATAGCAAAAATGCTGTGCAAAGTACATATTTTGTGTACGCACGTGAAAAGTGCTAAGAATTATTTTGCAACTGGAAAGACTGTTCACAAAATGCCCTTGATTTATTGCTGTATATACCACAGATCCATATCACATATTCCTACATTATTTTATTCAAAAACTTGTATGAACCATGAGTTGGCATGTTGTAGAATACTGAAAAGGCATTAATCAACCCAAATAAACAAGTACATAGATCTATCTAACAACTGTGAAGTAGTTAATAAATTTTTAGCAATTTTATTGCAGAAAAGAGGTCTAAAAGAGTAGTGCTTAATTATCTGGACTCCTCTGTGCTGGGCTGTCTTTTGATTGTATTAATGAAGCAGCTGGCCCATTGTTTCTCTTTAATTCCTCTATTGTTTTAAGAATATGTCACAGCTCTTTATTCTTTTATCAGGTGCTGTGCAGGAGGATTCACACAATAACTCATATTCCTACTGTATTTGCCAATGCACAAAGAAACCTCCAAAGCATTTTTCAAAGAAGGGGCACACATAATTTATAAGTTCTGTTCCTTGTACCACTCTACTGTCAAAAATTTCAACAGTATTGGATTTGAATGAATTATAATTTTTTTATTAAACAATGTGTCCACATATAGATATATGTACTTTGTTCATGTCAAAAATTACAGATCTGCCCAGTAACTTGTGCTGTACTGAAATGGCATTCAGTTTGCTTAGTCGTCACAACCCCATGTTGAGAAGCAGAAGGAACCCAAATATGAAGATCCCATCCTATTGTGATGTGCAAATTTTCCCTAAATGCTTAACCTGTGGAACAAAGGAGGGAAGAAAATAAATTAACTCCAACCTCCATTACCATTACTAAAAAGCACAATTTTTTGCAAGTTGGAATATTTTATTGGGCGAGGAAGGTTTAATTCAGTTGATGGTGCCTAGAAGTTGCTAAGAGCAACAGTCTGTTGTTTAAATAAATTCTGATAGTCTTTTGACCCTTCTTGCAAAAAGATGTGTGTACAGGAAATGGGCTATTATGTTGTTGCAGCAACGCAATCAAGTCCAGTAAGCTCAAATTTTACTACACAAAAGTAACACTTCTGAATTAACTGGCACTGAAAGCTGGTTTTAATAGAAATTGCCATTGATTTCCTAAAGTTCTATGAAAGGTGTGCGGCATTTCTGGGTCAAAAAAACGAGACTCAGATAGTTTAGCAAGGAAAATCAACTGATACTAAAGACAGGGAAACTGGAATTTGCTTTTTAATATATGTTTATATGTCATTGTGCTTCTCAATCCGTGAAACACCTGTACTCAGTGGAAATGCTGGTTTGAGCTACTTGCTTTCTTAAGGCACTTTTCCTAAAAGCAACAGTATAAATCAAGAGGCTTAATGGTTTCGTCCATTTTGGAGCTCTTTTTCCCAGTGGAGTTAGGTGAGTCTGACCTTATATATAATCTCTTTTCAGACTGTGATCCACAGTTTCCAAATTATCATTCCTAAAGGCCTGAAAAACATAAGTAGGGGGACAAAAAACCAAAAAAGCAGCAGCTCACCATCACAAGGCTCACTGTGCAGCATTCTGTGTCTTCCCTGAAAGCGTGGTATAGGGTTCTAGGGTTCAGAGGATCAAAATGCGTGAAGGGCCAATTAGTTCAATTTTCAGAGCAAATTCCTTATTTCGAATAGGATAATAGAGGTTCCTTTGTTTAAAAAAGAATTCAAATGCAGAAGAAAAAAAGGAAGAGCTGTTAAGTAAAAAGGTTTTTTCTTCTCTTTTAGGTGTCTGTCCTACATAAAATAAACTTTTGAATTAGCATGCATTTCTATCACCGCATTACTCCTTATTCTGAATACAGAAGATAGTGTATTACTGCATCTAAGTATGATTTAATTGGTTCAATTTACTATATATTTTTTATACTAAGTGTGATTCCATATCTTGATGAGTCCAGATGTAGTTACGCTTCTGGTTTACAGCATCCCATTGCTTGCATTTTATTAGTTTTACAAAGCAAATGTCTATCAATCATAGACATAAATTAGAAAAAATTGTGCAAACATGACACATCACTAAGATTTTTTCAGCAAGCTATGTAATTATTAACCTGATTTTTTGCAATTGAGGGAAGCCATGAATTACAGATAGCATAGATGAAGTTAAATGCTTTTATATTAGATACATTTTCCTATGCAGTTTTCTATAGGTATGGCCATACAATATAATTGAAGCTTTGTCAGCCCTGTAGCCTAGCAACAGATAATACTGTTAGGTTACTGAATTGCTCCTGGTTGACAAGTAGGGAGTATTTTTGTGTTTATCATGTTTGCTAATGATGGGATCCTTTCCAAAAGGCTTGTCTTAATCTTAATTAGAGTTTATCAGCAGAGGTCTGCATGACATTGTGCAGACACTGATTTCATAAATAATAAAAAGTGCAAGTGAAAAATTTGGCAGGAGAAGAAGATATTTAAGACCACTGATTCTTGTAAGAGCAGCATGAATTTCCAAAATGTAATCAAGTTTGAACTGTGACTCTATTCTTTATTATCGAAACTTGCAGTACACTCCGCTGCAGTTTTGACAGCAATTATGAGTATGATTTATAAGCTTCCTGTTAGGAACCAGATCTGTTTGCACAAGAATCTTGATCATAAACATTACAAAGAACAGTAAGTCCACAGTTTTTCAGGGACATCAGGACCTTACTCTTTCGTTTTCATAGAAAGTTTTTGGTTTGGTTTGGTTCGGTTTGGTCTGGGTTTTTTTGTTTTTATTTAAGGGTGCTGGAGGTTTTTTCAAGCAGCAGAAATATTTGCAGTGAAAGATGCAGACAAAAAAGAGAACTCTGAAATAACCTTTCCATTTGGTGGAAGTTCTGAAGGTATCAGATAACTGCTTCAGTGCCTGATGTCTTTTGTTAAAGAGCTCATACCAATGCAACTGGAGTGTAATTTTTTGCTCTAGTTTGCA
Organism: Callaeas wilsoni; assembly: GCA_013398955.1. NCBI lineage: Eukaryota > Metazoa > Chordata > Aves > Passeriformes > Callaeidae > Callaeas > Callaeas wilsoni. The sequence continues at coordinate 502,768 of VWPU01009501.1, forward strand.
CAACATGATATTCTTTAGGTTTCCTGTCTTTTGATGATTAAACAAATGAGCACTTTTAATTCCTTGAATTGTGAACGAGAAAAAGAGTTCAAATAAATACATAGTGTTTACAGACATTTTTATTCTTTTCTTCTGCTTGACATATGTGTGTTATATATCACATAAATTTGTTTGATTTAACCATAGATATAAAGCAATACATTACAGGCTCAAGAATCTTATTTTCAATTTCACAGAATCATAATTACCCTTTTCGAGAAAACAGCTTTCCAATGTTACAAAGCCTTCTGCTGATCTAAAACCTTCCTTTCTCCACTGGCACAAGAGTAAGACTTTTATTACTACTTTAGCATGTAAAACCAATAAGACCCCTTTCAGTGTAAATGGTTGTGATGGTGGCGAAATATAGTCAGAGGATGCAGGAAACTTCTTCTGTGCGTCCTCTGCACAAGGCACACACGCTTTTCCTTGCTATTGTCTCTGACGGGCAATATGATTTGTCCAAAGATAACAACACCAGGTGGGAATTGCCCTAAGATAAGAACACCGGGTGGGAATTGCAGGAGGAACTGTCCAGACTGCTCGCATAATGAATGCATTCCAGAGATGAGGGAGCTGTGATGGTTGCGATTGACTTTAGTACACATCGGCTTGAAAAAGGGTACAAAATGCTGCTGAAGACTGGGCCACCTGGGCAAACTGGTGTCCCAAGGCTGCAGGCAGCTTCCGTATGGGTTCCTGGCCTCCTTCCCCCGCCCGTCAGGAACGCCTGCAGGGTATGTCCAGACCGAAGATAGGGAACACTTAGTTTAGAATGGGTGAGTAAAAGCCATATAAGGAGATAAAATCTTATAGTAGCAAAAGGGGTACTTTTTTGCTTTGCATTCTGTAAGGCCAAAGACTGTAAACCTTTATGTTTCTAGCTGAACTTGATTGTATTATAATGCTTTAGACTTGTTTGTATTACATACTGCATTGACAATATTTAGATACTGTGTGAGCAATAAATATAATCGTTGTCATCCACATAATCAGTGTCATGCTTCTTGTGCCTGACTAAGAGTCTTCTCTCTGCTATGGCAGAGTGGATCACCAATGTACTCATTATGGACAAGAAGAGGCCCAAAATCACCAGTCTACCACTACTTTCTGACCAAATTATATAACCATGACTATTTCAGAGGCACTGTCAGTCACTCATCCCTGTTATAATACCTGTTCATCCTTTCTTTTCTTCTGATGCCTGCGTCATCTTAGGACTGAGAAACTTGGCTTGGTAAAGCTTTGTAGAACAATTTTGCTCCTCTAAGCTCTTTCTGACAAAAGGAACAGTTGGTTAAGAAAATTCTAGCCGGTTTAATCAGAACTTCATCTCTTATAAATAATAGCCCTTCACATTTCTTTATGAAATCTCCATGCCTTTGCAAATATTTCATGCAAACATCTTCTTATCTCCTTCTAATCGCCACTGGTACTTGGCTGTGGCTTTGGTATTATCCGTTTGAAAATCTGTTGTTAACACTGCTCTATGCTTAATGAAAATCTGTTGTGCTCCTGAGAGACTCCTGTATTTATGTCAGTTGTGTCTTAGCCTGTAGAAATGTTTATGGGAAGAAATTTTTTCCTGGTTTTTAGCTGCCACCTGTAAGGAAGCCATTCTCCCTGACAGAGGTGTCTAGACAGCACAGTAATTCATATGATAGTCACGATTGGAACTTCCTATTAAATTTGGAAGCCTCTGCCAGGTTCTCTGCGCTTGACAGTACTTTTCCTGTCACTCTTGACTGACTTGGGCTCTTTGCTTGACTGCAGTAGAAGGCTCAAGAAGACTTCTCTTCCACAGTCTTCCCACTGTGCATGAAGGTCAGCATGTTTGCATTCACTGCATTAAGAGCAAGAAAGTCATTTGCATCTTTCAAAACACCAGCTCTTGCCTTACTCTGTGCAGACAAGCATCGAAGGGGACAAGTGGGGACTGCACCGTGTCCTGTCCCAATGAGTGACTGTTGCTGCAAAGGTGTCGAGCTGCGTTTCCAGTAGCTGGAAGAATGCATCTTTTGGGAGTTCACCTGGGGATATAACTTAACACAATATCATGTTCTCATGAAAATGTGGACACGTATGTCATGATCACTTGCATGCCTCATTTTCTATAGACTGGGATGAGAGAAAACAAAATAACAATGTCCCTCTTGGATCTGAATCCTGCTGAGCTGAAGGTTTGTATTCATATGCAGGAATGGATTTAACTTCCGTAGTTCTGGTTTTCTTTATTAAGCCAAGCTAGAAACTGTTGTGCTTCCAAAGCTGTCACACATCCCGCCAGGCTGTGCCTGCCGTAGGTGTGACAGTTTGCAGGAGCTGGGTGGAGCAGGCAGCCGGGGTCACTGCTCCCTTCAGCTGTCCGAGTTTAATCTGCTGGTGGACATGAGTCAACGCCCTGAGGAGCTCCAACACCAGGAGCCTGAGTCAGCCTTTTAGCTGATCCAGACTGATTGCAGCTGGTGACCCAGTAATCACTTTTTTCTTTCCCCCCAAAGGTACACACAGCATGTCAAGATGTTTGCTGGGATAGAGAAAGTCTCGGCTGGTTCTTCTGCAGAGACTCATTTTTATTTAGAGATCCAGTGAATAATAAAGTCTAGAAAGAACTCTTACTCTGTATTAAAATATACTAAAACATGTTGGTTGATTATTACACCTTCTGTATATAAATAAGATAGAAGTGCATGTTAATAATGGAAATTAACTGTGTGATGTTTGCAGCAAAAGTACCCTATTTCAGGTTCTCAAATTGCAGTGCGTGTTCCATGTATTTTCATCTACAAGACTAGTTAAGTACACCTCAGGAATTTAGTCTGTTCTCTCTGGAAGAGGTTTTATCCCAGTTTAGCTCTGAAGGCTTCTGTATATTTACTAGCTATATCAGGCAATACGTCAGACTGTGCTTTTCAAATTTTTGAATTCCTGCTCAGGCATTAGGATTCTGCATTTCTAGAAATTTTTGGCACTATCTTCACTTTTCATCTTCTTATTCTCTAGTGGAAATCACTCCGATTTGCACCATTTAATGTTGTCATCTCGGAGACTGGTAAACCTTGGTGTGCTTTGGTCCCCTTACAGTAAATTGTTTGTAAACTTTGTAGCACCTTCAACTGCTGTATTACCGAAGGGTGAATACGAAGACACTTTTCTGCTTTGAAACTTCTACACCACTTTGAGGTCTGGAAGCTTAGCGTATTTTACCACTGAAATACACTGTCACTGATGCTGTTTTGTTCGCTCATCTTTGAAAGCTAATAGACTGGTTTAATTAATTGTCCAAGATTTCTCTAAAACAATGTCCTAATTCTTCCATTTAGCTGTGGCATATCATACACTGTTGTTATCTCCTCTACCAGATTTTTGCAACAAGTTGTTTTAAAACTATAATCTCGTTGAAGGGAAAAAAATGAAGTGCAGTTGAAAAGGCAGTTATGCCGAAAGATAAACACAGCAATATTACTTATCAAAACGAGTACAGTTTTTGCTTGCCTAATGAATGCAACGTATAGCTTTCTCTATATATACAAAACCTGAGGGAAAAAAAAAAGCTTTATAACATATAAAGTATGCAACATTATTTCAGGCATAACTGTATTGGATATGTATCTAGGCCTGAGAGTGTAGATAACACAATATAAGTGCTTTGCCTGTCTAAACATGTTAAATAAATGAGCATTCACTATCGCATTCAAATACATTAGTAGATGTACTCGCATAGTTAATTTTCTTTTTAATGCACTACACGTGACATTTGCAGCACAGAGCTATAGTGTATCTTACTGTTTGATGAAAGTTCTTCCACTTCCCCCACTTCCCCCCCTTTTAAACAAACCTTTATTTGAATAAGCCTTTATGAAACAGATCTTTGGCATATCTTCTTTTCAGGAAGTTCAGTCAGTGTAAGCAGAGATAAAGCAGTCATGTTACGAAGAATATTACATAAGGGAAGATTTTTTAGAGAAAGAGGGTGACAAACATAAGGGAGGGGAAGAACGCCCTTAAGAGGAAATCTGATTTCTTTCTTGCAGCTGTTTGGTTTTATTGAGCTGTGATTTGCTATTCAAAATAAAACAAACTTGGAGTTAAGAAAAAATTTACAGGAACTTCAGTGAAAATAATAATGAGAAAAATGCTGCATAAGTTATTTTCACCTATATCTTGATTTTCATAATGCTGGCTTTTTGGGAGACAAAATGAAAAATTAGAATGAATATTCATGCTGCAAATAGTTAGGAAAACTATCCTCAAATTGCTTTTTTTGTACATGAAAATTGGTAGAAGGAAGACAGTAAAAGTAAAAACCGTATGCCTCTTTACCTTAAATAAGTCATCAAAATTTAAAAAAATAAAAAGTGTGACGATAGCACTGATGTTTTAAGTTCTGGAATTTGATATTGTCAGTTAAATCTTTCTGCTTTTATGTTTCCTACAGGAGGGCAGCTTTGGTGTACCACGACCAAGGCCATCTCAGAGGGTGAAGAGCTGGTTGCCTTTGTTGTGGATTTTGACTCAAGGCTGCAAGCTGCCAGTCAGATGACTCTCACAGAAGGCATGTACCCCGCTCGCCTGCTGGACTCCATACAGCTGCTCCCGCAGCAGGCTGCAATGGCATCTATTTTGCCTACAGCTATTGTGAACAGTAAGTGAGGAATTCTGTTCTCTGGTGTTTTTTTTAAAACAGCAGTACTTTAAGGCACATGTGAAGAGCTAATGCAGCAACGGTGAATTCATGACCACAGAAACCACACCACAGCTCAAAGCCTGCTTTTGTTCCCCCATCATCTCAGAGATAAAAAGAGCAGGAAGAGCAGTCTGGCAAGAGCCTCACCCAGAGTACCTGACCTGCCCTCGTGTGGAGGTTCTGTGATCTGTTCCCAGAGGCAATAGGATTAGAAACTGTTAAAAAAGTAGATGAGATAGGTCAGCTAGCTCTCAAAGTCCAGCCTCTGATGCTCAAGTAAACTTGCTGCTTACCCCTGCAGTTTCTGGTAATAATTCATGATACTCAGAAAAAGAAAAGAAACACATCCTTTCAGTGACTGTTTCAAAATGCAGCGGAAATCATGCCTCACAGCAGCCCTGATTTATTGTAGTATCTCCACTCAATGTGGTTAACCAAGAATGTTTTTACATCTTCTGGTCATCAATAGGCTCTATCATGGACAAAACGCAGCATGCATTCAAGTGCTGTCCTTAGAGAGGAGGGACATGAACGTTCCTGAACTGGCACAATTCAGCTCGAATTAAATTTAAATCTTTAACTTTTTCTTATTACTGCTGTTTACCTTTATACAGCCCTAGTTCCTCATCCTCCTTTCTAAGTATTTTTCAAATATATTGGCCATTACCATGAGCCTCACCAGCCAGCACTTAGACTTATTGCACATTCTTAGCTCTCAGCACTTTGCAAGTCTGTCCATTTAGACCTCATGCTGGCGCACTTTCTCATGCTTCCTGTGGTTTCTAAGTATTATAATTAGTTATAATGAACTACTGAACACAGTATTTAAGGTGCACATGCACATGCAAGCACATGATCTGCCACTCAAACTCACATGTAATAACACTGAGTCTTGAACAGTCACAACATCTTCAAGCTCTTCACACAGGACTCGTTAAGATATCCCTGGTAATACATTTCATTCCAATTTTCCTTTCAGTTTAGCCTATTTTAAAAGATAAACCTTCAAATGGCCAAATCATCCAAGTCTTCTCTTCCAAGAGTGAATTTGAACAGCCTCATGCCCTTTAGCTTGGCACATTCATTTCTACCCTCCCAGTGGGGCAGCTGTGAGCTGACATACATTCTGTTCACAGAACCAGCAATTAGGATTGCACAGGACCTTTCCAAAAGAAGGTGTTGGAAGCACCTAAAACGTCACGAAGTTACCGCTGTTAGGGGAGACCTGCGTTTATAGCCAACAGCTGGAAGGGAGCTGCTGCAGTGGCTTACCTTGCCTAAAGAGCACAGCTTGTTTCAGCTGAGATCATATTCTTGTGTAAATCTACGAGGCCAACTCTGGGCTTTGGCAAAGTAGCCAGATTTCTACAACATCACATTTCTGGAAACATCTTTTCTGTCACCACTGACTTTTGCCAGCCCTGGAAAGCCACACTGAACATTGCTAAGAGGAGTCTGTAAGTTTATGGTGCATCAGCTCTTGCTGTACAGGTTTAGCAGCAACTCCGAGTAACCTCTGTGTTCTTGACTCCAGAAAGATGCTGAAATACCAAGTCTCACTGCTCAGAACTTTCCACATCGGTTCCAACTCTGCCTCTGATCGTAAGGGGCTATTTTCACATTTCATTTTTGAGTTGGTAAAATTCAGTTTCTTCATTAGTCTTGAACTAGAAGTCCAGCAACAAGGTGAATGAACCTCTAGATTTGCAATGAGCCATCTCTTAAGCATTCTTTTTCTAGATTTCTGAAAAAAAATTGTTTTGTAGGTTGTTTGGGGGGTTTTTTATGTTTCCTAACATTTGATAATTGGAAAAGTAAAATTAGGATATCATCTTTGGCTCATTCAGCTTGAGCTTGAATGTTTCGTTATATGAAAGCATCCATTGAAATAAATTGCAAAATTTTGGTTTTAAGTAATTAAAACATTAGCTTCAAGTAGCTTTTATCTGTTTTGCATTGCTTTAGAGTAGTAATAGTTTCAGATCCCATCCCTATATATTGTTCTCCCTGAAATTCCATCTTCTCACCATGCAAAACTCCTCAAATGTATTTCCTGTGCTTGGCATGTAATGGGAGTCACATATTCACCATGCGTAACTGCAGCTACAGACTGTCCAGGCCATCTAACCCGTAGGAAATAAAGATGGCTGGAAGTCAAATTCATTAAGATAATCAGAAAGTTCAATTCTGTGATGGAATGCAGTCAAATGAATTCAAATAGGACATGTTGCCCATGTCAGAATTTCCTATTAGTATGTTTGGACTTTCTTTTCTGTGGAAACCTCAATAGTTCAACTTTTTAAAACCATTTGAGGCCAAAATCAAATGTTGAAATGTCAGCTTTAAAGTGAGGTGGACATTTCAAATGATGCAAGCTGTATCAGTAATGTTTTAATAGTGGTGTTGGAATACTAACTGCTCCATTAAATGTTTGTGTCTGAAATCCATGCACAATTATTCAGTGGAAAAGGGAAAAATAGAAATTAGTAGTGGTATAAATATTTTTTGCAAATTCATGAGCAGAAAAATAGACAAGCATTAGCATTGCAATCAGAGAGGCAAACTAAGCTATGTAAATTCTGGCTGCATTTGTAAATATTTAGCAAATAAAAGACTCATCCATGTCAACGAGTTGGAGTCTTCAACTTTGTTCACCCAAAGGAATTGAAACAGAGCAGTTGTCCTATACACATCAATATTTGAAATTAAACATAAATTGTTGTGAATGATAATGAATGACATCATCAGCTACACATGCCATGTTTTCAGAGCAGCCAGCCATTCTTCAAAACTAAGTTAATTACAGTCTCTAGCAGCTATTTCCATTCTGAAGTCAAGGGGAGTTTTGATGTTGATCAAGATGTATTTTGATGTTGACTGCAATTGCCTGATCCTGAGGTCAGCTGCCACAGTCTGAGGTCACTCATAATTTTATCCTCTCTTAGTCTTATAGTCTCTCTTAGTCTCATAAACAGTTGAGAGGTGCAGATCAGATGCAGAGAATGGTCCTATGCCTATGATAATTCCTGAAGTCTATGCACGAATGGGAGTAGTGTTCATTGACTTAAGCCAAAGGTATAGAAGGGACTGTTCTCATGATTTAGCAATATAAACAAGTTCCAGTCCTGAAGTGTGAATCCTGTCACAGTTTAATTTGCTAGTGTAGATGTGCCTCAAAAGAGCAGGGATTTCTTCTTGTTCTTACTGATAGGATGGAAGGTTCACTTTTCAGAAAGATCAAATCGATCTTTTGTCTTTCCGAGATGTATGCACAACAAGTACTGTCTGGGTGTCCTTTGACAGGGTATTAACACACAAATATCTGTCCACTTTGTATAAATGTACCATGTGCATTATTACTCTTCACATTAGTAAAGTATGTAGCCTCCAATGCATGATCAAAATCCCAGCTTCTGCTGCTGAAAACACTCTGCAACCTCTGCATCATCTCTCCTCGGAGGGGCTGCTGACACTTTGGGATAGGAGACAATGAAAAATTGCCTTATTCTTAGTAAATATCCTCTATGCATAATGAAAAGTGGAAAACCAACAATTTACTGAAAACAAGAGGACAAAAAACACATAAGAAATTTCAGTTTCTATAATTAATAAGAATAGGAACCAAGGAAATAGACATGCTGCTTAGTATAATATCACATTCAATATGGTAGGATCTTAAGGAAAAGTAGTCTATTCTGGCCTCCTGGATATCAGAGCAACAGGATTTTACAGTAATAACTGCATAAGCATACTGAAAATACACATTCTTCAGAATGATCTGCAGTTAGTACTCAAAAATTCCAAGTCCCAGAGCTGGAAAGTCTCACACACACAGAAAAAAATTGAAAGATGTCACCTAATGAGTAGTGATGTATTGGAAATACAGCATAGCTCCTGAATTAGTATTGCATGTTCCCAACAAACATTTAATTTAATTTATTTTCTAAAAATAATTACATGGCAAAAGCTTCTAGTTGTTTTCTTTATGCAACTTTTTTAAAAAAAATTGTTTTGAAAGAAACAACTGTCTCCCATGTTAGTCTCTCATCTGCAAGTGACATTTTAATAAAGCCATTTCTCTGCTTTAATATTTTATTAAGTAAGTATTTTTTTAATGAGGAAGGGAGGGGAATTAATCTAGCTGTGTTAATTGGTTGGCACCAAGTGAACTGTGGCTAACCTGCACCTGCTTATACTTGCTTGTAGAGGACATATTCCCTTGCAAATCCTGTGGCATTTGGTACCGAAGCGAGCGGAACCTGCAGGCCCATCTCATGTATTACTGCAGTGGGAGGCAAAGAGAGGGGCCACAGCTGTCAGAGGAGAGTGAGGACAGTGCTCAGCAGATATCCAGTGTCTGCCCCTTTCCACAGTGCACCAAGAGTTTTTCAAATGCAAGAGCTCTGGAAATGCACCTAAATTCTCACAGTGGTAAGTATCATGTGTTTTGGTGTATCATCTTCTAGATTTAGCTTTTTGAAGAATTATTCACTATAGACATTCAATGGATCAATGTCTCTCCAAATATATGCAAGCATTGCATGTAGATAATACCAAAATGTCAACAGTTTCTGACTTGTGTTCTACACCAAGCACCTCTCCCAGGTAACCAGTGTCATTTTTCTTATCTACTAATCCTCATTTGAATGTTGTCTCGCTCTTAAGTGTGTGCATACACACATACAGGCAGCATTTCTTTACTGGTGAAGGTATGATCAGGAATCCAGACACAATCAGTTACTGCAGGATTCCAGCTACCAAACATACAGACAACCAGAGAACATGTCCTTCTGAAGTAATATCTTAGTGCCTAGAGGAGGCTTCTTAGGCAGAAGGCTTTAAGGATCATGGTCCAGAACTCTGCTTTTACCAGTACACTTGTTTCATAAAAAACTTCTTGTTTGATAGAAATATTATTTTCTCTTCTTGTAAGTATAAAATGTGGATAGTATTTTAGAATCACAAAAACAAAGAATCATAGGTTTGTCTAGGTTGGAAAAGGCCTTTTGAGATCATCAAGTCCACCACTAAACCATGTCCCTAAGCACCATACCAGCATGGTGTAGATGACCAATTTTGAATTGAATTAGGGCTGGAAAGACAAGTTAAGAGTTTGCAGGACATTTTGCACTGGAATTTTCAGTAGCAGAGAAATCCTACAAATAAGAAAGCCTGCAGCGTCAGTGTGTGGTGTGTTTGCTGTCTGGTGTACAGAGCTGTTTCTGGAAAGAGGCAAGGGCTCTGTAGGTGTTCCTGATCCTCCTGTTAAATGAATGGAGTCTAAAGGACATTAATGGGTGCTTCAGTCACAGAAGAAAGCCTTGTTTGGCTGCAGTGTAAAAATTCCTGGGGCATGCATGGGATTTGGTGAAGTGAAAAATGCTCCTCTGATACTTGGGCAGCAATTGCAAATCTAAAAGGCAACATACTGCCTTGGAGAAGTTTGGTACTTCCCAGAAAAGGACTAGAAGAGTGTTGAGTGAAAACTTTTATGTAGACAACACAGAAAACCCTTAGCCATTCATTTAGAGGTCAGGTCTTTTTGTGCTTCAAGATCTTAACTTTGACTGTCAGGCTTTTGCCGTTTTCTGTTTGTTGCCTAGCACATATTTCACTGTTCAGTAAACCAGCAGAACCATAGGCTACAACAGCTTCAATAAGATTAGGTGAGTGCAGCCCAGTTTGTCTTACAGCCTGGTAATTATAACCAGATACTCTGGGAAGATTACAGATTAATTTCTCCCCAAGCACAGGAAAACCGAAATATTAGCCATTGTGCAAAAGATTTGCTTCAACTATTTGCATTTAGTGACATACCATTGGCTTAGGTGTCAAGGGTTTTGAGCCATGGACTCTGAGTGACCATGCGTGTAATCTAGAGATAAACATCTGTGTTCCTTGAAAGACATAGATCTGAGATTGTGGTGAATTTCCAGTAAGAATCTTTAGTTATTTCTTAGAATAGAGGCTAAACCTCAGGCCTTTCCCTTTCTTTTTAGTCACAAACCAGTCTATTCAATCATTCTTGCTCTCTTTCAGATCCTGTCAGTCTTTATTTTTCTAAACATATTATCACAAGTTATAACACCTTCTGCAGTAGGAATGAAACATTCCTTTTCCAAATGTCTTGTAATCTTTGGAAGCCCTGTGTTCACTTCAACTGCTGTTACTGTTCGCACTGGAGGCTCTAGCAGACCCACACCACTGGAACGCAGAGCCCTGACTGAAATGCAAAGTGCCATAGAGACTGTTGTCACTGTACCACATGATGGGGAAGCATGTGAAGCACCATCTCACGTCAGTGGAGGAGCTAAAGCCTCATGTGGCCGCCTGGGGAAAGAGTGCCCAATGGGAAACACGTGCTGATTAAAGTGCTGTGTATCTCCTTGGTTCCCTTCTGGCGTCTGAGGCCAAGAGCAGGTCAAATTTCCAATGTCACTCACAACTTGGGGGGTCACTGATGCTAGGGAAGAAGGGAGGACCTCCAGGTACAACAGTGTGACTTACCTACAGAGTGAGCTACAATATTCTTAAGAGTTTTTATTGTCCAACTACCACACGCCTACTTCACCTGACTGAGGTGTGGTATATGTGCTTATGTGCAGGCAGAACAAATACTCATTTTAAATTCTGATTATCATCCCTATCAATATTTTTTCAGTTTTTATTGTCTAAAAGGTAACTATAATCCATGTTATTGCAGTACAGAAATTTGGTCTTCTCTCTTTTTAAAGCCTTTTCAATTTCAAAATGCCATGAAACATGGAGTTTTTTGTTTAATCAGTGATTGTAAGATGTCTTTGAATGTACTGTTCTTGATAAAGTGGTATTGATTTCATGAGGAAAAGGTGGTGTATTATAGCAGTAGTTGCCAACAGCCACTATATGTGAAAGATAAAATGTCAGTGAAGCCGTGTCTTACTGCTCCTCCTCCCTTCACAAGAAACACAGCTCATCAGTCCTTTCTGATGAGGATAGATCTGTAACCTCTTCCCACACTACAGCCAAGCAAAGAGCTGAGCATCAATAATACTCAAAATGCTACTTCTGCTTTGTCTGTGGCTTTCAGGCACATTGAGGGCTGTACCTCAAGCTACATCATAACCTTGAACCTCTTGACCTTGGTGTGCTTTCTGTGCATTCAAAATTTCCAGTGATTGTGTATGGGGAACATTATGTGTCCCTTTAGTTGTAACTGTAATTTCTGAGACCTTTTCATTTAGAATAAGTCCAGTCTATTTTTATCCTTTCCCTTGTTCTTTCTCTCCCTGCAGCTCTGATGAATGCGTGCAAATACTAGGGCTCTCCAAAGCAGATCAAAAGTCTGGGAATAACCTAGCAGTTTGAGGAAAAAACAATTCAAGTATTTTCAGGGTGACTAATATCATCTCATTAGAAGAAAATTAGTCATTCTCACTGTCTTTATACCTTCTGTGCAACTGATTTCCCAGTATTCTTCATGAGGGGCAAAGTGGTCACTTTATTTTGTATTTTGCTTGTCTTTTCCGTAGGAGTGAAAATGGAAGAATTTCTCCCACCCGGTGCTAGTCTGAAATGCACAGTTTGTACTTACACTGCAGACTCAGTGATTAACTTTCATCAGCACCTGTTCTCGCATCTTACTCAAGCTGCCTTTAGATGCAATCACTGCCATTTTGGCTTCCAAACTCAGAGGGAGCTACTGCAGCACCAAGAGTTACATGTCTCTGGCAACAAAATTCAGAGAGAAAGTGACATTGAACACTCTCCAAGTGGAAATGAAGAAGGTTTACAGCCAGCAACGGACCTGTTGAGCAGAAGTGATGTTCCCCAGAGCCAAAAGACCATGCAGACTAAAGATGCAAGTTCTGATACAGAGCTTGATAAATGTGAAAAAAAGGCTCCACTTTTCCTTCCAAACCAGAGGCCAGAAACCCAGCCTGCAGCAAATAAGCAGAGTTTTTCATATACCAAAATAAAATCTGAACCGTCCAGTCCAAGACTTGCTTCGTCGCCAGTTCAGCCTAATATTGGTCCTTCTTTCCCAATGGGACCTTTTCTTTCCCAGTTTGCTTTTCCCCAAGACATCACTGTAGTTCCTCAGGCTTCAGAGATATTAGCCAAAATGTCGGAACTGGTCCATCGAAGGCTGAGGCATGGAAGTAGCAATTATCCACCTGTAATTTACAGTCCTTTGATGCCTAAAGGGGCTACATGTTTTGAATGCAACATAACATTCAATAATTTGGACAACTATTTGGTACACAAAAAGCATTACTGCAGCAGCCGATGGCAGCAGATGGCAAAGTCACCAGATTTTTCCAGTGTTCCAGAAAAAATGCCTGAAGCTGTAAGTCCCAGTAATGGTCAAAGCTCTATAAACATCCTGAATCCAGCTCCTCACACATCAGATCCAGAAAATCAACTTCTGCAGACATCTTGCTTAAACTCTTCTAATGTTTTAGATTTGATTGGGCCAAACAATAAAAGTCATGAAAAAGACTTTACTGCACAGCCTAAGAAGTTGTCAACTGCAAGCAATGGTGATGAGAAGATTAATGGAAAACCTTCTGATGTGAAGAATCCCAATGCTCCCTTAGTTGAGGGGGAGAGTGACCCTAACAAGACCACATGTGAAGCTTGTAATATTACTTTCAGCAGACATGAGACTTACATGGTCCACAAGCAGTATTACTGTGCCACTCGCCACGATCCCCCGCTGAAGAGGTCCGCTTCCAACAAAGTGCCTGCCATGCAGAGAACAATGCGTACGCGGAAGCGAAGGAAGATGTATGAGATGTGCTTACCAGAGCAAGAGCAGAGGCCACCGCTAGTTCAACAGCGATTTCTAGAAGTTGCTAATCTTGGCAATCCTTGTACATCTACTCAAGAGTCAACAGAGGGCCTTGGAGAATGTTACCATCCACGATGTGATATCTTTCCAGGAATAGTCTCGAAGCATCTGGAAACGTCACTGTCTATTAACAAGTGTGTTCCAGTTTCAAAGTGTGATACTGCCCACTCCACCGTGTCTTGCTTGGAGATGGATGTGCCAATAGATCTCAGTAAAAAATGCTTACCCCCGTCAGAGAGGACGTCCACTTCTCCCAAAAGGCTGCTGGACTACCATGAGTGCACCGTATGCAAGATCAGTTTTAACAAAGTAGAGAACTACCTGGCTCATAAGCAGAATTTTTGTCCTGTCACTGCTCATCAGCGTAATGACCTAGGACAACTTGACAATAAGGTGTTTCAAAACCCAGAAAGTGAAAGAAACAGCCCAGATGTCAGTTATGAAAGAAGCATAATCAAATGTGAGAAAAACGGAAACTCAAAACAGTCCTCTCCTAATGGAAACTTATTTTCCACACACTTAGCAACACTTCAAGGACTGAAAGTCTTTAGTGAAGCAGCCCAACTTATTGCTACAAAAGAAGAAAACAAACATTTGTTTCTTCCACAATGCCTTTACCCTGGAGCAATAAAGAAAGCTAAAGGAGCAGATCAGCTTTCTCCATATTATGGAATAAAGCCAAGTGATTACATTTCTGGTTCTCTCGTCATTCATAATACTGATTTAGATCAAAGCACAAATACAGAAAGTGAATCTCCTAAAGGCCAGGCGCCTTCAAATGGATGTGCTGTGCAGAAGAAAGAATCTCTTCCACTACTGCCGAAAAACCGAGGCATGGTAATAGTTAATGGGGGACTAAAACAGGAGGAAAGACCTGCTGCTAACCCACAGCAAGAGAACATTTCCCAGAATCCTCCACATGAAGATGGGCACAAGTCTCCTTCTTGGATCTCTGAGAATCCCTTAACTACAAATGAAAATGTCTCTCCAGCAATTCCTACAGCAGAGGAACAGTTGTCTAGTATAGCTAAAGGTGTGAATGGCTCTACCCAGGCTCCAACCAGTGGAAAGTATTGCCGACTGTGTGACATCCAGTTCAACAATCTTTCAAACTTTATAACTCATAAGAAGTTTTATTGCTCTTCACATGCAGCAGAACATGTCAAATGAAACAATCAGTCACCTTTGGTACATGTGTTTAGCATATTGTTCCATACAGTTTAAAGAAAGCTGTTTGAATTACATCTGGACAATCAGGAGATTTCACTATTGCTGAGTTGAAGACTTAAAGGTGTAATTTCATTACAGTCCATTAGTAAAGTGTATTATTGGTGCCATTTTCAAAAATATTAATTTATTTTACCAGCAGTATTCATAGCTGTAGTTATGTTATTTTTTATTTAAAAACTTTATATTAAAGTCATTTGTAATGTTATTGTATAGTTATTGTGTAGCACATATGGTTTGCACTGTATAGTAGATTTTAAAGAAAATAGTCGCAAACAATACAGAAAAGCATTTTAGAAATAGCTTCAAAAGCACTTGTGTATCCTGATTTTTTTTCTTATATGCTGTTGCAGATATATGTATATGCTAAAATATAACTTGCAAAGAAGTTTCAACTATGCTGTAAAGTTCGCCTTAAAAATTGAATTTTTTTGAACAATTGGGCTCAGTTTGCACTTTATATTTTAGCAGATACAGTACCTTAGTCATTAGGCTTTGCATTTGTATGTAGCAGTATGTTTCTGTCCACTTTCTTAATCTGAAACGTACGTTAAATGAAGATGGCATTTTCTTTCTTGTATAGTACTTGTATTTTCTTTCGCTGATGCATCTCTGTCTCAATTTTTAAACCTTTGCTGTTAAATGCAATACTTTATAAAGAATGAACAAAATTACTGGAAGCAGTATTGTAAGAAATGAGGTCATATCAATCAGTTTTATCTTTTGAAAGGCACAGTCTAAAACAAAACCCTAAACTCAATGCTGCAATTATGAATCTAATTCATATATAAGATATATTTAAATATAAGAGTAGCAATACTGCAACTGGTGATCACAAAGATAATGTTCTACTTCTGATAGAAATAATTTCTCAACAAATGTTGTTACTATGCATGTATATGGATGGAATAAAATTCCAGATAATTGGAGAAGTTTGGCAGTAATTTCTTTAATTTTTTTTTATTTTGTTTTCCAAGGTGGATTTAGAGCTCACAAACTGTGAAGAAGCTCTTAGGGACTAGCTAACATTGCCTTCTCTTCAGTGGAAGCAAAGTGTTCAAAGAGACAATGAGTACAAAGGATGCCTCCACTTCCAGGGAGTCCCCGCTGACAGGTCACTAGTGCAACTGGGTCTAAGACCGCCTAGTGAACTAAAACTTAAAGTGAGGGCCTGAAACCAGGAAGGCTGTTCTCTTTACTGGTGCCAAGGAACGCATACTTCCCAAGCAGTATCTCCATATGTCAAAATCAGTGGAATAATCTCCTTCCTAATACCTCTGGTATGATTCTTCATGTGTTCAGTGTTCTTATATGAAAAACAAGATCATTCATTCAGGAGAACAGCAGTTTGCTCCACTGATGAGGTATAGAAATATTAGTCAATAATTTATATTAAAATCTGAACTAATGCACAATTAGTACCCTTCACTTGCAATTGTTCAGTTGCCTGTACACTCTTTTCATTAAAAAAATCAAGATTATAAAAATGACCTATTGAGGCACTTTCATCCTACAAATTTGAAAGCAAAACCGTGATCTGAACAGTTACATAAACAGTTGTATTTTAATTCCTGTATCAGCCAAAGGAACAACTCAGAACAAGCTACATAAAAGGATGGTATTTCAGTGGAGCAGCCAGTCGGAGTCTAGTGTAAGAGCATACAATGCCACTGGCTTTCATCAACCCTGTTTCTGTGTAGTTTTGAACTGAAACTGTTCTCTTTTTTTTATTATTTATAAGTGTAGCTACGTGTAATCCAGTAGCAAAAATAATAAACACTTCAAAACTGTAGTTAACAATTCTGCTGGTTAGCTGGGCTTTAAGTACAGGTCAAGAGTGCTTAAAATTGTAGTAATTCTCACTTGCAACAAAGATAGCAAATGTATACATTCATTTAGCAGGCCCGAAGTTGGTCCTGTAGCAAATACTTTGGATAATAACACTTGTGAAGGAGAAAAAGCATTACAATCACAGGGAGAATAAAACAGGCAAAATGTTTATGATTATCGGTTAAACATTCATTAGAAAATACACCAGGATATCTAAGACTTCACAATATTTGAAGTAGATAGTATATTTTGGCCTTTTTGCTGGCAAACATTATTTTGAAGATTATCCATCATGCAGTAATGGGTTAAAGAACTAGGTGATTACATCTGGATTGAAATAACCTAATTCTGAAACACCCGCATGCATAGATGAAATCTTTTTAGGTGAAGCTGGTCAGAAGACCGTAGGTTGTGTAATTTACAATTGCTGAGCTCTAGGGGTGTGTTTAGACAGTGAGAAAGTAAAGGAAAATATCAGGGTTAAAGCAAATACCTAGTTGAGAAGTGATGCTGAAAGGGGAAAGCCTTAACACAAACGGTTTCTGATCCAGAAATGCTGAGGGTTCCTGATATATTCCAGAGGTAAATTAAAGCCTGCCATGCTGCATTATATTCTTCCCACTGGCTAGTCCAATTTCTTTCACACAACAGAATAATTCTGCTAGCATTTTCTCTTTATAAATCACCTATTTGGTTGACTGCTTCCATTTTTACAAGTTCAAAACAAGCACAACCTGTTCATTTGTGGGTGCAGAGTTACTCAATTGTAAACACATTTTATATATTTTACTTACTTCACAGGAACAACTGGCAACTCTGACACGTGCTAAACCCCAAAGTTATACCATCATACTCTCTGAAAGTAAAACTGTTCACAAGCTAGGTGGGTAGCAGATACTAATATTTGTTTTTTTAATACATTTTTTTAAAATAGCATTTTAAAAAAAGCTGCTCACATAGCTGGGTTCAGGAGCCATATTTTCCCATAACTTTAGAGACTGTTTTCAACTGTTTCACTTTCTTTATTGCACTTATTTTTTAGCTTGCTTATGTGAAATAAGAACATAAACACTTTGACCAGTCAGAAATCTCTCTCCTGTCTCTTAAACCAGTTTGCACAATACTGGCCTAATCCCAGCTGGGGGCTTGAAGCACATCTACATTTAAGTCATAAGTATTGTTTACAGAAATAAACTACTTAAATCTGTTTTCTGACCAAGGGGTTATTTTTGTTCTCTTCAGATTATATCTACGTGTTTGTCCAAGGTGATAAACTGCCTATTGCTAAAAGCTTCTCTTCCCAAGTTATTCTTTCAGGTTTTTGTAGTTGTATTAATTATTTATCAAATCACCTATGCAAAAGGAGTCCATCCTTAGTTAGTCTTCGACACCTGGAATTCAGCAGGAAACAGAGTACCTCAGTTAAATGGTTTGGATCTGTTAATCCCTGTCAGCTGGTGTCAGTAAATAAATCTCTGGGGCTATGGGGTGAACAGCTCAGCAAAAGGCATTAAAATATTTCCTGGGTTTATGTTACAAAAAATAAAATTGCTCCACATGAAGACTTAATATTTAGAAGAGCTGGTTCCTGCCTAACTCCCTGTGTACTGATTGGCAGGTTTTACGTTCAACTTTTGGGCTTTTAAAGGAAGATTTCCTTATTCACAAAACATCCCATCCACAGGCAGTGCTCAGAAATAATGTTTGGCCACATCCCTGTCTGCCTCATGTATTTGTTTTTATCCCAAAATTCAGACTCTGAAAGGCAGTTGTGAGTCCTCATTCATACCACATTCATACCACAATCTTCACAGTTTTCACAGAACAGTGGTGATTTTTTTTCTTTGTAGAAGAAAAAGCACTAAAGCGTATTGCTACAAGCTGATGTCTGCTTGTCTTGAACTAATTGTAATAATGTTAGGATTCTGGTGACACCTTCTCTTTATTACAA
This sequence comes from Callaeas wilsoni, assembly GCA_013398955.1. Classification (NCBI taxonomy): domain Eukaryota; kingdom Metazoa; phylum Chordata; class Aves; order Passeriformes; family Callaeidae; genus Callaeas; species Callaeas wilsoni. The sequence continues at coordinate 521,335 of VWPU01009501.1, forward strand.
ATAATCATAAAACTGCATCATAGATATTTACTGTGGATCCACACTCCTAACTTTCTCAGTCTCTCATTTCTACTAGATAACTATTGATTATGTTCGTTGTCTACACTGTCTGCAGGAATGTAGTAGTCATAACCTAAACATAATTGAGAGTACGAATACGGTGATTTCTCCCTTGTACAATAAACACTGCACCACTGGCAAATGGAGAAGGAAAAAAATAACTAATAAAAACCCTGATGTAGAAATTAAAAAATTAAATCCGTTCCAGCATCCCCATCAAGATGATGTGTAGGTGGGCTGATTCACTTTGCTGAGTGTACATAAATAAGCTCTGAACCAGAAACTACTCTAAAACAGTGGAACTGAGATGGAGCTCTGAGCAGCCTGGAAAACTGGACTTAAAGAAAATTCCATGGTGAGTATAACGGAAAAAGGGTGGTGTGGGATAATCTTATTGAGGGGCAAAGAAGATAAGGAAAAAGGGAAGCAGCACTTTGTTAATCCCAAGAGTGTAGTATGGGTACACTGATGGCTGCAGAAGGCAGCAGTTACAAGGCATCAGCACTAAAAAAAGGCTACACATCCCAGGAGGCCTGTTGAGAGAGGCTAAAATACTGACTAGACGAATTTGGAAGATCACTCTCAAATTCTAAATATTGTGAATGCAAAGGTTCTGGCTTCTGGTGGTCTCGTTTTCCCCAAGGCTGACAATGAGGAAGAGAACCACAACTCTTTTGACCTTCCAGGTCACCTTCACAGCTGGCGTGCTGTGTTGCCATGAACTGTGTAGGACAGACATCCACAGAACAGATATGGGTGATTCTATTGTAAATTAGAGTCAAGTCAGATATCCAGGCTTCAGATGTGTTAGCCTAGGAGCACACCTGGTCCCTCCACCAAGGTCTTCCACAGAGGTCACTGACAGTGCTTCAAATCCAGACCACTTAGAGCCACAGCAAAATGAACTAAAATAGTCATGGCACTTATGTATGGAGTAAAACAGCACAGGGAAGGAAGGTGGGCGGGAAATCTGCAGTCACACAATTAAAGCTTCTGCATAATATAGCGGCATGAGATGAATGAATTGTGACTGGAAGGGTGAGACAAGGCTTTTATGCTGGAGTGAACAGAAAATTGTGATTCTGACAATTTCAGCTTTTAAATACAGGGGTTTTTTTATTATATACACACACGATTATGTATAAAACATTCACAGAGAGATGAGAATGTCAAAAACAGGGAGACAAACTAAACTAGATTAAGAGATTAGATCAAGCACCTGAATAAGGTGATTAGACAAATCCTTTGTTGCAGAAGTAATAGCCAGACCCTTTAATCTTCATTGCATAGAGAAAGTGGCACCTTTTGGTGCATGGAGGGTGATCATATGTTCATTCATATCCAAATTTAAATGTCCTGACAAAATTGCTCTTTCCCCTTTCTGCTCTCAGCTGCTTTGCACAGGCCCCAACCTCTCACCAGCTTTGTGCAGGTCCCAAGCCAAGGAATTTGTTCCTACCTACCAACTCAATGGCCCTCACACTCATTTTTTTCTACCTGACAACTTAGTTGGTTTTATTAAACTGTCTTTTTTTGTTTTCTATTGTGGGAGTTTTTTTAACTCTTTACCCACCTTGAATGATACACAGTGGAGGCAGGTGAAAGGATTGACCAGAGCTGGTGTATTGGAGAATGTGGTAATCTCCATCATTGGAGACATGGAGTCACTTGAAAACTCCTGAAAAGGAGGTTTACATGCACTCAGCTGTTCTCATCTCCCCCAGCTGAGACCTCTTGTTAGGACTTTTATATCCCTCACCACATCTTGAAACTCACTCCTCTCTAAGTGCTAAGCAGCATACCCAGAGATTCAGTCAGTTGTCTGCTTTGGCTTGTAAATATTTTCCTGTAGGAAATCTCCATGAAAGAATGTCTTGGACATGCACTTTGAATGGCACTATTGATAATTTTAATACTCACTGACAGAGGGAAGTCAGCATTTGCTGTTTTTCTCCTCCCATGTGAGTTATTCTGCATGGAAACAGAGAGAAAGCCATTGGAACACAGAAAAAGGGACAAGGACTTTAAGGGCTATAATGTGGGGAAGGGATTTGTGGCTTCTGGCCTCGAGGTAGCTTCTGCCTTTTTACATAAAGCAGACAATAGGAAAATGGCCTATCAGCAACCAAGGCTTATCTCCAGTGTTAGAAAACTTGACATGCAGCATGCTTTTGTAAATTATATCAGAAATCACTTTCCACTTATGAGAAGTGTAGTTTTGGGTAGGTAATTTTTATATTAGGAAAAAAGAACTTGGTACGGTTTGCAGACTTTTTAACATACTATAATGTTACTGAAATCTGTAGTATCACTAAAATACGTCCAAAGCTTTCATGAAATTTGTGGAGCTAAAAGTAATAATAATATAAAAGATGTTGACACAATTTCACTTTTTTGAACTTTACTGTGCTAGAGGGGTTCCGTGTCACTTTGTGATAGCCATTTCAAGGAAAACTATCTCTACTCTGCAAGAACTTTCCTCGTCAATAACATGTTGTGTTCCTTATTCTTGAACTTCAAAATATATCATAGTTTATGTCTCTTATATTAGATTTGATAATTCACATTCACAAAAATAATATTTATATAAAGTATTCAACTTGAAGATAACTGTTAGACCTTCCTGATCCAAAACTGCTGTGTATACTTGCCAACCATGTATTAAAGTTAAGTGATAATATTACTTTGTGCATTTGCTCTAAGTTCATGACAAGCATAATTAATACCAATATCCAGCAAGGTGAAAGTAGGATTCATTCTTAGGTGATAAAAATGCCAGTTGTCTTTCGTGAACAACAAATTCCAAAACTTTCTTATCACCAGATAAGATTAAAAAGAAAAAATGAAATGTTGTACAACTTTGTCCAGTGACACTTATGAACCATTACTCTGGGCTGTGGAAGATCACGCTGTGGATGCATCACTGGTGTAGACAAGCATAGTTCAAAAACCTTCTACTGATGTTCAGAACCAGCAGTGAAGTGAGACGTGTGATGCAGGCTCAGATAAAAACAAATTACTTGTTTCATTACAGTAAATAGTTTGAATCAAAAAGCAGCATTTTGAAAACATGAACTACCCTGCTATCTGAATTTCTCTTAGAAATGGAGAGGAGTTAAAGTTAGTACTCAGCTGAGTATCAAAACCTCTTCTCTCCACAGGGTTACCCACTGCTGCTAACAAATTACCCATAAAAATGCAGGTCAGGCATTTGGAACCTACATCTAATGCTTACAAAACTCCCATTGAAATGAATTATGGAATCGCTCACTCCAGTTGCAGTGCCTACAAGTAGATAAAAGAGAATATGTCTTTGTGACCTTTATACAGGTTCTGCTGCTTTTATATATTATACAAACAGCTTATTTTGTATGTGCTACCACTGGCCGTGGAATAGGAACCATTACCTCGTGAAAATTTTAGAGGGGTAGAGCTATGTTCCAGCAAACCCAGTGTCACAGAATGGCTGAGGCTAGCAGGCACCTCTGGAAACTTCCCAGTCCAACCCCACCCCTGCCCAAGCAGAGTCAGCTGTGACAGCTTATTCAAGGATGTGGCCAGTTAGGTTTTTGAATATATCCCAGGACAGAGACACTACAGCCTTTCTGGGCAACTTATTCCTGTGCCTGGGGTTGTTCCTCTCCAGAAGCAGGACTCTGCACTTTCCTTTGCTCAGCTCTATGAGATATCTCTTGGTCCATTTCTCCAGCCTGTCCGGACCCTTCTGAATGGCAGCACAGCCACCTAGCCTGTCAACCCTTCCTCCCAGTTTTGTGTCATCTGCAAACTTGTGGAAGGTGCATGATGTGCCAGCATCCAGGTCATTGATGATTAGCAGTATTGGCTCCAGTATTTACCCCTTTAGAACACCACTAATGGCTGGTCAACAGCTGGACTTCATGCTGCTGATCACAGCCTCAGTGGCCCAGCAGTTCAGCCAGTTTTGAATCAATTTCCCTGTCCAGTTAGCTAGCCCATATTCCATCAGAATGTCTACAAGGTTGTTAAGAGAGACTGTCAAAAGCTGTGCTGAAGTCAAATAAATAGAATTCACTGCTTTCTTCTATTCACTCCATTGTAGAAGCCTCTCAGGCATGATTTAATCTTCATAAATCTATGCTGACTACTCCCAGTAACCTTGTAGTGTTTTATTTGCCTGGAAATGGTTCTCAGGATTATTTGCTTATGACCTTCCCAAAGATCAAGGTGGAGCTCCGACCTGTAGTTCCCTGAACCTTCCTTCATGTCTTTTTGAAGACGGTAGTGATATTTGCTTTCTCTCAGTACTCAGGAATCTCCCCTGATCACTATGACGTTTCATATGACCTTAATCAAGAATGGACTCACAGAGATACCAGCAGCTCTCTCAGCACTTGCGGGTGCCTGCCTGTAGGTCACATGGACTTAAATATGTCCAGTTTATTTCAGTGTTCCCTGTCCTGATCCTTGTCCACCAGAACGAATTATTTTTTGCTTCAGGGTCCTGTGATTCATGGCTTTCTAGCGAAGATGGAGGCAAAGAAGGAATTGACTACCTCTGCTCTTTTCACGTCACCATGAAGTTAATTATGCCCTTGCCTGTTCAGCAGCTGGCACACTTCTTTTTCCTAGTCTTTGGTGCTGATAGACCTGCAGAAGCTCTGCTTGTTGGCTTTCACTGACCTCACCACATTCAACACAATGGTCTGACAATGTGCACTTGCAGCCCTGAGAGCCATTTGTGTTCTGGGCTGTATCAAAAGCAGTGTGGCCAGCAGGGCAAGGGAGGGGATTTTGCCTCTCTGCTCCGCTCTGGTGAGACCCCACCTGGCCACCAAGATGATCAGAGGGATGGAGCACCTCTCCTACAAAGACAGGCTGAGAGAGTTGGGGCTGTTCAGATAGGAGAGGAGAAGGCTCCAGGGAGACCTTGTTGTGGCCTTTCAATACTTTAAAGGGTTGAAGGAAAGAGAGACTTTTTACCAAGGCCTTAAGTGACAGGACAAGGGGTAAACGGAACGAAAGTAGGTTTAGATTAGATATTAGGAAGAAATTCTTTACTGTGAAGTGTGTGACGCACTGGCACAGGTTGCCCAAAGAAGCTGTGGATGCTCAGTCCCTGGAAATGTTCAAGGGCAGGGTGGATGGGACTTTGAGTAACATGGTCTGGTGGGAGGTGCCCCTGCCCATGCCAAGAGAGTTGGAACTAGATGATCTTTAAGGTCCCTTCCAACCCAAACTATTCTACGATTCCATAAACTTCAGCTGGACCTTGTCCATAACCTTATGAAATTGCCTACATTTCATTTTTATTTGGCAAGTCTTCATGCCCTTGGGCATCTTCATGCATCTTCAGACCTTCTGTCTGTACTTTTTTCACCATGAGTGTGTTGTCAGTTGCAATAATGGAAGTCCAGAAGAGTTTTTTCAGGGACAGCAAGACATTCTGGGCTAACAGTAGCATAACTGAAAGCAGCAGCAGGCCTACAGGCTGCATGTATAGTAATTGTTTCAGAGCCTTCAAAATTGTGTTGTTTAAAAAGAGTGGGTTCCAGAGCCAAAGTCTATAGCTGCCTGAAGGGTCTATAATACCCTGTCTCCCACTAAGCTCTCAAGTTCATTTTCACTTTTTTCTCCTCCAATATTTTTGGTAACACCACCTTTTTCTCCACATTTTTCCTTTCCCTCTTTCCCCCCAGTTCCAGTTTCAGCTTGGCCAAAAATGTGTAGATAAGAAAAATATAAAATAATTTGCAGTGAGGTAAGAAAAAAATTCAGATCTTTATACTGCTAAACTTGGAAAAGTTTTAATTTAAATTCAGACCAGAACCTCAGCCTATCTTTGCCATCATATCCCAAGTTCCATCTGGCAAAATACAGAAGTTTTTTTGGGAGAAGGGCAGTTTTGGCTCAGTGAGGATGAAGTGATTTTTCTCAAAGTGTTGGATTTGTTGATTTTCATTCAGACTCTAATCAATTAATTAGTTTGCTTTGTTTTTCGCATCACTTTTTCATCAGAAAGGAAATTGATTTTTAACATATATAAATTTAGTCTGGAGTAGTTGTTCCAGAGCTGTGCTCACCTAATAGGAATGCAGTGAAAACAAAACCAGCTGAGCACCACATGAATCACTAGGAATACACTGAAGATCTGTCCATCCACATTTATATTACAAATGAATGAATATAGATCTAGTAATTTTTCACTGAAAATAGATGCAGGAAGTAGTCATGCTGTTTTTCATTTAGCATTAATCAGACTAGATTCTCCTTTCAGTTTTACCGGAATGAAGTAAGTAATTTATTCTAAAGTGCAGCTGGAGTTACTCCACATTTTTTCTGATGCCACAGAGAGCAGGATACATCCCAGAAACTGCTGTTAGTTGTTTAATTCATACCTCATATTACCATCTTCATAAAAACTCATTTACTAAAATAATTTTAAAACTATGGAAAAGCTTGCTTTTACTGGCATTTTGTGTCAAGCTCAGCTACCATCATATAACCATCTAGTTTTGGAATAAATAACCTGCAACATGTTGAATGGCCAATTACTCATAGAATTGCTACCATTAAAGGAGTCACATCATTTTCTAACTCCTTTCTTCTCTGAAATATATATGACAGCTGAAATCCCATCTAGACAACAGTTCATGACTTCTACCAAGAGGATGATTTTGTTGTGTGTAAAAAGAGCATAATCAGTGCTTGAATTACATATGATTTAATTTTTCTCTGGACTGCTGCAGGGTTATCCACCGCAAGAGAGGATAGGCAAACAGGATGTGTGCCTGTAGGACTTGACACTAGTAATTACATACATGATAGCACTCTTAATGGTGCAGCTTAAGAATTCACTTCTTTGGGAAGCAAGGTGCATCTACAGAAACTTGTCTCAGTGTCTGCTTGGGCCTGATTCCCCAGCTGAAGTCCTCTCCATCTAATGGACTCTCAGATAAGAAGAAAGCAGACATAGAAAAATGGTGTCTACCATCATGGCTTCAACACAGTCTGTGATTGCAACAGGTTTAATCCACCTGAGACCATATAAGATGTACCCCTGCGTATCTTCTCTGACAACAACTTCAAAATCCAGCTCCAAAGATACAGTAAAGGCTTCCTCAAGTTCCAAGACCATTGCCTTCCCAATCTGAAGAGTAGACGAACCAGTTTTTGTACATCCATAGCTCTGTTCTTCTCAGCTAAATCTGTGCTTTATGAAAGTATGGAACTGCTTTTTAGTTTACTGGGTGTATGAATGCTCATGTACAATTTTAGTCATCTGCTGGTCTCCAGTTTTCTGGAGGCACCATTGGAAACATTTTCTTTCCTCAGAGCTACATTAAATATTTTTTAAACTTATTTTCAGAAGCATCAGCGATGCTTCTCAAGAAGCAAAAGTGAGATGGGACACTTATCCTGGTCTCTGTTTAGAAGAAGGCCAAAGAAGTAATGAACAATTTGAAAACTTCTAGATGATGTCCATGTAAATTGTGGGAACTCACAAGATATATGTTTTCTTCTGCACTACTCTGAAACGAGCCAAGGTTTCTAAGACCCATTCAGTGCCTCTCAATTGCAGTTCGTTCAGGAAATTCAAGTTCAGATTCAGTAGGGCAGTCTAGCTACGTGATATGATGTGCTGTGCAGGTGTAGATATAAGGCACAGAAAACAGACAAGCTTGGCTTTAGAGGACATAATCATTGACACACCAATGAAATCTCACTGGTTCAGCCATGAGCAGTTTATATCCTGAGCAGTGGACATGTTTAGAAAAAAGATTATTGCTCAGACATAAAGTATTCTGTGAATGCAGAGTATTGTTATTTTCCAAATTTAGTGGTGGTGAATGTTTTCTCCCTGAACAAATAGTCTAGTTTAAACATGAAACATAAAAGTTATTTATCTTAGATGAATGATATTTTGGCTTTATTTCAGTGGATAGTATTTAAATATAATCATTAAAAACCAACACACAAACTTCAAACACATCCAGATGACTATATATCAGGTATCTATCTTCTATGTAACAGATTTCAGAAAGCTGAAATATTTTCAATATAAAAAACACAATTCTGCCATACCACCATGCAGTTCCAGATATCAGTTCAGCCTTTTGAATAACAAGAGGTCAATTTGACCGAGCCACCATGGCAGATAAATTGTAATGATATACGTGCACTGCAAGTGTTTATTATGTTTGGCAGGTGCTTATGTAGTGGTCAGACAAAGTGAAGCTCAGCGTAGAGTAGAAGATATACTTTATTGTTGGGGTTCAGGAAAAGGCTTACATTTGAATTGCTTACATGCGATTGCCTGAGAAAAAGCAGTACATCCTTGTAGAGGTGAAATGAAAAGCCTTACTTACCAAGATTGACTGTCTGTCAATAGCTCATCCCCTAAACTTTTCCTAACAGTCTGAATGGCAGCTGGCATCTTGAGAAGAAGTATAAAAGAGCTGTGAAGAAGGCAGTGAGAAGTGTCTTGAATTTGAAAGTGAATTTCAGTTTAGCAATGCTCTGGATTTTTTTTGCTATTGTTAGACCTTCGAATGTTTTACAGGGAAAGTTTTTGTGAAATAGTGATGTTCGGTCTGAACATTTCCTAGACCTGAGCTGCAAATTCCATTTTCTGACTTTCCTCTGAGGAAAGGAAGCTGGTCCTGAACTAGTAAGCTCAGGAAACACCAAGCAGACTGTCTCCTACTTAACATAAAATAGATTTCTGAATTTCCCCTAGTTGGTTATTTATAAAACAAAACAAGCAGAAAGTGTTCAGAAAACCAATTCTGAGCAATTTTGATTCAGGTGATTCAAGAATGTTGAGAAATTAAACCAAATTATTTGAATGAATCAGTCAAAGAATACCCAAAGGTCTGCTCTCAGCTCTCAGCTTTCCTTAACCATAGCTACTTTATGAGCACTCTGTGTAATGCTTTATATGTATATATACATATACACAATACAAACACATATATATATATATATGTGCATATACTAAGTCAAAATATTCTAGACATGTATTTTAGCTCTGTAAGTCTGATTCATTAGCTAATGGGTAACAAAAGATGTGAAATACCATATTTGTATTGGGAAAATCTCATAACTGTCTGGAACACAACTGGGATCTGAGACCGTATGTGACAAACTGTGCTGAGTAGGTCATCTACCCAGGAAAAACAATGATGAATGCTTTGAAGTCTGTTGTACCTTCATGTCCAGAAATTGTTTCACGATTTTGGTCTTGTATTTCACAAAGTCAATTTCACTTCACATTTTTAATAGTTGGTACTGACCTGAATTCCCCTTTACAGAGAAAACTCTTTACATTGTTTTAAAAATGACAGAATATGATGACCAGGGTGCTCGTATCCTCCATGGTGCATACACTACCATGCATAGGACATGCTTATCTAGATTGTCTGTCTCCATCAGAGTTTTAGTAAATTCCATATATAATTTTTACTTGCCGTGCTCCCTTTCTCATCCAGTGGCAGTCCTCATCGGCCCTTAAAAACTGCCACTGGAATTTGTTCTCCTCTCAGAGCACTGTTTAGACCTTTTCTTGGAAATAGATGAGGAATCCATGACTATTTCTTAGCTCTGGTAATATAGGGAAGATTTGTAATAAAAATAAGAATGTAAATTATTCCTATAATGTGTCTTAGCACAGACCATACTGATTATCTGTTTCCCAGAGTGCCCGGAAGATTGGTACAGTTACTGGCAAATGCTTCTAATCACTGTGGGTCATATGGGAAGGGAGGGGTTAATCTTTATTCTTTACAAATCGTCATGTAGATATTTTATTTTTAAAGTAAATGACAAAAAAAACCCCAAACCACATTGTACATTGTGGTTTGATCAGAAGGCCTATCAATCAGGTAATTTAGTTTACAGTTAAAAGATAAACTAATACTGATAAATTTGCAATTTTTCCCTCATTCTTTAATCTGACTTCTATCTTTTGTGAATGACATTGGACATACATAGTTATCAAAAAATGAATATTTTGTTTATGTATATAGATCCTTCAGATTGCCCGCATTAATGACTCTTAACCTTTAAACTGATTTATAAACATGTAAGAATAAAATGTCAGCATTCATTTGTCATCTTGCAGTAAACTGTCAGCATTCGTTTCTCAGCTAAAACAGAATATCTGTCTAAGGATTTACATTAGGCTTTGTAATCAAACTAGATTAACACCAGTGCAGCTCAGCATGAAAACTTGATATCAAGCATACACATTCCATTAATACCTTAATGTGCATTCTGGGCTACATCTCGTCATGATCTAGTGAATTCAGTAGGACTTGCTGCTGAAAAATGTGACCAACTCATGCAGTCTCTTTGTCTAACACATCAGTATAATACTGTATTGTCCTTAAAAGGGAAGGGACAAAGTTTTAAAGGATAAATACTGGACATTGACAAGAAATGATGTACATTCATGAAGAGAGAGAAAGAAAACTTCTATGAATGGATCTTGGCTGTTCTTCTGTGGACCAAAAGACGAGCAATAACAGTTTTATTGCTGGTTGAAAGGGGACATTCCCCAGGGAGGTTTATGATATGATCCATTCAACTGGAAGGCAATCAGATTTCTGCAAATGTTCTGATAATCAGTTAAGCTGAGTGACTGCTATTTTAGACCTCTGTTTTATGTCCTGGAACAGAGCGGGAATGCTTACTGAAGTGGTGGAAGGAGCACTCCCCCTTGCATGAAAAGGAAAACCAGTGTGAAAACATCCTATGCTGAATTATTGTTCTGTCTTTCTTGGATCCAGAGGAAGGATCAAAATCAGTGAGGTGACATTGTTTTCATTGGCAATATCCCATATTTCTGAACAAAATATGGAGCTGGGGAAATCATGGAGAAGGACCTCAGCACCAAACTGAAGTGGATGGTAACAGTTTTACTAAGCAGTGGCTGTTCCCGAAAGTGAGAAGCAGTGTTTCCCAGTGTGATGTTTCCCCAGAGTTCACTTCCAGTCATCCTCTGCAAGACAAGCCACTGTACAGGCAGAAGAATCACCAATGTAGGTGTTTAAAAAGGCCTGTGAATGCTTTCCAGCTGAGATTTGTCCGAGAATCTGTAGCAGGATGCTCTGCCCGGAGTGGGGGTAAAACAACTCGAACAATATCCTATTTGCAAAGGTACCAGTGGTGACTAGAGAAGGAGTTATCATGCTGCTCTTGGTGTTGAAGTGTGATGAAACCAGCCTGACTCATCAATTCCAAAGTTAATGATTCTGAGGAAGAACAATAGTCCTGATAAAATACCTGATAAAGGAACCAACAAGTGATACTACTGATAAATTATTTAAAGATGCTGATCTGACACAGCTGGCCCAAAGACATATGAATGACAGTGTCTATAAAAGCCCAGTCCCAGGTTCTAACTTCCAACATACACCTTCTTGGCGTGTGTTTGGAGATTTCTCTCTTGAGTGGGGATGCCCCTGAAGGTTACTTCTTGAGGCAGAGCAAAAGATATTTGCCCACATATGGGTATGGGATGAGTAACAGCATTCTCTACTTGTTTCTGCTAGTTTTAATGTAATTGTTTCAATATTGCTTCAAAAATTGTGCACCATACTATACCGGTAGTTGTAGCTACATATACTGTGTAATAAATAATTCTGACTAAGTTTTTTTTTAGTTTAATAATTTTCATAATAAATCCTTTATTTTTATATAAATATTTTTGATTTGTCAACCTTTTTTTCTGCGGAACAAGGTTGTATAAAGGTCCAGTTACACCTCTACCACCCTTTACATATAAACCATTCACAAAGCCTGGGGCTACGATTGGATGCAGCCACGCCCAGACTCCTCTCTGAGGAGTTTGGAAAGCAAGGGTGGGGTACCTTTCTGTACCTCGTGACTCAGTGGGCGGTCTCTAATAAACTTTGTCTGAAGCTCCCACTGCTCCGCGAGCGTTCCCGGGCGGCGCGGAGGCGCGGGGGTGCGCGGCTGTTCCCTGCCCGAGCCGGCGGCACCCGGCGCCGCCGCGGCTGCCCCGGGCTCGGCCTGCAGGGAGCCCAGCCGCTGCGTCCTGCCGCTGCCCCGGCGGAGAAGGCATCTCACAGCAAACATGAGGCGAGAATGTGTTTCAGACAACCTGTTAAAATAGAAGTGTAAATGTTATACTGAAGCATTGCGTTTAAATTTAAATCTTCAACAGCTACAGTTGCAGAGGAGTCTGTATGAGGAAAGACTGGATATTTAAAGTCTTAACAGCTTTTGTTTAAAGCTATTCAGAGCATTGTAAATACATTTCATAATGTTTTCTATTGTTTACAATGTTTTGTGTGGGTATGTAGTGTTTGCTTATTCAGAAACTGTATAGAATTCTCTGTTTGAAGAGAATGGGGAGTTGTTAACATTTATTTATCAGTGTTTTGCATACCACCATCCCTGATTTTTAACTATGTAATGCTTTCTCAAAAGTCAGAAAAGAAACCTGACTTACAAATGAATGAAGTTTTGTTGCAGGAAAGTGAGGTCTACAAAGTGAAGTATAATATTATCTCAGTTTCCCTACTATGTAGCACGAATATTTTCAAGTATTTTGTCTCAAGTATATTTGGCATGTTTTAAATACTGATTTTTACATCAATCAGACCTTCATCCCTGTGGTGAAATTCAGGGTATTTTTCTCCATTGCTTCCAGTGGCAAGAAGTCTAGCTGTTGCCACCCTTGAGGTATCCGCAGGTCTTTATCAGAATTGGGTAACTGGGCATTACAATTCACCTGGGCAGATACAGCATTGCTGCCCATGGATCTTTACTCAGCCAAAAGAAAGAGCACTGCCTCCTGCATGGCCAGTGCTGATGCACACAGATTTTTATTTGTCCTTCAGCCAAAACCAGGGCTGACCAGAACTGGTTGGTTATTTTTAAGAAAGATAACATTTTCTTTAGACAATTACACAGATTTTTTAATCAATCAGTATCAACATGGGAGTTGCAGAAGTTATCTCGTAACTATTGATGCTGCTTTCTCCTCAATGCCTGGCATGATCCTGTTTCAGCAATTTTGCTTTAAAAAAGGGTAGTATTATGTAGGGTTTTCATATTCTGATGTCAGGTTTCACATTTGCTCAGAGAAACGAACTTCTGATCCTGGACTTCCCTCTTCTGGCAGTTCAGTGTATTCTTCAGACTTATGTGACTCAAATGCCATGTGACTTGGGCGGTCAAACATAACTAAGCAGTGTAACCTAAATGATGAATATTGAACACTCCATCTGAAAATATTAAGTGAGAGGAAAACTTATTTGAAATTTGGGGACAATTAATTAAATTAAAGTAATACTGACAAACATGACATATTTCTGCATACAGATATTCTTCTTCATCATTTATTGATTCAGTATTGGTAGACCATATTGGTAAAGGTAGCCCTCCAGAATATATTTGCTGTATTCACAGATCATTTTATTAGAGAAAAATATTCTTCACAATTAGCTGAATCCCCCTCACTCCTAATGTAGCACTCCTGACCATGGGCAGATTAGTGTGAAATTTAATTTGTGCTAATCTGTCCGAGACCGAGGAAGCACAAAATATATTTTATGCGGTGTTTACTCACTTTACCATATATAGATAAATGCATGAGTGACAAATCATGCAGCTTCAGGTTTACTGGAGTGAAAATCTATAGTGCCATTAGGCCTGGATTTCATTATTTCATTTTTGTTGCCATGGGAAAGCAAGGACTGGGCTCATATTCTTAAGCAAATATAAAGATGAAAATCTGTAAAGTTTTAAAATAGGTTTAGACATATCAATTTATATCTGCAGAGTAAATATAAGTTTTCTGCTACTTTCATATGGGTTATGTGGAAAGGATTCTTTTTCTTTTCTTTATATAGTATTGACAATATTTTAGATAACTTAGAGAAGTAGATCTCTTTGGAGGAAAACTATGAAAAGCTGCAGACTATGTGATGGAAACTAAGAGTAATTTGCTGCATGAACATGTGAGAACAGCTGCTCCTCTGTTTTCAACTGCAGTAGGAGTGCTGCTGGTTTTGCAGGATCTTGTTTCAGGAATCAGTTCTGATCAGCTTTACCATGATAAAACCAGATGTGCGAGTGAGCCTGCTCGTGCACCAATTGTAGTGTGTCCAAAGAGGGCTGCAAAAAAGTTGGTACTATTCAGACATTGCAAAGCTCTCTCAATAATTTTCACATGGTTTCAAATTACATGCTGTATATGCCCCCCAAGAGCTTGCAAAACAGTGAGATGAATGCTAAAATATGACACAGTTTGAGAGTTATTTATAAATGATATTTGGGATCATGTTTGCTGTAAAAGCAAGGGCCATTGAGTAGCTTCCAAGAGTTGTTTGGCATTTATTCTTTTTTTTTTTTTTAATGAATTATTCTCTGTGATTTATATTTATGGCCAAAATGGAATTGAGTGTCTTGCCAGTAGGAGCCTGGCAGAGTTCAGCCCGTGTTTTGCTATCCATAGACAACTCCATCACTAATTTACTGATGCAATACAGGAAAGCAAGGCAAGGGTTGTGGAATCTGCAAGCAGTGGCAGAGATGCTCAGGGTGGATAAGCAGGTGCCCAGGATTTCTGTGAATTTGGGCATATTTCTTTAGGATTAGATCCAAATTGGACAACCAGTACATTGTGAGAATTTACCCATTGTGCGATTTGCAATCTGCTATGGAAGTGCTTGCAAAAGGCTGCACTGGGATGTCCCACAAGGACTTTATGTTGCATAAGTGATTCAATCTGATCAATATGAACTTCCTGACAGATGGAAGCAAAAGCCTTATTTTTTGCATCTAGCTAAAGTCAGAGCTAAAACATCTTCAGTGTTGTAGGTACTTTAACTGCTGGGTTGTGGGGTGATTTCGACAGGATAACAGCAGTTTGCTTTTGGTCTTTTACAAAGGCAGATTTTGATGGGGTTTATGCAGCAAATGTTCTCTCCTTGTATTTGCTGCTCTCTTTTATGACTCCCAGTGTCCACGTGTGCCTGTTAATCACACATAGCCAATATTCAGGTGGCCATGCCATGTGTTGGCAGACTGCAGCTGAATCCTGTTTGTTTTTTGTAACCAAACATAAACAATGTACCAATACACTTTGAAAACCTTTGCTGCTATGGTTCAGCAGTTGAGCTAAAATATTAAAGGGCAAGTGTGTTAATGTGTTGCAAGGTCACTTGAGGAAAATAAAACCTTCTGTAAAACATTCATACAGTTCAAAAGAAAATACGTGTATTTTGCCATTGGACAGAACCATTATAGTTAATGGTCATTATTATATTTGATTTATTGTTCGTATAAAACCACAGACTTATGGTGTATAACAGGCCTGTACCTCTTACTGTGCTAGCCAGCCAAGTCTGCTCCTGAACGTCTCCAATTCAAATATTCATTTGAATTTCAAACATGTTGAAAAGAAGCATTTTAATTTCTCAAACCGAATCTGTTTAAGAGCCAACAGACTTCAGGTCTGATTCAGCATTAAATGTGCCTTTGTCTTCCCTGCTGAGGTCCCTGATACTTCCCTGCCTCCTTGATACCTCCCTGATACTTCCCTGCCTCCTTGATACCTCCTCCTCCTCCTCTGTTTATGGACTGAGTTTTATTCCCATGGTGCAATTCCCCTTAGAGGCTAAAAGCCAAGATTTAGTTGGAAATTTCTGTGTTTATCTTAGCAAAGGATTTTGTCCATCAAGGGAGACATGTGACCAATGCACTCCTCTAACCTGAAGAAGTCAGCTTAATAACTGAAAAATTTAAAACTAGGCATTATGCAAATTTGCTTTCCCTTTGGACTTTCCTAACCCCAGTCATGCCCAACCCATGGATTACATCAGACTGTTCTCTTGTCATCCAAAATCCCCCTTGACTCCTTATCTCATTCAGGTACTCTTGGAAAAATCTGGCATAGCAAGCAAAACCAGGCCTAGCAAGCAGCAAAGAAAAGATTGCAAATACTTCTTCCTCTTTGGGATGTATTTCCTGACAGTGCTGCTATTGACCTAGCTCAAGAGAATAGTGAGTGATATGATAACACAGTCAAGCATTGGTATTCATAATACTATTACAAGCAACTAATCTTTCACAACTAGTTCTGTCACTAAAAAAACTCAAGCCATTCTTAGAAGTGTTCACACATGTTGTCTGGATTTGAAAGTAGATGTTAACTGCCTCCACTTAACTTGGTTACTAATACACAGCATCACTTTAGCTCCAGAAATTTGAACAATACTTTTGACAGTGAAAGAGACTCAAATATATCGTTTGGAAGGTTCGGGAAAGGGAAATGAACATTCAAGTGAAAAAGGAAGTTCCTAAGCTGCCTTACACAGAAGTGCACAAAGGAATATCAAAGAAGAAATGCAAGTATCATCTTCTCATGGATTTTTGACAACATTATATTCTGGTCAAAGCTCAGCAGCAGTTGAACCACAGTATTCTGGCTATTTCCCTGTTACAATGATTAAAGACATCAAAAACGTAAGCTGGATCAGAATTTTTCCTCTCTGGATGTCAAGTAATTTGCAAATCTCTTTTACATTTTTCAAGCTAGCAGGATGCTGATAAGATCTCTCACTGAAAACATCCTCAGTTGCATTTAGGACTGTTTTATTCTTTACCTCTCAAAACTATTTTAACCTCTTTCTCAAGTTCATTCAAGAATTGGGCCCTAGAATTATTTACAATAACTCACTCCCTGTGTGTGAAATTCGAAATTACAGTTCAAATCACTTTCTTACTCCCCTGCACAGAAAATATATGATACTTGTGCTTACACATTGTAGACCCACACTCCCAGCTGCAGCTGGCATTATAGATTATAGATTATTATCTGTGCCTTTTTACAAGGTCATCCATTCCTTTCTTGTTGCTTTATGAGTTTTTCTACTCTTGTCATTTTAAGTGGTATCATGTCTATCGATCATCATCTTCATGTCTTCAGTTTTCATGTCAGTCTCTTGCTGTCTCAGATTGAAGCTTCAAAATTTTTATCCTGTGCAGGCATTGTAACTGGAATCACACCTAACCTATTACAACTGCCATAATATCTTCCACATGATTACTGGAAGTACAGTACATCTGATAGGATCTGGAAAGCAAAGTAAAGACTGTAGTCAATAGTGACTTCTCTGCTGCCATTGGAAAACATTTTTAACTTCCCAGGAATTATTACCATCACAAGAATCTAAATGCCTCAAAAATACAATAAAAACTAAAACCTGTCTGCTGATTGTTTTTTTCCATTTTACCTCTAAGTATTAAACCTATAGATTTCCTGATGAAAGATTTTGATACATTTAAATTATTTGGCTTAATACGGAGAAGATGAAAATACCTGACATCACCAGAACAATCACAATAAAATGATACCTTTGGTATTTTTATGTATTTTGATCAGCTCTGTGAGTTATATGGACTTAAGCTAAAGGAAAATCAACTTTCTAGGACTTTATGTCTTATTCGTAGTAGAATTGCATAAGAGGATCAAACTCTACTTCCCATTAGCCATTCCCAGCTTTAATTTAAAGATAACTAAGTTATTGGAGAATTGTTTAGGTTGGAAAATACCTCAATAAAATGCTACAAAGAGTCAAATAAAGGTTTAAGTTCATATAACAGCTTTTAAACTATTAAAAAGACATGTCCATTAATAGTATCCATAATAGTGGATATTTACTGTACTGATAAATTGTTCTGTCAAGGCTGAGTTCTGAGCTGAAGTGAAAAGCTTGAACATTTACAGTGCAACTAAGCATTAACACATCACCAAAGCAGAAACTTGGATAGCTGAGGTTACAAACTGAAAAGATTAAATGAGTTTTAAATATCTAAAAAAAATTTATCATACACTATTGATATTTTGAATTTTTCAGATGTATTTTTACTTTATTTATTGCTAATGACTAATTTAAAAGAGTGTTAAGAACTATTTCTGTAATAGTTTTTATGCATATATATTTAATAACGTCAATTTCTGTGTATCTGTGGGTTTTTTCCTAAAGAGTATAACCTTGTAAGTAGGTCTGTACACACTGTATGACTAAAGTAATTTATATAGTAAATATACATTCCATTTCAAACATTAATCATTCTAAATATATGTAAAAAGTACCTCAAAACCACAGCTTTACTTCTAAACTAAGCAGAACCAGTTTAAGGTCGAGCCATGTCCCATGACTGCCCATTCTGTTCAGCTACCAGCATGTTTCCTGGCAATTTTAGCCCATATTAACTAGCTTTCTCACAGGCAAACTTGAGCATAATTTGATCTTCATGACATTTACTGAGCAACTAGAGTTCTCAGCCTCCTGACCAGTGCAGCATCCTAATGGATCCTAAAATAAGACAGTTAGAAATTCAAATAAAAACGTCCCTAGAAACCTTCGGAGGCAGAGATATAAAGCCTCACTTAATTTTTGTGTTGCAAAAGACACAACATTTATTTTTATATTTTGAGAACTTTTAAGCCAGCAGAAAAAATATAAGGCACACAGAATCTGATATTCAAATCTTTATGTTTTGACAACACACTAATCCTTCCTAAGTTGCAGACAAATAAAACAGCTACGCCTGTGATTGTGACTGCATGACACATAAGACCATGAAAATTTTGGAGAAGGAGGAGATTTTTAACTTCAGTTCTTTCTGGTCCTCTATGTTAACATCTCTAGGTGGTTGCTTATTTAATGACATCCTTTTTGATTTAAAACTGTAATGGCACACGTGCCCAGTCTGTTGCAATAAATGCTGTTGTGTCCTCAAACACCTTGATACAACTGATTTCCAGCCTGTTGCCAAAAGTGAACCAATTAACTGGCTGGGGGATCATTTCTTCACTCCAGGTACCATCAGCTCATATATTTTTCTCCTACCTCCGTAATAATGTTAATACATCTTGTTTTAGTAGTTCAATGATACATAAACAATATTTTTCGTTTTCTTTGTTTTTCACTAGTTGGCCAGATTTATGACAAATTATGTGTCTGCATTAAATCAGAAATTAAAGAGAAAATATTAACTAGTTATTAACACAATTAAAATTAAGACTCTAGCATACGTATATACTGAGTGTTTAGAAGTTCATAAAATATGTAAATAATTTCTGTAAGTTGTCAGACTTTAAATTTATTTTATAGGGTGTCCCTACCCTTCTCTTTACATTCTTGTCAAAACACTAACATCTCAGGCAAGCTGACTTGCTGAACCCCTTAGGCTTCGTTTACATCACAGAGTTTGGAGTGATTCTGTATTATTTTACAGGGGAAATCTGTGTGCTCTCTTCATGTCAGTGCACCTGCAGGACAGTACTTGCCTTGCAGTTTCATGGAATCCCAGCATGGCTAAGACTGGTGAGCACCTCTGGAGTTTTTCCAGTTCAGCCCCTGCTCAAACAGGGTATAAATCAGAGCAGGTTGCTCAGGGCCATGTCCAGTTGTTTTTTTATTATCTCTAAGGATGGAGACTCCACAGTCTCTCTGGGCAAACTGTTGCAGTGCCCCATCACCCTCACAGTGTAAAAGTGCTTTTGCGTGATTGGGTAGAATTTTCTGTGTTTCAGTTTGCTTCTGGTCCTGTCACTGGGTGCCGCTGAGTAGAGTTAGGCTCTGATTCCTTTAATGTCCTCATCATTTGTTTTTAAATGTTGATTTATCTGTATGTGAGCCTTCTTTGAACAGCCCAAGCTCTCAGCCTTTCTTTGTACAGTCCATTCCCTTAATCATCCTTGTGGCCCTTTGCTGAAGTCACTTCAGTATGTCCACGTTCTCTCTTGTATGGGGGAGCCCAGCACAAGATACAGAGTCCAGAATCCAGATGTGTCTCCCCAGGTCAGAACAGAGGGGAAGGATCAGTCTTCCTGGCTGCAAGGGTTCACTGCTGTCAACTTATCCATCAGGACATACAGGTCCTTCTCTGCCAAGCTGCTTTCCAGATGGTCAGCCTCCAGCATGCACTGGTGCATGCACCGGGGTTATTTCTTCCCATGACAAGGACTTTGTGTTTCTCTTTCTTGGACTTCATGAGGCTCATCTTTGCCCATTCCTTCAGCCTGTCCAGATCCCTCTGAATGGCAGCACAGTCATCTGCCAGTCAACCACTCCTCCCAGTTTTGTGTCATCTGCAAACTTACGGAAGGTGCATGATGTGCCAGCATCCAGGTCATTGATGAAGGTAATAAACAGTATTTGTTCCAGTACTGAGGACAACACTAGTGACTGGCTGGAGCTAGACTCCACACTGCTGAGCTGCCCTCATGGCCCAGTGGTTCGGCCAGTTTTCAACCCACCTCCCTGTCCAGTTATCTAGCTCCTTCTCCATCAATATATCTATGAGGATGTTAAGGGAGACAGTGTTGAAACCCTTGCTAAGATCAAGATAAAAAGTATATACTCCTCTCCTCTTACCCTCTGAGGCAATTGTCTTATTATAAAAGGCTTTTAGATTGTTCAGGCATGATTTCCCCTTTGTAAATTCACATTCACTACTCACATTTCCCTTCTTATCCTTCATATGTTTGAAAATAGTTCTTAGGATTACTTGCTACATCACCTTCCAGGGAAACAAGGTAAATCTGACCAGTCTATAGTTTGCTGGATCCTTGCCTTGTTCTTCCTTAAGATGAGAGTGACATTTGCTTTCTCTTGCCCTCAGGAACTTCTTCGAGTCCCCGTGAACTTTCACAGAACATCAAGAGTGAACTCACAATGCACCAGCCATCTCCCTCAGCAGCCATGGATGCATCCTGTTAGGTCACATGGACTTAGTTAGGTATGTCCAGTTTGTTTCAATGTTCCCCAAACTGATCTTTGTTCACCAAAGGTAAATCTACTTTGATCCAGGCTTTCTCTCTGGTCTCGGAATCATCTTGGCCCTCTGGTTTCCCGTGATCCCTTTCAAAGGTAACATCAGACAGACAAAGCAAAGGATATCACCTCCCTGGAGCACTTGGATTTTGTGCCGATGGGCACAAGTGAGCTGTGCCAGCAACCTGGGCTGAGACCGAACACAGGATGGCTACAAAGGGTGTTCAGCCTCTGGAGCAGCACTGGGTTCAGGTGACTCCAGGAGCAATCTGATAGATACACATCTGAAGTCCAGCACATGGGATCTTAGAAAGGAGTCAAATTCATTTCAGCTTTGCAGAGGAGAAGCAGAGACCAGTTTGGCAGCTATAAATGCAGCAATAAAGATTCTGGGTTCTGGCACTAGCCAAGCATAAGGCTTAGTCTCCATGTTGAAGTTTCACTCCTGGTGACACATCATACAGAATGTAAAAGTCAATGTGGGTAGATCAAAGTTTATATGACAAACATAGACTACAGTGGCCCAATTTACGCATAGTCACACCCTGACGAGTAAATTTCTTCTTCATGAAGACACATTCTTCCAATTTGCTTTCTCTCATGCATTTGCAATCGCTCTTGCACCAAAAACACAGAAAAAAACCCCTAATTTCATCTCAGAAACTAAAACAGCTCATTGCTGAATTTGATGAGCAACTTGGGCATCAGTTATTAATGAAGCTGGCATAAAGTAGATAGGAGGTCAATAGGATGCACATAGTAATTAAAATGCAAAGTTTGCATTGTTTTTAAGTAATGCCATTGGGACATGAAATGCTGTTGGTGAATACAGTTTGAGAAACAACCCAATAACATCTAGAAACAGCAGATAAACGGATTTTTTGGCCATTACAGATAGTAAGAAAAACCTCATGAAAAAAAAAGATTACATTTTTAAATTATTTAACATTGTTACTTATTTTTATGGTAGCTGTTTATTAAAGTAAAATTGATCAGCTCAGTAGCCAATCAAATCTAAAATTAATTACTGTAAATATCCTTAATGTGTTTTCTGTCATTTACATGATATAATTTAACTTGCAAAGTCAGTGGGGCCCTGATAACCTCCTTTCCTTCTACAATGACAGCCATATCTTCCTAAATAGCAGGTCATGAAGTCTATTTATCATTTGTTAGCCTCCTCATCAAATATATAAACATTCCTTTTAGATTTTACTATTTTTGGATTTACTGTTTCAGCACACAAAGTATTTAAAATAAAAATCTACTGAGCCCCTTACAGGTTGAATGTTTTTTGAATGTCAAATGCTATAACAATGGTGACAACAAACTATGTCGAGGCTTTCAGTGTGTCTTTGAGAAAATTCCCAGCATGACTGCATATGCAATTATGTATTTGCATGAATATGCATAACACTTGCCTTGAACCTCTTTGCAAACCAAATGTTTTCTAACACAGATGTTAGCGTTGGATTAATAGAAAAAGGTGTTCAATATCATGAAGGAAGAAAGCTTTCATTCTGGTAGTAGCTCACAAAACCTGTTTCAACCTGTTTATAAATTTACTCCTTTCCAGAAACAACTCCAACATATTCCTAGCTGCTACCTCAAGAATATGAGGAAATAAATTGTCATGTGAAAGAGATTACACAGATCCAGAAAGGTGTAATCAAAGAAAGTTCTTCTGGGAGAAAAAGTAAAGAGGAAGAAGAGAAGAGAAGAGAAGAGAAGAGAAGAGAAGAGAAGAGAAGAGAAGAGAAGAGAAGAGAAGAGAAGAGAAGAGAAGAGAAGAGAAGAGAAGAGAAGAGAAGAGAAGAGAGAAGAAGAGAAGAGAAGAGAAGAGAAGAGAAGAGAAGAGAAGAGAAGAGAAGAGAAGAGAAGAGAAGAGAAGAGAAGAGAAGAGAAGAGAAGAGAAGAGAAGAGAAGAGAAGAGAAGAGGAGGAGAGGAGAGGAGAGGAGAGGAGAGGAGAGGAGAAGAGAGGAGGAGAGAAGAGTTGAGTTTCCAAGTAGCATCTGATGATAAAGCTGGGTAGCACTTGATTTCTAGCCAGTTCATTGCATTGCTAGAATTACTGAGTTTGATGAGAAAATACTGCAGTTTTTGCTATGGTTTCAGATGAAATCATTACCATTCCTGTCATTTTCTGCACAAATTGCCCATAAGGGAGGGCTCCTTCAAACAGTCAGCAGGAACTAGCTCCTGCTTATTGTACAGTGGTTGCTGTTGCTAAGGTTATAGCTACACAGCAGAGCGCATCATAAATTCACAGACTGTAGCGTGCAGGAGAATTCACATTGAGTATCTGCCAGTGCATTCTCAGTGTTTGAGCCTGATCACAGCGAGCAGTTTCCTGGCTGGCTCACAGATTCCAGTGCACTGTTGCAGTCACTGCGCCTATCTACATGGCAGATGAGATTAAAAAGAAGAAAAAAGGAAAAAACCCTGCGAAAAAATAAAGGCTACCTTTCACCTTGGGTACCTCCTGCACTATCTCTTTACATAGGTGTATGGGACAAACATGGAATAAAGATAAGAGAGAGAGGGATAGTGGCAGGTTTTCTTTTGGCAACTTGAGCTGTCCTACAGAAAATGTAGCATACCAGAATTGGATCTTGTAGTTAAAAGACTTCATACTGCAATTAAAGGTGATACTTAGATGCAGGAGCAGAGTAAGGACAGTGATGATGAGCACCCTCAGTAGTTGTGGTGTGCACAAAAGGTAGGCAACCTGCATAAAAAGGGCTTTTCCTCTGCTTCATTTAAGAAATCAGCATTAGGGGTTTTGTTTGGTTTTGTGCTTTTTATCCTGGACCCTGGGCAACCAAACCTAGACTTAAAAAAACTGAGATGATTCAGTCAAAAAACCTGGATAGGTAGTAACCACAACAGAAATGGCAATTTTCAGTTTCTAACAGTCCATGTCCAATCCCTCAAACTGAGGTTTTATCAATCCATTTTTTTTTAAAGGATTTTTTTTTTTTTTTGACAGCATAGACAGCAGAAAATCCTCAGTAGCAAAAGCTATTTAAAGTCCCTGGCCCAATATCGAATCCTCAGATTTGGCAGTAGCAGGTTTCAGCTGGATTTTCTGGGCAGTAAGTAACTCAGCAGCAAATTTACTCTTTTAGATACAATGGCAACAGTCCTTGGAAGTAACAGAAATGACTTCAGATGGTGCCAAAATTTAAATGAAAAATCTGACTATTGCTGGCCTTGCAGTCTGCTGGCAGCAAACCCTGTGCTTCTGTGGGAGACCAGGGTTCAGGAGTGAGCCCAGGGGTCCTGCCTGGCTGCTGCAGACACCCTGGGAGTGCCTAGGTGATGGGCTCTCACCCCATTGCAGGCTGATGAGCTGACCTGACCCCCTGCCTGAAAGTGCAGGGAGGTACAGGCATCAGTGACAGGACGGTAAAATACGGATCTCGTTGGACAGAAAAGGTACGTGTATGAAAATCTGATGATCCAGTCTAGGCTGCTGTTGCCATTTTTGCTAATTTTTTTTCCTCATTCTTTCCCACTAATGACTATATTATTCCTTTACATGGAATAGATGTAAAGGTGGAAAAAACCACCTATCTTCAAGAACAGCTTTCTCCATAGGGAGCTACAGAAACTAGATATGTAGTTTGTAAGGTTTGGGAGATTTCCTTTAAATGCAACCAATGTAGGTTTAGTATCTCTACAGAACAAGTGTACACAGTCATCAGTTTTTGAGAACAAAACTGTAAAATGCCAATGAAGAAGAAATCTGCTGCAGGTAAATTTGCCTTTTCAGATCCCATGTCTTCTAGCCTGTCTAGTCCAGACTGATTTCTGCTTGGGATAAGCCTTAGCTCTTGCCTGGGAGATAGAGTGGGTATGTGAATACATACAGCAATATATACACAGGCTGTGAGAGCAGTCTTGGGAATTGGGAAGCTATCTCAGGTCTGCTAATACACACATAGCCCGCGAGGCTCTTCTTGCCATGAAATCCTCAGCACTGCAACCAGGGAAAAGCAATGTTTTCCCCTGTGTGGAAAAGACGGAGGGACAGCATAAAATTCCCAGTTCTCTTGGACTGCCGGGACAAGCACTGTGGGAGCTGCACATTTTTGCAACAGCTCTGTCTAATCAGTACAAATTTCAAGCATCTTCCACCCCTCAGAAATAAAATATAGGTTGGACAGTACTTAAGTGAGTCCAGGAAAGTAATCATTTCCCATATGCTGAAGTTAAGCATATGCCTCAGAGCTTTACTGTAATATGGCTTCAGCAAAAGGACTAAGACTTGGAAAAATTGTATTAATACAACTGTTTGGATTACAGTGCACCATATTCACCTGCCTGCTTCTATTGAGAGGATATTATCAATAGGCCCCTTTTAAATTTACTTGCTGTGATGCTGGGAAACTTTTTACCAGCATTTGGGAAAAAAAGTCCATTTTCAATCCAAGCTGTAAACCCATGA
Organism: Callaeas wilsoni; assembly: GCA_013398955.1. Lineage (NCBI taxonomy): Eukaryota > Metazoa > Chordata > Aves > Passeriformes > Callaeidae > Callaeas > Callaeas wilsoni. The sequence goes on from VWPU01009501.1 coordinate 546,647, forward strand.
GAAAAGGATTTTGAACAGATCCCTCACTGTGACTAGAATAGAAACATACCAGAAAAAGTGCATGTGGAGATTCTTGCCTCGTATGAAACAAAGCCTTATCCTTAATCACATTCTGATTGCCATCCTTTTGAAACACCTTAGTCACCTATCTAGAAATCTTGCTTTGCTTCTACATGAGATATTGCTAGTTTTGAAATATGTCCTGGGAAAGAAAAAGAACAACAGGAAAAATGCCTAATAAAGCTGAAATTAATCACTTACTTGCATTATTTTAATAAACACAGACATAAAATTATGGAGTCAATACAGATAGCAAAGCTAGAAAATAAAATAAAAAAATTCTTGGGACTCACGATTTTGTCCCCAGATAGAGGAGAGTCTGAGACATGTTTGTAGTGCATTGTGGATTTTGAAACAATTGTGTTGAACAGACCTTACCAATAAACTTTTATTAAAGGCATTCACAGGCACACTTTCCCTCTTATTTCTCACTCCCCTTCTTGTCAAATACTGAATGCAGAATGAATTTCTCTCCATTTAGAACACTGAAATACTTGAGTGTACAAACCAAACCTCTGCAGTTTCTTCTCTTGTAAGTCCTCCCTTCAGGATCTTCAATTTGCCTGTTCTGCCTACTGTGCATGTACTTTTGAAGCTTTGAAGTTCTTTGAATCTAAATTCAATTAATTGTTTGAAACCAGAAAGCAAGAAAATGATTGTGTTTTTTCTCCTGTGTGTGTACAATGTATGCTTAAGGAAGAACAGTGTCTGAGAGAGGAACTGAAGGAGTACTTCACAGTGGGGCTTTCTCACTGAGAAATAGTTTTGACCTAAGTTAGGAAATAGGATGAGACATAATCAGACCTAATGGGAGAATATCAAAGTCCATAGCATAGTAACTTGCTATTGCTAGCCAAGAAATCCATTTGTTGCCCATTTACTAGAGACAGCTCATGAGCAAACGCTGTTGCAAAGTATTTTCAATAGGATGAAGACAACTTACGTCATTTGGGCAGCATATTCACTATGACTTGACAACAGTCAACCAAACCATAATTAGACCTAAGAATATTAAATTTTTATAGTATAGGGATCCCATGGCAAACTGTTTTTGTCCAAGTGTCTTGTTCTTTCTGGGGAAAAGTAATAGTCATGTATTACTACCTTGTATCTATATTTCCATTTCTTTACTGACTGCTTGAAAAGTTATTTAGTTCAATGCGAGTACATAAGGAAGAAATAAAGACAGCTACAGTTCTCAGTCTAAAGAAGCCTATCAAGAAATTTAATGTTAATATCTCTTCTCCATCTACATGTTATGGAGAAAGAAACATAATGGAAGAGGAAGCAATTTGATCCACTGTCAGAGTCATTTAATAGTTTCTTGTATTAGCATTCTCTGTAGGAAGGATTTATGTTTTCTCTAAATTCTAGATGAATCTTTAAAAAAAATTTATTAATTTATTGACTATTTCAGGCTCAGATATATATCTTCTCCTGGATTTAGCTGATGGAACTAGTCACCAGCCCAGCTCTGCTGGGTGTTCATTGTCAGCCATAGGTTTGAAGTTATACTCTCTTCAGACCTGCTAGTGGATCTGATTGTCTTGAGTGCTCCTTAACCCACTTCACATAAAATAAACTAAGTTTCCAAAGCCCTTCTAGACAGCATGGTGCACCATTTTAATCACTTTTCACATGTGTACTTAGAAAAATTAAAGAAACTTATAATGGTTCTCAAACTTGTGTTACCAAACAAGTTGTATTTCTTTAAGGAGTCTATGCAGCAGTGGGGGAAGATGTCAGAAAATTCTTTTAACTTGAGCACAATAGTGCATGATCCCTGTATTTGTGGTTAATGCTTAGTTTTGTACCATACAGATCTTAGTACAAATGCCAGAGATAAATGTGGCCTTGTGTTAACTCCCTACATCTGGGACTAACAAGTCTTGTGCCAAATAATGCTTCCCTGTTTACTTACATTAGTAATTAATATGTAATTAAGATGTCTTAGTTTTGAGAACAAAGATAGAGTGTCAGAGTAAAAAATGATAAGAAGGGCATCATAGCCTGACGCCATATTTGAGATACTCTCCAAAAAAAGAACATTAATCAAGATCTGCAGCCATGATAGGGAATTGTGACTACCAAATGACCACCCACGACCCTCAAAACACCCCTACTCATATCCAGTAAGTTCACATACATGTATTCCGGACACGTAGTTAATAGAAATGTGATGGTATGTATTCGTTTCATGAACATAACCTGGCCTGTTAGGTTTCTGCTCAAGCATGTTTTGAGGAGAAATCCCCATGCATCCAGCACTACTAATAAAGTAATGTTGGCTTTCTAATGCAGCAAATTGGTTGGAGAGTTTATTTCTCAGTTTTCAGTGGCCCTTGTGTCAGTTGAACACCCAGGAAATAAAGTTGTGAATGTCTTTCAGGAAACTGAAGAGGTCTACAATAAGTGTAAAATACAAGGCAGAAAACAGGGTCTTCATGGGGCTAGTATTTGTGTTATCAAATGTGTTTTGTAATCGCTTAGTGTGCCTAATTCAGGAGGAAGTATGAGATTACTGTGTCAAATGAAAGAATGTGAAAGAGTATTTGGTCCTAGGAGAAGCATGTTGACCAGAAGGAAGACTGGTTAGAGAATGACCTGTGTGAGTACCACAACACTTTTTCACTTCTTATTTATCTTTTTCTCATTTTCATCTTGATAGTAGCAAATTCAGGCCTGGATTTGTATATCCTTAGAAAAATGAGAGTTGGATTTTTTTCCAGTTACGTATAGCAAAGTTGGAAGTATTTTGTAAGTGGAAAAGTGTTAGGTAGAAGATTTTATGTGATTTTATGTGGTTTTTTTTTTTTTTACTCTTCAAGGAAGAAATATTTTCTGCTTATGAAAATGTTACAAATGCCTTTGGAGCTGGGAACTGGACATGGTGGAGGCGCAGGCAGAAGAGCTGTGTGACTACTGCCATGAACCCTACATGGGCTGTCTTCCCAGTACTCTATGAACTTGTGGGTTGACTAAATGTCTGACAAATCCTGCCAAAATTCAAACACTATTCCATGGCACTAATATATCTTACTGGAGCTTTGCAGATAACCTCTATGTGAGATGTTGTGAGTAGTTTTCTGAACAGAAAAAACCTATTGCCTGATTTTAATTCTCTGCTTCAAGCCTCACATTTGTGTTAAAAGAGGCTGTGCCAATATAGCTCTTTTCTAGTTTGGACTTACTGATTTCCCGATTCTCTTCCTTCAAGTTTCAAAGGCATAGACGTCGTATGGAAACTGCACAAGTGTGTTCTTTGGCAGGTTTCGTCAAAGTTACCAATGGCCTTTGATGTTGCTTTCCAACCTGACTTCATAAATTTGGCTTTGGTTATTCTAGGAGAAAGATGACAGAGAATTCCTGTGAGTTATTTTTGATTTGAAGCATTGATTTTAAACAGAACAGTTCCTTTTTTTTTAACCTCCAGATTCAGCATGTTATAAGGTTCCCAGCAGGCTACCTGGAGAGGGATGATCTGTGGTGTATGTGGGACGTGCAGCCTCAGACAGAATGGGAGAGGGTTCCTAACCCAGGCGCAAGTTTTCCATCGAAGTGCAGAATTGTGGGGATACTTGACCTCACTGGAGCTTGTCTCATCCGTCCTTGCTGTCTCAGAATAGATGCACTTTCCATCCTATCCCTAAGAGAAGCTTATCTAAGAGATCTTTCAGGATAGCAGTGCTCAAAACACTATGACATCTATTGCTAGTCTAGTCCAGTGTCTTCAACACTAGGAAGATTTTCTTAATATTTATCAATTCTTGGTGCAATTCATGCCATTTTCTTTCCATCCTATTTATCATGGTCATGTAGGACAAATTTACTACCTTCCATACTGAAGTAGCTTCTTTATACTTGTTAACCTGTTTCCATCATTTTTCTCTTTTAAGACTAAGTAAGCCCAGTGATTCAATGTCTGATGAAACAAACCTTTTAAAATTGTTGACAGTCCCTTTTCCTTGCACTTGGCTTCTCCCCATTTCGTCTGATCTTTTTTAAAGGCCTGCATTAAACTACCCAGAGTAAACCATCTGAGGCTGTATCAGTGTTGGGAGGATTGAAAAGGTTGACCCTGTGCACCTTGTAGTCCATCCTCCTATTTGTACATGCAAGGCTTACAGGTTGTCTTTTCTGTAACAGCAAGGCTCTGTTGAGCTACATTTTGATGCACTGTACAGCCTAACCCTTTTATGAACTACCATTAAACCAGTGATTTCCACCCTGTGTTTGTGTAGGCGAACAGCTGTGCCTAGCTCTGGTACCATTTGACAATTCCTAAGGGCCGGTTCTCCAGGGTTACATTAGCAAGAGCTGGAGAGACACAATGAGTAGGGAATACAGTTTTTGAAGGAAACTTGCACCTCACACTGTGCACAACCAGTGTTCTTACCCAGGTTTGCAGCTCAAGACTCTTGCTAGACCTGTTGCTATCCACTTTTCAGATGAAAACGACAGTAAAAAAATTTCCTTCTATTTGCATTTGAAAAGCAGACCATTAATAGAAATATTCAGTTTGTCTTTCGTGTATGTTCCTACTTCCTGAATATGAGATTACTGTGACAAGAACCAGACAAAATTCTCTTCAACAGTTATAATGTTTTCTTTGAGATTGAAAGGTTGATGAAAAAAAAAAATTTTGCAAAGATTTTTCAGATTTTTTGAATGACAAAAATTAAAGCTAGAATATGTCCATGAGCATTTTAAAATACATTTTTTTGGAAATAAATCTTTTTTACTAATCTGGTGCTCTTATGACAATTAATTACTTTCAAAGAAAATATAAAAACCTCATGTTTAAAAAATTAGGGACATTTTCTTTATCCTACTCCCTCTCTTCTTTAACATTGTACTTGTTTTAATATAATAAAATTATTTATGTTCATAAGGTGGATGGACTATTTTAAATGTTTATTTGAATTTTTCCACCTTTCAAATTTAAAATTTTTTTTTTTTTTTTAAAATAACATTTCAGTGAAATGCAATTTCTTGCTTAAGGTCCTTGCTTGTGCAGAAAATAAACAGAAAGCAGTGAGGTTACTGCTAATGCAGGGGACCTGTAACAATTGCTAGGCTGGGCAGGGACTCAGCAACCTCTCTTGTTGAGTGTTTTCCACTGAATATGGATGGCTCTGAAAACGGATGACGTTGGGAGCAGGGCAAGAGGTTCAAAATCCTGCCAGCCAACATTCATTGCTGATGAAGGTCTGCCAAGCTAAGTTCAGATTTGGCTCATAGAGGAAAGACAATATATGCCCCAGTTATTAAAATTGGGAAAACTCAACTGAAAAGGAATAACAGAAAAAATATATGCCCAAAGGGGCTTGAAGCCAAGGTAGAGCTGTTTGTATTTGAAGTTCTAGTGTGTGCTGCAATATGAAATGTTCCATATTGACACACCTTTGGTGATTGATTTATACAGCAGGGTCCCCGTCATTGTCGTTCATTATTTAAAGATCCCAGACCTGATTGCGGACTGTTGGGAGCTTCTGAACACCACTGTAGCAGGCTGCTCTTCCTGGAGCTGGGGTACAAAAGCTCGAACAATACCTTATTTGCAAAGCTATCAGTGGTGAATGGAGAGAAGGATGTCATGCTGCTTTTGGTGCTGAAGAGTGCTGAACCCAGTGTGACTCATCTTTATAGTGAGGTGGAGATGTGGCAGACCTGATAAGTACCTCATGGAGGAACAAAGTGATACTATTACAAATTATTTAATGATTCTGAACTGACACAGATAGCCTGGAGACATATAACTGACAATCTATCACTTTATAAAATCACAGTTCCAGTTTTTAATGACAGTGTCTTCCAACATATCTCCTAGTCGGAGGTGATGCATGTCAAATTATCTGGTCAAGAAAACTCCTTAGCATAGACTCACAGAACCAAGGAATCAGAATAGTTTGGGTTGGAAGGTGTGACAACCAAGGGAACATTAGAGATCATCTTGTTCCAACCCCCATGCTGTGGGAAAGGACGCCTTCCACTAGACCAGGTTGCTCAGAGCCCATCCAACCTGGCCTTGAACACTTGCAAGGATGTGGCATCTACAGCTTCTCTGGGCAATCTGTTCCAGTGCTTCAGCATGCTCACAGTAAAGAATTTCTTCCTAATATCTAATCTAAACCTACCCTCTTTCAGTTTAAACTCTTTACCCCTTGTCTTATCACTACAGGCCCTTGTGAATAGTCTCTCTCCAGCTTTCTTCTCGGCCCCCTCTAGGCACTGGGATGCTGCTGTAGGGTGTCCCTGGAGCCTTCTTTTCTGCACGTCCTCTAAAGTGACTATGGATGCTGCTTTGTAATTAGTTAATGCGTTCTTTTAAAGTTTGTAAAATACCTGTACATGGGTGACCTCCCTGTTGGCTTCTGTAACAAGCCACATGCTCCTGGGAAGTCTCAGCTGCCGATGAACAAAAACTGCAGCCACAGGAGGGCAGCCGTTCAACACACCATGCCGAAACTTCAGCCTCTGCTGTAAAATGTGATGAAAAGAGTAGGAAAAAAAGAGTTTTATTGAACAAGTACCAGCCACAACAACTAGCCTTATTCCTTCCTCTCCTGCAGTGTAAATTACTGTGATGAGGTGCTCCAAGTGCAGCATAAAATAATTTTTAGACAAGTTGCAGATGAAAGGGGTTTTTTAAGGTTTCTCTCAAGTTATGTATAGGTTTATAGCAACCTCACAAAATCTGTTTCTTCCCTTTATCAGTAAAAATCATGTGTATCAGCCAGACATGCAGTACTGGGGACGTGCTTCATCAGGATCCTTTTAATACTGCCATTAACTAATTGCGATTATTTTCATGTTGTTTAGTGAAGGACATGTGGTTTAACTTATATCTATGTTTAAATATTTACCTTCTTACTATATACTGTATTAGAAATACTATTTAAATAAGTAGCAATTTATTAAAACAATATGGTGATTAGAAGAATTTCTTCAGCGACAAAATTAAGAGATACATGACTTCATTATAGTCTTAATTGTAATTAAATTGACTTAATTTTAAGGAAGTAAAAAACCCAACCATGTGAAAAGGAGCTTTTTTGAGGATTGAAGGGAAAACAAGCTTTCATGAAGCAAATGTTGGAAATGCAGCCCTATTGCAAAGCCCAAGACAGGAACTAGTTCAGCATCCATTAGACAATGGCTGTGTTTGCCTCGCTGGCAGAAGCAGATGCAAGGCGTCCTGCACTTCCTGGCCTCCCCACCTCTAGCTCAGACAAGCTGCCCTCATCCTCTCCCTGCTCCTTCCGCACAGAAGCCCTCCCTAGTTCCCATTGCCTCGAGCAAATGAGCTCAGGCTGTCTAGGAAAGGACACACACGAGACGTATATTTCCATCTATAACTCTGTGGATCATGGTCACCATGAATTGTGGACCACATACATTTGAGGATGGTCATGCAAGGTGCTGACTGCATGCAGTAAACCTGTGCTAAAAAATTACAAGAATTCAGGCTTTTTTCCCACCTAGGTTGTTGGGAAAACTGCCCAAAGCTCACTCCTGCATGCAGGTTTGACATAAAGTCACTTGACTTGACTGCTACACTTACAGTATAAACATAGATGGCAGTAGCAAAGAGAAAAATCATTTGATGAGCAACAACATAGGGAAAATTTATGTATTCATGTGCCCTGAAGTAAAAACCAGTCATTTTAACTTTTTGCCGTTTTAATGGCCCAGAATGTTTTCCCTTCCTGACTATGGCATCCAGATGTTCGTCCATAAACCTGAACAATATTTTTATGGCCAATGGTAAGACCAGTCTAATCTCTGAATTTTTTAGTTGCTAAATTGAGCTTTGGATACTTTGTGAGATCCATCTCACAAAGCTCACTTCAGCAGGCAGCTGTACCCTGCTGAGCTCTGCTATGGGATCCCTGCCCTAAGCAGGTAGTGCCAGCTGCTGCTCAGAATGAGGAATCTGCCTGCTAGAAGTTTTGCTGCTAATTTTGTTGCTGTAACTTTTTCAGATACCCACAAGATGGTGCTGCTATCCTTTGGTTGAACCTTGCTGTGAAGCTGGAAAGATGGCAAAGAAAATGTAGCGGAGAGCTGGAGTCAGGAATGTCAGAGATGTCGCATATATCACATTGCACAGTTGACATATTTTTTTGACAAGTATAGATGGACCTTAATTGCAGTGAACAAAACCTTCATAAAAATATCTTAGTGGAGGACAGTAGAGTACAATAGAACACTGTCGGTATCTAACACATCAACAATGGGAAGCCTAACAGCAATTTTTAAACATAAAATTCAATCTTTCAGTTTATAACAAAAGATTACTTTCTAGTCAAATCTCATCTAGATTAAAGCTCTTCATTGTGGCCCCTACAATAAAGCAATACTACTGCTAGGAGGAAAGGATATAGCTTTTTTAGTTGCTTCTTTGTTAAGGATCACAAGGGAAAATGGAGTCACTTTCTCCTGTCATTTTTTTAGAATGACCAATTGGTCTTCATAAAGATAAAACAATCTAAACCACTCCTGTTTTTTTCTTCCATATGTGCAGTTTTGAGGTCAATGTACTATTCCTGTAATGCAGCAATAGAAAAAAAATTCCAAGTATGAATTTATTCCAATAGAAAACATTTGTATTAAACAGAAAGAGATTAACCTAGGCAAACAGTATGTGGCAAATGTTGTGATTGATCTTTAATGTCCAGGGAGATGCTGAAGCTGGCCAACTCCTGCACTCTGGTGTCAATTTCTTGCCCAGAGCCTCTTCATGCTGGCAGGTGGCACAGGACAGCAAGTTATGCCTGTGTCCTAAGGAGCAGGGCAGGTAGTAATGTCACAGGGAGAAATGAGCTTGTGCCTTAGCAAGGAACAGTTGCCATCCTGCCCTTTCCAGAGTCATCATGGCAGAGGAGTTCTGGCAAGGTGCTTGATTACAATATAGAGAAGAGTGAGAACCTCAGCTAAAAAGGAAAGGGACATATTGAGAATACTTCTTTCATTCTTATGATGAGATTGGCTTTGCTATTTAAGCGTTTGAGGGAACCAAAAGCCAACAGTGACATAAACTGCAACAATCCAAACAACAGGTCACATTCCTCTGTTCAGCAAAGAGACAGAAGTCATAACTGCTGTGCTGGGGTCACCATGCTATGAAGTGCATTCAAATTCCATGTCAGTTGCTGTGTAAAAAGCAGACCAAGATAGTCTGTAATAAAGAAATGGATAGGAGCATTATCCATTGATAAGAAGCAACCTGCTTCTCGTATCTGCCCCTCAACTTCTCATGCAATGTTAATGTTAAGTTGAAAAAGCTGTTTCTTCTTTCAGCACATGGAGATAAAGGGAAGTATTAAATATATGTAATAAATATAGTGGCCGATGAGCCATACACAGTCTGGTTGTTCATTAAAATTCAGATGAGGTGGTAGTGCCCCTTGACCAATATCGGTGCATAGGCTGGATGCTGCCTGCAGCGTCAGAGATGGCACACTGGTGCCATTTAAACTGTGGTTCTCCCAGATGACACTACTCTTGGTGGAGACAAGAGGTAGCTTGACTCTTAGCTGCATTCAAAAGGTGTTTGTGCTATTGCTGTCCAATGACCCAGGTCGATGTCCCTACCAGTCTATGAGAGCCATGGCATCCTGTATGACCCCTTATCTGTAATCTATGATAGGATAAGTAGCCAGGTGGGCATGTTGCTGATCATGGTTCTTACTGCCTTTTCAAAGTTTGATTTATAATATGTTGTCAGATCCATTACTGTTCAGACAACATTAATTGGCATCAAGGACAGGATGGAGTCTTTACAACACTTGCTGGAAGCCTTAGGAAAGGAGCAAGGTTAGAGTTTGCTCCAGTGGGCAGCAGATTGTGTCCAAGGTAACCAGATCAACCTGCAAGCCATTAGAGATTAATTTGAATAGCAGCATAAGACCAGCCATTACAAACAGGGTAAGAGCCAACATGCCTTGATCAGCTTCCTGAGTTACTCTAGACACAACCTGACTCAAAATTGCTTGGCAGTGTGACATCTTTGGATGGGTGGGAGAAGATAAGCAAGTGACCAAAAGGAGCATAGCTACCCAACTGCCTGATCTCTTTAACCCAGGCATCAATGTTGGAGTATAAGTCGGCCCCCTTTGCCCAACAGACCCTCCATATCGACCTTGACCACACTCCCTCGCCTTGGCATAGTCACAGCCCAGAAGCAGTAGCCCCTATCTTACCTGCCTTGAGTACTTGCTTAAGTTAAGCTGCCTGACTGTTTTAGTAAAATATCTCTGAATTATCAGCACTGTTTTCAGTACAAATCCAAAGCCTAGCCCCATACTAGCTACCATGAAGAAAACTTTATCCCAGCCAAAACCAGCACAGTGTTGAGCAATATGAAAATACAGTGGAGCACTTAGACATATTCAGTTTACTCAATCAAGCTGACATTGGAGGAAATCCCCTGTGTCCAGGCTTCTCATGGAAGATAAGCCTTCAACTGACACCCATGGGTGCAGCGCTCTTGCAGCTACAGCCTGATAAAACAGATCCCACACACAGACAGAAATTGTCAGACAGGGAAGGTATGGCAAGTCAGTTTTTGACAAGGTCCGCATTTCCCAGGTACATCTATGGCAATGGCTTCTGTGTCTGAAGGTGAGATGTGGAGGAAGATTCACCTGGACGGAGGGTGGGCACCTACACTGGCCAGACAGAGATAAGCCACCTTTAGCATCTGCTGGAAAGGGACTTTAGCAAACTGGGAGATAGCAAAACAACGTTTTGTTACTCCTTTTGGATGGCCATAGGCAGGCGGTCCCCACAAGCCCCATGCTGCAGAACTCATGGGTGGGAGTCCACTGCTGATGGAGATCTGCCTCCGACTTCTGTTTCCAGCAGGAATTTTTGCTTACCCCATGTCCTAGCTCTGAATATTAGTTTTCATGAATGACTGGCACCTGCTCAACTTTGTTATGGACACCAGGGACCAAATCTTGATATTGAATTTATTGTTCATCCCCTCAGTTAACATGGTGAAAACTTCCCAAGATCCCATGCAATATCCCAAGAGTAGGTCAAACTTCTCCCTCTGGCCTTGGTGTCTCTATAGCCATGGCACTGGGACCTATCAATTTTTCAGATGTGGACTTTCTCCAAACCCATAATGTAGGAGGCCAATGGGGCCAGTGGATCCCAGTCACTCAAACGCTTTGGTGTAACTCCTTTAAACTGCGCTACCTTTGCCACCCACTTCATTAGAGCATACAAAACAGCACCACATAGATCTCATGTCCACCAAGGCAGCAACTGCCCTTCTCAAGGACCTTTAGGCAAGAGGGATTATTGTCACCACCAACTCCTCTTTGAATGCACCTTTTTGGTCCTTTCAGAAACCAAAGGGTGACTGGCAGCTGACCGTAGATTACTGTGCTGTCAACAAGGCATCAACAATCCTTTCGTGTGGCAGTCCCATCTATCTTGAACCTGAATTTTCCCATTGATTGTGATTCCCATCCTTGGTTGGGAGCCACTGATGTTAAAGGCGTGTCTTTCATTATTCCTCTGCAGCCCAAGGACTGCAAGTAGTTTATGTTCACTGCAAATCCATTCAATATATGTTTACTCACCTTCCTCAGGGATTTATTCCTAGACCTGTAAGCGCACATGCCATGTTATCAAGCTTTTGTATACCTTAAGGGATGTGCATTAGTGATATATTGATGACATCCTTCATGATAGTCCAGATTGCACTTCTGCCATGAACATCATGATCACGTGTTTTCAATATCTTGATGTTGTCATTCTAGAGCCTAAGTGGCAAATGCCTGCCAGCTGTATGTCCCCTCCCAATATCTTGTGCACCCCCAACCTACTGGCCTTTGGAAATCTTCAATCAATACCTTAGAGTAACAATTTCCAGAGTTTAGGAAGAGAATTTATTTTAAATAGGGTTCAGCTCAATGTGCTAATTTTGTTTTACTGAAGGCAGTAATCTCTTAAATTGATTACACTTTGAAATTGCACATTCAGACAGAGCAGGTCTGTAAAAATTCACACAAAACTGTTCTTGCAATCAGTTTTCAATAGTTTGCAGAGTTTCAGATATGTTTTGGCATTTGAAACTTTGCATATATCTACTTGTATATCTTCAATTAACCTAAAGACAGCTTACATTTATCTTTGGTTTAAGATGCATCTTGAATTTGATCTAGTTGTTACTGAAGCAAATATTTTGTTGTTTTGCTTTATTCACAAAGTTGCACTCATCTAGAGAATATAACCCTCTGGGGTACTCTGCAAAAGGCAAGGCAGTACAAGAACCTTCCAAACTGTGGTGGGGTAGCCTTATTATCATAGCACATTGCCAAAGTTAATAAACTTTTCTGTAAGCAACAGTAATTATCCATGTTTGAATGACGTTCATTTCAGTCACACTAACTTCTGATAGCATATTCAACACTACCATTCATATGTTGGCATAGCACTATGCTGCTTTGCGTGGCTATACCCAATTTGTGAGTCTGTATCAATGAAAGTAATGTGGACAACTTCTGCATTCAACTATTTTCTTGCCAGGACACTTTGCAGAGCCATTAAAGAACATAGGGTGCTTTAAGATTATGTATTGCTGGCAAAGAAACCTGACATCACCAAACCTGTTTCTGACACAACTTATTTGTCTGCAAATATCAGCCTACACAAGACCCATTTGAAGAGATTAATGGCCATGGGAGTCTGCAGTAATACTGGCTTATGAAATGCACTTCATCAGGCGGTATCATAGCTCAGCTCCTTCCTGTATGGATTGTTTTGGTCAGAACTAAAATCTTAATGGCAGGCTGATGACATACATGCCAACATGAAATATACTTACAGAAAGATATCCCAGAGACTGTTCTATAGATACACCACTCATATCTGATGCTGCTGGACCTGAAGCTGGTTAAGAATGTGTCTGTGAGGGTAGGGTGTCTTACTTATTTTGTAAATAATTCATTCACCATGGCTACAAAACCGATACAATTTCCAGACTATTCTTAAATATTTCATATTTTAGGAGACTAAGAAGCAGTTGCATACATAGAGCCCTTTGCCAGCTCCTTCTGGTTGTGCAGTGCACTACATCCCTTTGCTATGAGTATTTTTACAAAGTCCTCTAAAGGCAGAAGAGATCCTACAAATCAAGATTATGAGATGACTTCAGATAAGGGTCTTTTGACACTACATCTGTGGTGCTTAGAGGATTCTCAGAGAGGTCACTGTGCTCCTGGGTCACTTGTCTCAGCCTACAACTTGCCTGGTACAAAGGTGACACTATTCCTCTCAGAGAGGTCAAGGTTCACTGATGGCTGTAGGGTTTGTTACGATGCTGCTTTCCAGTGAAAGTAATGGCACCCTGAGGGCCTTTTGCACAGAGGTGTAGTTGTGTTCTAGTCTCAGCTGCAGAGGTGAGCTGAGCAGCTGCTCTGCCCTCCAGCACTGTTTGCCCAGATGGACTTTGTGGGCCACAAGAACCTGAGGATATGGTTCAGGATAAAGTCAGCAGTGCTATCTTTATTACATGTAGGTTGAGTATCTTAAAAACTCTCAGTATTAGAGCAGCTTTACTGCTATTTATTCTGTTGCAGTAGTCTTTGTGTAATTTCAATAGTAGCAAGACCTAATGCTGATGGGTTTTTTAAATTCTTTCCTAGGTTATTAACCGTGAAATTTTAAAGATTAATTTCTCAATAATAATTCTTCACTGTAGGTGTATTTGTTTCCCTGTACATTAACCATTTACCTGTATGGCACTGTGCAGATTTTGAATTTCTAGAATATCCTCCTCTGCAATGGAAAAGAGGTGGATAAATCCAGATTAATATTTTCCCAGTACATCACCTGAAGTAATTACAATGCTTCTTTTATGTCTAAACAAGAATGGACAATCTCAAGGTTTTATTGTCAATTTGGTTTCTTATTTTTCTAAAAGTAATTCTCAACTTCAGTACAGAACGTGTATATGCTTAGCCAGTTCCATACTACTGAAACTACTAGGACACCCGTCAGGCCTTTCACACTAAAAAGTCAGTCACTTTTACAGAGTTTCCAGCAAGACATTGAGAACAAACATACACAGCATTGCACAGATGAAAATTTACATGTCCTTCAGTGAAGGCCAATTATTTGATAAGGCATTTCATACTGAGTGTGTCAGGTAGGAGCAGATTCTGCTGCCCTGCAGAGCAGCCGGGCACACTATAGTCAACAGCACCTTCTGCTCCACACCCACTGGTGTGCTGGTCCACCGAGGGCACTTGAAGCACTGAATCACCATTCAAAAAGGTTAGAAATTTTCTGAAGTTTCTGCTCTTCATTTTCTTTTTCCTTTTGTCTTTTTTCTGTTTTCTTTTTGCCTTTTTTCCCTTTTTCTTTTTTCTGTTTTCTTTTTTCTTTTTTTCTTTTTCTCTTTTTTTTTTGACTCTTATGTTTTCTCCACACAGGGCAGAATCACAGAAAAACAGAAGTGCCTTTCCCAACAACTTAAATTGAGGAATTGGTGGCTGTGTTCTGTACATGCCATATGATGGCACTCAAGGTGATCTGCTCCATGACCTTGCCTGTCACTGAGGTCACACTGACAGGCCTGTAGTTCTGTGGATCATTCCTGCCTTTCATGTGGAAGAGCAGGAGTTAGTTAATAACCAGTCAACTGGGACATGCCCAGTTAGCATGAGTTGCTGATAAAAGACTGAAGCAAGCTCTTCCTCCAACTCCCTCAGTACCCTTGGGTGAATCCCATCTGGCCACACAGATTGTGTTTGTCTAAGTGGAGTAGCAGGTCACTGACCATTTCCCCTTGGTTTATTTGGCTTTATTTGCTGCTTCTCATCCCTGTCTTTCAGCTCAGAGGGTTGAGTACCTGGAGTACAGCTGGTCCTCCTCCTACAGACTGAGCCAAAGGAGGCATTAAGTACCTCAATCTTTTGCTCATCCTTTTTCACTGTGTTTCCCCCTGCATCCAATAGTGGATGAAGACTCCCCTTAGCTCACCTTTTGTTGTTGATTTATTTATTGAATTTCTTGTATTAATTTGTTTTGTCTTTTACGACAGCAGCCAGATTAAGTTCTAGTTGGCCTTTGGCCCTTTGAAGTTTTGCGTGCATAACTTCACAACATCCTTATAGTCCTCGTGAATTGCCTGCCCCTTCTTCCAGAGGTCATAGACTCATTTTTCTTCTTGAGTTCCAGCCAAAGCTCCCACTCCATTTCTCTGGGAAGACTTGTGCCTCCTTGGGACCCGAGTTAAGGATCTTAAGGGAAAGGTTCCTACCCTGAAAATGTGCTCAGCTTATCAGCCATTACAGATTTTTAAGGCAGGCAGCAATTAAGTTGAGACAAGAAGTCCAAGAGCAATCAGGAGAGACTTCAAGGGCCTTGGAATGACTGGTTAGGGGATCAGGAGCAAAAGTGGTGTTCTCCTCTATCCTTCCAGTTGAGGGGATGATGAAGGAAGAAACAGGAAGAACCATCAGATACATCCAAGCCTGGTGTCACTGGCAGAATTTCGTGGGGTTTGATCAGTTTGCATGACTGATCATAGACAGATGTCACCTGTCTCAAAGTGGAAAAAAGGATCCCCCCACAGAAGTCAGCAGTGCTTGTGGGTCACAGTGCCCACACCCTGGCAACATGTAGGTACTACGCCTAAAGCCTCCAGCATCCTGGAGCCAGCTGAGCACATCTCTTGGATGGACATAGGAGTCCTGGCATCTGGTCTTGTGACATGCAAAATGTGGCCTTCCACTAGAGTTTCTTCTTTCCAGGAGTGTTTTCTAGTCATTGGTAGGTAATAAGGAAATTGACTTATATTCTTTTTTCTTTTGTTTATATGCTTGTTAAAAATTTTGAAAAGCCTTTATGTTGTTATATGATGGATTGAAAACAAATTATGAGTGCTGAAAAATTTTCAGACAACAGAACCTGTGTTTTCCCAGGAGCAATTTTATGAAAGCCTTAATACAGATATCTGTTTACTTTGAGTTTTATGTCTTATCACAAATATTTTTTCCCCACAGGAGTGATGGCAAGAATCATTAACTTCCAGTTCCTAATAATGGAAGAATTCCTGCTTTGCTCTTACTGATATTACCAAATTACTACACACATGGTCTTTATGGACAATGCTCTGTGCTGCTGAGCTTCAGAGACCAGTGTGAACTCACTGATTACGGTGGAGTTAAACTGATACTTACCCTTTCTATTGGCTTTCAGTAATGTTTCCTTCTGTTCATACCAATCGTTGCCACCAAGAAGGAACATAATCAAAGTGATTGGATGAAGCATAACATAATCACAAATGCTATGTTTTGCACATAGCTAAAATACAAAGGTTTAGTTTTCACTTTTTAACTGCAATGCTAATATTTGCCATTGTTCTGGTTTAAAACCTAGCAGGAAAATTAAACACACTCAAACTTCCGCCTTTCCCCACCCCCTCCTAATAGTGGAGGAAAACATTGGGAGAGATTATAAGTGGAGTCACAATTTACTGAAAACTTACAATAATCACAACAATATTAATAAAAGAGTATACCAAAGACAGAGTGTTTTATCCACAACAGGATATTCACCACAGAACAAGCAAACATGCTTCCCAAACACAGCACCCAGAGTGGTTTCCCAAGCAAAGGCAAATGGTGGCTTGGCCTCAAAGTTCTTCCCATGGTACTGAGGAGCACACAGGCAGCATGCTGGAGAGGCTCCCACGGCTCAGTCTTCTCCCTCCCATCCTGGAAACAATGGAAAACAGGGTGTGTTGATTTGGCATGGCCTGTTTTTCTGGTAGTGGTGGGGGCAGGGGGTGGCACAGGGATAGTTTCTGTGAGAAGCTGCTAGAAGCTCCCACCATGTCTGACAGAGCCAATCTCTGATGGCTCTGAAGACGGACAGGCTGCTGGCCCAATTAAAGATGTTAGTAACGCCTCTGTGATGATGTATTTAAGAAAATCAAAACAGTGCACACACAGTGTTTTCCCAAGGGGTGGGGAGGCACCACTGGCGCCACTGCGGGCACCGCCATCTCGGCACAGCCCATGGCAAGCCTTGCTTGCCTGGATGCCCCTAGCCCACTGCACCACGGGCAGAAGGGCAGAGGCAGCGGCTTCTCCTTTTCAGTGCCCCGCATGAGGAGAGGCGTTAAATAGCGCCAGTGCCATGGTGGCCACCACTGCCCACGTGGTAGTGGTGGGGCCTCATGGCCGACGGCGCAAATGTGGCGGGCGACTCCCCAGTGCAGAACCTGGATGAAATCAACCTCTCGGCACTGCGGGGTCCTGCAAGAATATTTGAATTAGTGGAACTTGTTGGCAATGGTACTTATGAGCAGCAGTTTTTCTTCTAGTCAGAGAAGAGAAAGTGAGGACATGTGAGGAAAACAAAATGGCGACACCAAGGTCAGTGGAAAAGAAAGAGAGGGAGGAGGTGCTCCAGGCACTGGAGCTGAGATTCCTCTACAGGCCGTAGTGAGGACTATAGTGAAGCAAACTGTCCCCCTGTAATGCATGAAGTCCACGGGGGATGCAGAGATCCACTCGCAGCCCATGAGAAAAGTGCTTGCACTGGAGCGGGTGGATGTAATCTGTAATCTAGTGGGAGACCCAAACAGAGAGAGAGGGCCCCTGCTTCCAGAGATAGAGAGAGAGGGCCCTTGCTTTCAAACTAGAGCAGCCTAGCCTTAAAAGACTGCACCCCATGGACGAGTGACCCACGCCACAGCAGTTTTGGGAAGACTGCCTGTGGGAGGGACCCCAGGGCATAGCAGAGAAAAGATGCCTCTCCCTGAGTGAACAGAAAAAGATTTCAGATGATGAACTGACCAAGACTCTCATGCCCTATCTCCCTGACCTGTTGGTGGGAAAGAGGGAGGGGCTGGGGGAAAAAAAGGTGTTTTAAAGGCTTATTATTAAAGGCTTACTTCTCATTATCCTCCTCTGACACTGTTAATAATAAATTGACTTTATACCTTTAAATTTGAACCTGTTTTCCTGCCTACCTGCCTCCCAGTCCTTAACTCATGAGCCCTTTGTTAATTTTTTTCTCCTCTGCCCTGCTCAACTGTAGAAAAGAAGGCAAGTGAATGACTTTCATGAGTACCTGCCATTTGGCCAGTGTCAAACCATGACACAGGGACAACTCAAAACCTGGAAAACTAACTTGTTTGAGTGACTTGTGCTGCCAAGATGCTGACTCCAGCTGCAGTGCTGGTCACAGCTCAGGCTCTTTATCTGTCAGGGGCTGGGTGGTGTCAGTGGTGCAGGTGCAGGAGCAAATGAAATCTCCTCTTAGCACCTAATTTGTGTTCATCAGGCTGTGTAAAACAAATTTGGGATTTCAATCCCTTTTTAGGTGCACAGGAGTTTGAGCCTGGGAAATTAGGGATCACCAGTTACATTTGAATCACTCTCACCCTTCCACATCTTGAACTGCTGGATGTCCAATGCTGGGCCACTGACAGCAGCAGGATGGATTATAAATGAAGTCTTCCCACCACAAGGAGTCAGACACCCCTATGCATGCCTGGGGGAATGTGAGGGAAAGCACATGTTTCCACAGGACAGGATCACCTTTAACACCTGAGCTGCAAAAGCAGCCTCACTGACTTTCTTCTTTCTGGGACATCACAGATTTACCAACCAAATGCACTGACAAATGGCATCCTAGTATATGAAACTGGCTCTGTGCTATGCTGTAAATTCATAAATTGTATTTTGGGGACCAAAAGACTGTGTTTTGAACTGGCAGCTACAAGCACTCCTCCCAGACCACACACAACCCACAGTGAAGTCTGGAGTACAGGATCCCACCCTGGAGATCCCCAGGTCATACATGTTCCCAGAGAGTGCTGTTTTCCAGGGCTGACACCTTTCCATCAGTGTTAGCTTCACTGCAGGAACAGAACAATGCCCACCAAGAAGGACAGCAAGTGGGTTAGCTGTCCTTTGCAGAACCTGCATACAATCTCTTATATTCAACAAGCAAGTGAAGTTCTGGGCAGCACACCAATTATAGCTATAGCTGGGTCACTGCATCTTAGGGGAGACAAGATAAACCCAGATGATCACTTTTTATTTAGAGCCTTCGTTATCCTTTATCTTCTCTGAGTCATCTCCTACACTGTGTGGGGACAGACAAAAAGAACAAAACAGAAGATAAATAAAGCTAAACTACTGAAGAAAACAGTTTAATGGAATTTTTATGTTGAGTAATTTCATTATTGTTCAGAATTTGCTGATTCATCTGTTTGTAGATATAATTAATCACAGGCAATCAAGAAGTAGGGTTAAAACTTTTTCAATCTCTTATTATTTTCACTCATAAATTTAATGTATTTATTTGTCTAAATGCAAGTAAGTATCAGTATTACATTTAATGTTTTCTGTATTGTCAGAATGTATCTTCAACCATGTAGAGCCTGATAATGCAACAGATTTTTCCACTATAAATTCTGTGATCCTTTAGGGTGGCAAGGGAATTGGGTAGGTTCCTGAGTCCAAGATATAATATATCTTGTGCCTAAGGTACCATAGGCCTAAATAGAATGAATAAAACTTTAGACTCAAATGAAAAATGATATAATATCTCCAGAAAATTTTAGTGCTTGTTTTGCATCCTTCATTTCTATGTAATTCTTGACCCTTTGCAGTCAGATTTGTCAAACGAGCAATATTTTAGAAAAATGGATAAAAATCTGAGAAGAAGGTAAAATGCAGTATAGATTATAACCATGCTGAGAAGCCATGTTTCTGGAGCAACTGAGATTAATTATTAGTAAATCTTGTGCCATGTTCATCATGGCACAAAATTTAAATTAGCAATGTATTTCAAGCACAAAAACTTTAAAAAGAAGTTCACTAAGTTAAATCTTTATTAATTGAAAGCTGCCTTCATGCAGGTGCTTTAATAGTGCAAGAAAAGATGAAATGTTCAGTCTCAAGTACGTAGAGAAATGGCCAGAGGTCACTCAAAATGGACTGGTATACAGTGGAATCTTTGAGGAGTTCCAACAGGGGATTGGTGCAACTGATGGCCCCTGAAGTCCATTTAAATTGTCTTCAAGGTATTTAAATTCTTTTGAATTTCCTGGTTTGACACAGTTGTTACAGATTGAAACAAGCCCCGAATGATTTTTTATTTACATCCACTTCCACAAAGAATACAGTATTTTATTGACAAGGATCATCACAGTGAGACCAGCAAATTTTCACTCAGTTGATCTGGCACAAGAAACCTCTTCCTGCTAAAGAGTATATTCTGATAACTGTAGCAAAGCAGATCGTTTCTGTGAGAAGTACCACTATCATCCTATAAATATGAAGGCTTTGGCTTCTAATGCCAGGTTTCACAAAACTGAGATATTGATGATGGCCTTAATTTTCTGGAAAGATCTAATACTTCAGTAGTAAAACAGTGAAAGGGCCTTGTCATAAAATTCAGTAGCTGGATAGCACTTTGTAATACTAAACTGGCAAAATCACAATACATTTTTCTTTATTATGAAAAAGGAGAAATGAAAAATTCATTATTAGCCATATATGAGGTGATACAGTGTTAAAGATTGAAAGAGAAAATGATAATTCTCTATTGCATGAAGTTACAGGAAAAGTCCATCTCACTGGATTAGATAATAGTTCCCAAGTTTTTTGAAATACCTCTGACAGCAACTGAAATGTAGCTTGTCTTAATTACAAGTTGTTCTGTTTATCTGTGTGTTTCCTCTTAAGTTTATTGACATGCTCATTAGATAGGTTTTGTTGTGGAGGTTTTTTAGTGGTGGTGTTTTTTTCTTCCTGGTACACTGGTCCTAAATTAACTGTAGCTATGAGGTAGGGGTAGTGCATAGAGTGAGACTATAACTTCCAGTGCCAGTTCCATCTTTCACTTTCTTCTTGACAGGTGAAAAAACTGAATACATGAAAGGCAGGATTATGTATTTATACAGTCCACAAATGAACTGACTGGGAAATGCCATAAAGCAAATATATGTATGGAAATATATGGAGCTTAGACTGATTTATCATAAATTACAATCAAATATATTAATCTAAAAGAGTGGAGTTGACTAGGAGTAGCAAAGCACTCAGAAAAGAATGCTTTCCTGTAAAAGAAGAACCTGGAAGGCAGCTCCTCAAAACTGTTCCTGACAGGACTGAGTAATGTAAATATCATACGATTCAAAAACTGAAAAAGTAATCTTGAATTGGCTTTGAAAATGCATAACTTCAAAACAGAAGAAGAAAGTTTACCTCTGCACATAGTCCTTGGCCTGGCTGTCTTTGAAGACAGAACCTTGGAAGCAGGCTGACAGAGACAATCAGGTTGGACTGTTGTAAGAGAACTGGCTTCTGGGCATAACAGTTCTGAACACCATGATTGAAGCTCATGTTAGTTGATGTTTAATGTGAAATCTTTTTTTGAGAGGAGGGAATGTAAACTAACACAACCTGAAGAAAAATAGCCTGGAAAGGATGAACTCAGTGGAAAGGAAAAGCTGCACAGCTCTGAGAGACTCCGAGGTTACGGTCAGTCTCTTAATTCCTCTGTGTGTTGACAATTCCCTTTCAGCTAGCTTTACCCACAACCTTTCTTCACAGTCTGTGTTGCACACCTTTTGACAGTTCAGTGGTCCTTACGGCCTTCTTAATTTCCTAGACATTAGTATTTTTCTAATAGAGAGTAATACTACATTTTATATTCTCTCTGTCAACCCACTGTTCTAGATTTAACCAATAATGCACATCCATGTTAACTTCGTTGTGTACTTTA
The DNA here is from genome assembly GCA_013398955.1 of Callaeas wilsoni. Classification (NCBI taxonomy): domain Eukaryota; kingdom Metazoa; phylum Chordata; class Aves; order Passeriformes; family Callaeidae; genus Callaeas; species Callaeas wilsoni. The sequence continues at coordinate 568,481 of VWPU01009501.1, forward strand.
TGATCCATGTCATCACAGAATAGTATAATTTGCCTGTAAATTATAGTTAAAATAAGCTCTAGTGTCAATGTGATCCAGGTTTCCCTCTAGTCATCTTTTAAGCAAAGCAATGTTTCCAAATGCAAATGCCACTGCAGCCAGAGCAATGCCCTGGGGGGGAATTCACCGTGCAGGATAATTCTATGAAACTCAATTTTCTGCTATGTAAACTGGTCAGTTAGTTCTGTGCTATAATCTGGACCTGCATCTTGCATATGGGAAGAAGTTTTGCATGTGGGAAAGCTCTGGATCAGTGAACAACTGAGATGAACTGAAAGATGCTCATTGCATATTTGTATGCTTTGTTCTGAGATGAGAATATCTGATGTGTAATTTATGCCCACTTGTTTCTGGATTGGACAGGGCACCCTTCACCAAACCAGTCCTTCTTAGCTGCATGTACGTGGTCCCAATGTTTCCACCACTTCCCAGCTATACCACAGGGACAGGCGGTGAAATGATGAAGTGACCATAAAGGTTGAAAAAGGGCTGGATTATGACCTGATTTATCACACTGTACTGGCTGCAGTAAAGGCTAATAAAACATGAAAGAAAGAAGGTCATTGTTCTTCAGGGTGACATCCTTAATGTGGAGGTTGAGAAGAATTCCTCATGCCTAAGTACAGTTTATTCCAAATCTCTTTATTGCCAGAGAAAGGACATTGGATTGCATATGGTCTGATCTAGTACCTCCATTCCTCTGTAACAGATTAAACTAAATACCCTCAAGCCTACCTATGTCAGCAAAGGAACAACTGAAGGGTTTTTTTTCACAGCTGGTAGTCTGAAGAGCTGTAGCAAGTACTGGATGTCTCTTCTCACTGATTGTCATACTATAGTCTCATTATCTTGCTTCATAGGTGAATGCCTGTTTGTAATGAGGAGGTTCCACCAGCTGCAGTAACATGCTTTTTTTTACCCCAAAGAGCTGCTTCTTTGGTTGGAGCTGTGCTTTTATGGAGAGCAGGTGTAAGGCACTATGGATTGGCTTCTTCTGGGTAAAAGTTTCACCCTCCAAACTGGATTTACACATCAGTGTACATTGAAGAAGTGTGTTGAGTAGCATAATCTGATTGATAAGCCCTTTGTTCCTTCCAGGAAGCTAGTGTTGGCTCCTGGCTCTGAACAGAAAACCATGGTGCCCACAAATCTGTTTTCAAAATCTGTAATGCTGAGATCTGATTTTTTGCAAAACATTTTCCAATTACAGGGTTGTTGGATATCCTAAATCCTTAAAAAAAACTTTTACAAGGAGACTGACAGATAAATGTAGGTGCAACCAGTATTTTTACTGCAGTTTTAAAGTAGTTCTAAAATTTTATTTCTTTATTTAAGGCCCTAAGCTAAAAGAAGATTTATCAGTCTGCAGTAAGCAGCATCCTCTCATAAGAGCTCAGCAGTAAGCAGACAGCAAGCTGCATTACTTGAATGAAAAAGTGAAGTGTCATATAAACTCTGCTCTATTGGAAATGGATTAAAACAGAGCCTGTGGCCTTCTCACTAAATCACAAAAGAGACTTACTACTGTGAATGCTATTTTTCCCAATTTTTCAAAGGAATATTCCTACTAAGATTTTTGGTTTGTTTCTTTTCCCATGCAGCTCACCTCTGGATAAAGCCAGTATGTCTCCAAGGGGCAGAAAGACTCAAGAAATGGGAAGAGCTCTTGCTCATGTTCAGTGCTCAGAGGTCAAGAAGGCTCTGCTCCCCTTATGAGCAATGGTGCCTGCTGAGTGTTCTTCCTCTCAGAGAGAAAGCTAAGGGAGGAATGGCATAATTTGTCCCCTCTCTGTCATCAGCAAGATGAAGCCTCTGGAGAGGGTCTACAGTTCTGATGGTTCTGCTAATGCAGCACTTGGAGGAGGAAGTAACTTCTGAAAACATTTATAAGCCTCTAAACATGGTCATCAACAGGTGAAATGTAGCAGACTCGAGACTTCCCAACTCACCAGCAAGCACCATTGTAGACATATGAGCATCCGTATTTTAAAAGACAGAAATAGTTTATTGGCATTTTTTAAAGCCTAACTGTTTCCAAACACAAACCCAGAATCCCCCTGTGATGTGTCTTTATCGGTAACTTAAGGGATGCTACCTAACTTGGCATGGACATGGACGTGGAAGATGTTTCATGTTTTACCAGCAGAAGGATGAGAAAACACAGAGAAGTACGAAATCAGCAAACACCTGCAGCCAGATCTGCACAGAATGCCCCATCATGGTACTAATTAAAACACAAACTCAATCAAAATGCAAAGTTCAGAGAAAACGTGATTGCAGCTTTCTGTGTTCTTCCACAAGAAAGAAATGTGCTTGACAGTGTTTGTCTTATGTGCTCTGTTTAGGACATTTTACCATTTAGTTGCAAAATTAGCAGGTAGTGCAGAGATTTATTAATTTTCTGCATATGGAATGCATCAGATTTTACTGAACTGGTTGGTTCTGCACCAGATAGATAGATTTTTATAGGGTTTTTTTTACTTAACATGATTTTATCTTGAGCTGAACAAAAAAATGTAAGTAACTTGGAGCATAATTATCTCTCACAGCTCTTCTTATTTCTAATTTATTATAGCTTTTGTAATTTGTCAGGGCTAGGATGGTATTGTACCTGCCCAGCAGTCTAAATTTCCAACTAAGTGAAAAAAAAATTATAAATACTTTTTCTGTATGGAAAAAAAATAAGAACAATATTCTCTACCGAAAATCAAACTGCTTTTTAAATCTCAGAGGTGAAACAGACTTTTCCTTCATTCTCATTTTTGTTCTGAGTATAAATTTCATCCTGCAGCTGAGCTTTTTCTTGATAAAAGCTTAATTGAAAAGACTGAATTCCAGAGAAAGTCCAATTTTTGAGGTGAGTCATATTCAAGCTCTAAAAATATTGACGATGTTTGATTCTGATTTTGATTTTAATCATATGCTTTCTCTGTATTTTGCTAGTAAGCCATGTCAGCATGTATTGATTTACATGTAAAAAGAAAAGTACTGATTCACGGTAAAGGTCAGCTGTGCTGTAACAGATCTCACTGACGTGCAAAACTGATAGCTATTGTGTCTAGATTTTAGCAGATTTTATAGGGTAAAAAACATTGAGGGGATCATTTATGTAATCTGCTGTGTGTTGTCCATGATAAATGAGCAAACGGGTAAATGCTGAAAATCAAGAAAAACTGGTCATCTACTAGACACCAGAGATACCTCTTAGTTATACAATAAAATGTTACAGAATCTATTTAAAAACTCCTAAAAGTGATCAAGAAAAAGCAATGTTAAAACTGACATATTTCTTTATGTACCAAGGACTGCTCTGAGGGACAAGGGGGGAGCAGAATTCAACTTAAACAAAACATTCTACATCATCCCACTTGACAATCCTTCCCTAAGCCAGGGACCTGTTGTCTGCGTAGAAGCACAGCCAGTTGGGACACACAGTCAGTTGGAAAGCTGCTCTCAGAGCTTTGCTGTCAAAAAGGTGTCTCGAGTGGAGTCCCAGGAGAATATGTCCAGAGCTGGTTCTATTTGATATTTCCATTAGCCACCTGGGTGATGGAAAGGAACGTACGCTTATGAAATTTGCTGACAGCTCCGAGGCAGGACGGATGGCAGGTGGTATGTGGGATGGGATCAGAATTCAAAATTATCTTGATGCACTGGAATGGGAGGAGGTTAGAAGAGGGGAGGGAGGGAGGGAGAGAGAGAGAGAAGGAGGGAGAGGAGAGGAAGAGAGAGAAAGGAAAGGCAACAGAAAAGCTCTGCATTTAAAGAAGAGAAAGAATGTTAGTAAACACAAAATGGACACTAAATGGCTAGCTTTTAACATAGCAGGGAAGGATGTGGAGCTAGAAGTGGATCAGAAACTGGCTGCAGTTCTGCCACGGAAGAGGCAAGTTACATACTGGGAGCAATTAATGGAAGAAACAACATAAACCTGGAGGAAGAAATCCATTATCGTTACTCATGTTTTTATCACAGAGAGAACTAAGTATATGTGAATGTTGCCTGAAATTACTCAGTTACTTCTTTCAGGAGCTGAGCCAATCTTATATATCTGAATCTTCTATACGGAAATGCACCAATAAAATAATTGCAGTGTTGTCTTCATGCTCAGTCCTGTAGCAGTAATGCTGATAGCTTTTAAGAATTAGTTGGCTTCCATTTCAGAGTCTGGTTTTAAAGAGTTTATGTAACTTGGAAATATGAAGAGAAAGTAAAGCCAAGGTTAAATAAGAGCTAGTTATCCTAGCATACTTCTTTTTAAGTTTTGAATCTTTCATTCTATCCCACCCCCGGCACTGTCAGTACTTTGCTTTCTTGCAGCTGCATAATTTCTTCACTTATACTTTCTATTTATACAAAAAGAGAAACAAAAACCCCAAACCAAAACAAAAAAAAAATGCCCAAAACCAAAACTCTGCAGCAAAACCCCTTTGATATTATGATTCAACATGCCTTAAAATAAGATGGTAAATATTTATAGCTAGCTTAGACATGGGGGAGTACTGCTTAATTCTCTTCAGTACTTGCATCAAGGAGAATGTAACTGCTTTCAATAAGAAAATGATTGGTTTGTTATTGTGTTGTTTTCCCAGAAAAAAACATTTTCAAATCTTCTCAGTCTCCCATCAGTCTCTGAGTGCCGCTTATCCTGGCTCTGTCATTCAAAAACTTAAGTCTATGTATACTTGATAGTGACATTCATATTCATTGTGACAGCTGAGGAAAAAAAACCACTAAACTGTATAGCTAAGTCAGTTTATTCTCTGTACCCTTAAGAAAGTATAAAGCAACATTTATAACCTTCATGCCTTCTCTTGTCTACATAAATGAGCCCTAGAGACAACTATTAATAAAGGGCAGGTAAAGAATCGTTCTTTTCACCATTTTAATTCTATATACAGAAGAAATTTCATCTCCATTATCCCATGTGTGGTGTGTCCATGTACAGAAGCTGAGAGGTTGGTGTGCCTGAGTGAGTATGCATATGAGTGATACACGTTACCATTCTTTTTGCACAGAAATGTAAAAATTTATTTAACATATAAAGAACTTATATTTAAGTGGCTTTCAGCATAGCACTTGTGCTTGGAGTATGCATAACTTTGTCCTATATTGTTTGTTCTTGAATATTTACTAGTGTGCAAAAGTGGTAGCATTTGAGGTACAACTAGATACTGTTGGTCATTCTATAAGCTGAAAAGAATCCGCATCTCTGGTAAGACAGAACACAAATACCTGTATAACTCAGTCTGAACTTTAATAATCTTTTCCCCAAGTTCACAGTACCTTCCTAACCTGTCCTACTTTTCAAAGCAAACAAAGGCAGGGAAGGTATTTAAGAGGTCAAAAAACTTATCCTGTGAAAAGGTAGAGAGACTGATAAAGAGAAGACTGAAAGGAATAACCTTTATAAGAATATTAACCTGCTAGGTAACTCATTTGTCTTCTTTGGGCAGTATCTGGAGACATTCAAATATTAAGTCCTCTTCTAGTAATCTATAAATATATACAGGTAAGTACTGGCTTCATAGTACCTGAGCAGAGCTATCATACAGTGGGAAAATTTTCACTTTATTTCATAATAGGTCTTCTTAAAATTTCATTTCCTGATTTACAAAGACCTAATCATACACATGAGGGCTCACTGTGTGCTTCACAACACATGGATCAGGCTTCATATGTAATGAAGGTTTTGTTGTGGCAAGGCTCCACTTGCACTTAAGGTTTTAGAAGAAATGCATGAAAAGTAGATGAGACTGAAAGAAGAATGTGCAGTTCCAGTGTAGCTCCTCCTTTGCCTCTATTTGTAGCAATTCATAATTTTCTGTGAAATATCCTTGTGTTTTGATCTATATGTTCATCATTTTGAAGAGGAGGCAGGCCTAAATTCCCTGTCAGTATCCTGTCCAAACAGATTGAGTGACATTCTTTTAGACACATAAATATGTATAGAGATTTTGTGGGACACCATCATATTCCTGGGCAAATTACAAGAAAAAGTGATTATGATAACTTTGCTGGAGAGCAGCAGCAATTCTTGATTCAAATCTTAAAAAAATACTAGCTCTTTCCTTACATTCTTCTTCATTTGTCTCCTAATATCTGTGGCCAAAATTATGGTGGTTTCCATTAATCATTCCTGACTTGTGGCTGTCAGAATTATCTGTAAGAGTTTGTTTTCTTGGCAGGTGTCTGAATCATGGATCCGGAAAGATGGCTAAGACATGTTTCTCATTCTTTAATGCACATTATGTGAAAGACTTTTTCAATTTTAGGCAACTTGCTGTCCAAAAGGAAAGAAATGACCTCATCTGTCAGCTGGATGTGTTGTGTCTCACAGAATGTTTGCCTCAAGCACAGCAGTGGTAGATGTATTTGCAATGTTGCCACAAGGATGACTGCACAGCATTTGTTCTGACTTTTCCAGAAGGTCTTGAGAAGGATGGTGCACTATTCCCACTCAGTTTAGTAGGTGATAAAGATGAGGAAACCTGGTCTTCATCACCATTGTGACTATGCAATGGAAAGTGCCCCATGCTAAATATATTGGTCTTCCATACGTGAGCGATGGGTCTCACTTGACTTGAATGGTTGTACTTGCTGTCTGTCAATAATAATTATCTCTTCAGACTTTTATGATTATTTTTATTTTTTCTGTCGGCTCCCACTTAAATAGAAACAATATTCTCCACGAAAAGCATGGAGAGTATAAAGCATATCATTTCATTACTCCACTGTATATTCATTAGAGGGTCTAAGTGGGCACTGATATAAAGATGAATTCTTCTGAAGCCATTTTCTCAGCCTCGAGCATAAGGTTTCTGATGACCTAGAGATAAGCTGACTCAAAATTTTACAGTTATGGAAATTTCTGTAAATCCCCTGATCTGAATGGATTTGTGTACTTGTACATTAACTGTGACTCTGTGTATGACGTGCAGAGCTGTTTTTCTCTTGTGATTCCATTTAAAATTCACTGTCTTCAGTAGTTCTTCATTCCTTTCTTCTATGTACACTGCAAACAATAGCAGAATTTCTTGTCTTTGTTCTTGCTTTCTTTACAAACATTATCCACAGGAGGTCAAACACAAGGAGCTGTACCAGACTAACACTACACCCAGATTTGGTCATGATGACTTAAAAAGTCATAGAAATTACAATAGAGAAAAGACCACAGCAAGCAGCTGATGCCTTGTAGAGGCTGACCTGGAGCAGAGGTTGGACAGAGTGAAAGGATAAAGGGTAGGTAGTTATTGAAAGGCCTTCACAGGGTACACCTTGGCAGTGCAGGAGTCTCTCAGAGACTACACCCAAGATGGATGACAGTCACACATTTTTTGGACAGCTATAAGTTTTGTCCATTTGTATATCAGAGGTTAATTGTCCAATTACAGCTTCAGGTAATGGAGTCCCATTCTCTTAGTTTGCTCCTCCTCATCTCACTTTTGTTTACATTTCTTGAGGTCTGAGACAGTGCGGTGTCCTTGATTCTCAGGGTTAGAGAGGAATTGTTGTGTCTGACCAAACTGGGAAAAGCAGTGGCTAACACTCTATATGGAGTTCACAGTTATACACTAAAGAATTGCAGGATTACAAATATATGAAAATATAAAAGCTAAAATCCTAAGGCATCACAGTGAGAACTTCTGTGTTAGAACCTCACCAAAGCCTAGGAAGGAATTTATGCAGCACTCAGGAGTTAAGATTGCTGTCTTAAATGCTCACTTGACAGATCCCTGTTTAGGAGTGTACACAACAAGAGTTATGGTACTGTAAAAGTCTTGGTACTTCTCTCTGCCAGACTGAGTTTCATCCAGGCTCCCCATGGCAAATAAATCAAAGCTATTCTCCAGTAAAAGTAAGAGGTCTCAGCACAACTGAAAGGATGCTACTTGGAATTAGTTGTTGTTCTATTTGGATTCAGGGTATGGATTGTTTTACCTAACTAGGATCTACTGCTTCCTGTGCTATTAATAAGTGACAACAGTTAGTATCTGATAGACCAGTCAATATCTGATAGACTGCTGAAAATAAATCATAAAGTTTTATAGCTAGGAAATCTTTACCCAAGATGCTCTCTGAATTATTCAACAAAATTCAATAAAAGCATAAATGAAATACCAAAAACATCACATGGGAAAACAGACTTTTAAAACTAAAGAGTAAAATCCATAAACAAGATTATTTAAGAATCTTGTCTATGTCAGTTGAATTTGGGTTTTATTGTGTTTGAGGGAAATGGAAGCTAAACAATTGCAACAATATTAAGTGAATCTTCAGAATCCATTTTGCTTTGGTTTACAACTACCTAGGAAAATGAAAAAATATCTAATGGAAGGCACTCTCTGCAGCATTTTTAACTTTTCTATGTAGGCAGCACAGACTGTCTCAATAGAACAACTCTTTCAACAAAGTTGTCTGCAGAGTTATCCCTGATTCGTGGTAAAGGTCAGCTGTGCTGTAACAGATCTCACTGACGTGCAAAACTGATAGCTATTGTGTCTAGATTTTAGCAGATTTTATAGGGTAAAAAACATTGAGGGGATCATTTATGTAATCTGCTGTGTGTTGTCTACAATAAATTAGCAAATGGGTAAATGCTAAAAATCAAGACAAATTAGTCATCTACTAGACACCAGAGATATAAAGAATAAAATATTACAAAATCTAAATGTATATTTAACCATCCAGAATAACAAAATTTGGACTACTATCCCACTCCCAGAAACTTGATTCAAACTCTGCCCTATGTGTCTGATGATTCAGCTTTTTTTCCCCTTCTCATTCATTTCTGCTAGACAAGTTAGGACTTCCTATTCATTATTCAGCTATTCGGTCTATGCTGAATGTTGTCACTTGTGATCTTTTACCTCCTCGTCTAAATAGAATTTTACCTTTTTAACCATCTCTCAAATCAGAATTGCATTCACACAACAGTAGCTGAGAAATTATTCCCACCAACAGATGTTATTTATGACTAACAAATCCCATAGCCTGAGGGAAAGTGGGAGGCATGCATATTTAACTTACTGATAAAATAAGCCTTTCTGTGTAATAAATTGTTTGAAAGTCAGAAGAAAACCAGATTTGAAGATCACTTATCTTCTAAAGTCAGTTTGTAGGTCCTGAAAAGTGTCAACTGATCTTACGAAAGGTCTTTTGCATGTGTGCCATCTATTTTATGTGTAAATATGCTTGTATGCATTTTAAATATTTCACTATCTGTATCTCAAAATGCTACTTAGTAATTAGTAAATTTTGAATAAATTTGTAAGTCTACAGAGGTGTTTCCCAGTTGTGAGCAAGACATGGAGCCCATGAAATCTATACAACTTCACCTTTGCTTAAACATTCCTTTTATCTTTTCTCTGATATGAATGTCTTGAAGGAGGTGGGAATGAGGAAAATCTATAGACTGGGATTAATTTTTCTGCTTGAGTCTGGAGTAGATACTCAAAGAGCACTGACGGAAAAAAAGGGCATTCTAATTCTTTCCAGTATTTCCTCTCTATCCTATTTATATTTTGGAGTCCTAGCTTTGTGCAGGAACAAAGTTTGCCAGTGATAAAACTGATGTAACACTAATGTTATGAGAGGGATTAGGAAATCAACCTGGAAGGCTTCCAGCAGTATTAGATAATCAGGATGCAGCACTTCACACGTGAGACTGTAAAATCCAGTTCAGCAGACAGCATACATCCAGCTGCAGCAGGGCAGACACACAGGCCAGAGGCTTTTCCAGCAATGTCTACGCAGTGCACGAGATCATTCTAAAAAATGCATTGGAGAGCCTGAGAGCAGCTAAAGCTGCCTTGTGAATATGTGTTCATTTAAGTTACGTAAGCAGAGATTTTGTCCAGCCTTTTTGTCTCCTCAGCCAAGCAGTATGTTGATGTTTGCAGCAAGACCCTGCAAATGAGAAAATAGCACAGCTCATCTGTTAGGTACAAGGCCAATTTTGCAAGCCTAATAGCACTGCTATATGAGGTCTCCAGTTTCCCTACTGATATCACAGTCACACTGGTTCTGGGTCTCCATGCCTCCAGACTTCCCTTACACTACACAGCATGTGCTCACCAGCAGCATCTTTTGACTCCAGCAGCATTTATGAAAGGTTGATCATGCAGGATATTGTTTTGCCTGGCTCTTCATAGTAGCTGGTGGAGCTGTTTTGGATTTGTCTTGAAAATAGTGTTGATAACAGAGGGATGTTTTTGTTATTGCTGAGCAGCATTAAAACACAGTCAAGGCTTTTCTGCTTCTCACCTCATCCCACCAGTTAGGAGGCTGGGGTGCATGAGAATTTGGGAGCGGACATTGCCAGGACAGCTGACAACTGATCCAAGGGATATCCCATACCATGCAGTGTCATGCTCAGCCTATAAAGCTGGGAAAAGTAGGAAGGTAGGACGTTCAGGGTAATGGTGTTTGTCTTCCCATGTCACCATTATGTATGACAGGGTCCTCCTTTCCTGGGGATATTTGAGCCTGCCTGTCCATGGGAAGTGGTGAGTGAATTTCTTACTTCATTTTGCTTGCCTGTGTGGCTTTTGCTTTGCCTATTAAATTGTCTTTATCTCAGCCCACGAGTTTTCTCACTATTACTCTTCCAACTCTCTTCCTTCTACCACCAGAGGAGAGTGAGCAAACAGCTCTGTGGGGCTGAGTTAACAACTGGGGTTAAACAACAGTCAGATGCAAAACTCAGTAATCTGTTCATTCATTGGGCTGCCATGTTGCTGACATTGGTCCAGACACCATACTAAAACTTCCTTTCCAAGTTTCTGCTCCACTGACCATGTGGTAAAATCTACTAGGGGATTAAAGTTTGGGCCAGCCCTAATCTTGAGTCACATCTGCCATTTCTGCTCCTGTGCCCAAGGCAGACATCTCCCTGGAGGCCTGTAGAAGTGGGATGCTCTCCAGCTTTGCCTATTCTATGGATAAACTCCATTTCTGTGCACACTGACTCCTTCATTAGGTTTCACTTTGGCCAGCCAGCAAGTTTCACCAGAATTGTAACCATTTCTTTTTACTTGATGTAATAGTTCAAACAGAAACTAAAAGGACTACCCTTGGATGCCTCCACCCACAGGGATCTGAAGCACAAGAGGGCCAACATGTCAATGTTTGACAGGTTGGCTTTGTGTTCACACCATTCCAGAACACATGCTTTTGAATGAGAGGTGTCATACCCTGTGACATCCAAGAGGAGACAGGCACTGCTCACACCTCAGCCTTTGCTGCCATGTAGCCTTCCAGCATGCCCTCCCTCCCACCAGGGCTGATGGCAGCTGCTCTCTCACACAGCTGGATGAAAGCTGACTATGTGCTTTGAGACCTGGAGTCCAGCTAAGGTGATATCTCAAGTGCCCTGGTGTCACATGCAGACGTACGATGGCTTGGTAGCAATAAGGTGTCAAAACAGCTTTGCCTGATTTCTAGGCCAAACTGCCTGGGCTTTTGCCTGATATCTCATATTGAAAGGTTATCCTTGCACCTGATTCTGTCAGCTGGATGGTTTCCTCCAGCTTCTAGACTAGTTCATGTTTCCTTAATTTCAGATTTTCAGTAAAATTTTACCTTTAACTGTAATTTTTCAAACTGATGTTAATATGGCTACCAAAATGTAGTAGATATTCGTACTGGTCAAGACTTATTTGTGAAGATCCCATGTGATTCAGGCTCCAATGCCATGTTGATTTAGCTAATTAGTGAGAAAGAATCTGACAAAATTATTTTCATTGCTATTAATCATATCACTGTATTAAGATGCAACTGATCCGTAAGGTAATGCTCAAAATTTTTAATTTCTGTATTAATTTTATGAAAGCTGCTTAACAAAGAGCGCCATGAACTCATCATCTTCCTTTTCATTAAAGCTGTCAAGTTAAATTACATCACAAAACATGGTCATTTATAGCTCTATGAAATAGCTACATCATAAACCCAAATATCTTATACAACCAAAATGCTGAAGAGGTTTTATGTTATTATTTCATAGACTGGCGACTCTATCATTAGGCTCTTTCAGCCTAATTGTGTGTTTGGGGGAATCACTGTAATTTCTGTTCCTTTTGTTTAAACGTAAAGCCCTAAATTCTGATCAGCAGAATGGGAAGTGTTTCATATGAGGAGAGACTAATAGAAATTGGAATATTTAGGTTAGTAAATAGAAGGTTGTAACGAAATATCATCATTGTTTCTATAAGGGAAGTGCAGACAGGGAAAGAGAACAATTTAATGTAATAGACAAAGCTGGCAGAAAAACAAATGTGTTTTTATGGCTGAGAAGGAAATCAGAAGAAAATATCTAAACTCAAAGCATCAGGGGCTTGAAATAACTTCAGTCACTGATATAACCTAAAAAGCCTTACTTTTAAGGTGGAGCTTAAAGAGTTTGTGGAGAAAATTATGTGAGGATGTTGCTAGTGAGAGAAGAAGAGTAGACTTGTGTCCTTGGGGATATTTTTCCAGTCCTATGCAGTAGGTTATCATATTAAATCAAACACAGAGATTGGTGATGACCAGAGGAACAGTGACAGGCCAAGAAACTCAAGTGAACTGATCAGGCAGCACATTAAATGATCACCAAAAGAGAAGGATCAGGCCATGGTCCCTTGTTTCAAACATATATATATATATATATATGTGTGTGTGTGTGTGTGTTTGTGTGTGTGTGTGTGTAAAACCAGGTCAGAGAAAGAAACCATCTACCCAGAATGCTCTGCAGACTAAGAGGGCCTTTTGTGCCAAAATGTAGGCTTCACTATGGCATCCATTGTAAGTTGAATGACACTATTTTCTTGGAAGAGAGACAATTTGGAGATGGTATGAAATTTGTTATGACATCTTTAAGGGGTGGCTCAGTGGCAGGGGAAAGAAGGGATCAAGATGGACCAGGGAGGACCAGGCAAAGTGAAATGGAAGAGGGGTATGCAAGGGGTGTGTTAAGTCACCTGCTGCAGAGCACACTTGTCTCACTGAGTCTGGTGCATGATCGCTGTGGTCAATCCTGTGTTCTTATTCAATGCTATTCCTAACTATCCTCTGTGTGTGTGTGTTTGTTCTGAGACTGTTTGTGTGAATTGCTAGTGAACTTCAAGCTGGGTTAGGGGGCAAATAGGACAAGACCTCGGAGTGCCATCTCCCAGAGAGACCGGGATCAGGAATACTGGATTCAGCTACCTCTAACACCGCATTCCCATTCTTCAATTCAGTTACTTAGTTTTTAATATTATTTTACCTTTACTTATTTTTTCTACATTAGCAGTCTTCTTTAAATTCCTGCTTTTTTTTAGCAAGCTTGACTTTAAAATTCTATATTATTCATAGTCTTCATATTGAAGATTTTGATGGTTTTTTGCTTAGTCTTATTTTTTCTCATCCTTTCATTCCACTGTCAGTAGCGTGCACTCTACTTCATTAAATGTTGAAAATCCTGGACTTTGTTTTGCATGAGAAAGATAAAACCCCTCTCTTTCCTTCTGTTACTGGATGCACTTTTAATTACATTTTATTTACATTACTCTTCTTTTTAAAGCCCCAAAAGTTGTTAAGGAGTACATTTTAGGTAATTTCATGCTGTTTCTATTTGAAAATGAGCACCACCCCAAGTATGACAATCATCTTGGGTAGTTTTTAGAGAAACTGTTGACAGGCATCTGGTTGAGTGCTTATAATAATCCTCAGGATTAGCTATGCCTAATTGCAGGCACTGGAACTCCAGTATCAAGTCTGTCCTTTCACTGAAGACTTACACGTGAAACTTTCATATATTGATGTGAACATAATCACAGGTGTTATACTTCTGGCAATTTTATTCTACATTTATCTCAAAATCTTGTTTTATCTTTGTAGAAGACTGACTGTTTGAAATGTTCAAATAAGTGCAAATGGTGCTAATCCCTTGTTTCAGCAATAGAGTTTACTTTCTAAGTTCTCTAATAAAGTCTTATTCATTGTAGGAAGCATTGAACTGATATAGTTTTTAATATTACGTCTGCTTATTTTTGCCTTCCAGAAAGAAACTCAGGGGTAGTGTCTAAGTTTGAGTAAATCACCTCAACCAACTAATTCGAGTTAGCTAGTTGATTTCAGTCAGTGGAGTAGTTAGTGATCTGGGCTTCAAAACCATGCAGACAGAGCTACCTGTTGAAAGGAGCGCCATTTTTATCTGATATTTGAAGTAACTTTTCTCTTACTTCCTTTGCCATATTTCACAACCACTTCAGTTGGGGAACTGTTGTGGTGAATGAACCAACCACAAGAATGAAAAGGGGGCCGCTGAGCCCAGAAAAAGAGGTTTCGTGGGCTGGTTCCAAAGAGTAAAATCCCCCTCTGTGAGGATGGCTTCTCCCATCGAATTCCTATGACCTGATGTAGGCTCGGTCTGTCTAACTGACAGTTGGCAGACACCCCTTGTATCTCCTAAGAAAAGGTAACCAGATCTGTCCCGCCCTTCCCTTCTTCCTATAGGTCCCTGCTATGTCACCCCCGCCCCCTTCCCTGTACCCCTTTAAAGCCCACTCAGTCTACTATCTTGTCTCTCTTCGTTTCCGGTCCCCGTCGAGGGAGCGTCTACAATAAACCCTTTGAATACTGGCCGAAGGAGCCACCTCTGCTCATTTGTTTCTGGTCACGCATGGGGTGTCTATAAGCCCCAGGCGCGCTAGGCTCCGTGCCTTCCACCACATGGGCTGGGAAGCTGACTAGCGAGGCGCCAAGGTACCACAGGGTGCTCTCCCTTTGTGTTGGGCACGCCTGGACAAGCTGCAGCTATCCCAGCCCAGCCAGCGTGCTGGTGTATTAATATAGGGAACAATCTTCCTTACAGGAGGCAGTGATCCTCTCCTACAATTTTGTATCGCCTACCTCCACCAGAAATAGCCATTCACTTTATTTTATTCTCACAAGTTGCCACTTTTTATTGAATAACACCACCTTTGATATCCACAATAAATACAAGCCTGTGTTTCAAACATAGGAAAAACCCCACATTTAACAATGCCAAAAGAGGTACTCTTCTGACAGCCTTTGGCCAGCTTGCAGCTGCCAGTTAGAATTTACTGCCACTGAAAATAATGATGGAAGTCTTCTTTAAGTCTGACTTGGAAAATAAAAAATCAGTTTATTCTTCTTAACAATACACTAGTAAATCTGAAACACTTATGAGGGCTTTGGGGTTCCTTTTTACACTAGGAAATCAGATTTTTGTCACTGAGTCTACCATATTTGAAAGCCTATTAATTTTAAGGGACAAACCTAGAAAACTATAGGCACAGTTATCATGCATTTGCAGTAGTCCTCTTTTAATACCTGGAAAAAAAACCCAAACAAGTTCTCCAGGAGATACATACAGAACACCAGAACTTGGGCTTTAAACATGCTTCTGTCTCATCCTTGACAATAGAAGTAGCTCCTTTAGGTTCAGGTTTGTTATTTTAGGTGGTATTTAACTGTTTAAATCAGTCATAGTCATATAAAAAATCCTGTTTCTCTCTTAATGCTTTCCTTCCAGACTGGTCTTTGTTCCAGATACTATGACTGCTATTAATTCGTTCAAACACACTTGAAAATTTTATGCTTTCCCATAAAATGTCATTATTTGCCTATTAAGGTGATCATCTTGTGCATCTCACTAATCTTTTGATGCATTCAATATATAATAGCAAAGCTGCCCATCTGTCATTTTTCATACAGCATACTTTTAGTATTTCTTCTGTTGGTAGCAACTTATTTCCTTAAGCAAATATAAAACCTATAAACTCATTGCATGGTGTTTATCATGATTTTAAATTTTATGATTGTTTTTCTCAAATCTTGAAAATGCATATTTACATTCTAATCTTGAAAATCAGTATTGTCAAAAAAGAACTATATTAAAGACACTTGTTAAAGAGAACAACGGTAACAGTCAATGATCTAATTAGTACCTTGTCCTTCTTTGCACATTGTTTAGAAATATGGTTAGAAGAGCCACAGACAGAGAAAGACAAATGAGACAACAAGATTATGAAGTACACTGAAAAGAAATGAACCAAGTTTGTTCTGACAAGACAAAGTCTGATGTGTCACTTCAGAGTGATTTACCTTAGAAGGCTGACTGGTTACCGCAGAGAGTCATATTATATGTGGCCATACATCTGGGCATATAATGAGTCCAAATAGTCTAAGATACACTTAGGGTATACATGTGTCTTGGGGTGATTCTATGACAATGCTCTATTCCCCATCGCCTGCTCGATCTCTAGAATGCAGTTTGTACCTTTAAACTGCAAAGGGAGACAGAAGCCGGGGAACTCTTCAGAGCAGCTCGCTTGACCTTGCAGTTGGATGTTTACATACTTTTCTTCTCCAGGCTGGCAGTTTTTCTGCCAGTTAGGAGGGTAGAGGAGAGAGTTTCCTCTCTAGGCCTTTGGCTTTCAGCTGAAAGACACTGCAATCTGCCTCAACAGCTTCTGTTCCTTTTTGGACTGTTTTCGGCTTGCTTCTTCATCCAAGAGCAGCTTATCATCTCCGGGATGCTCAGCGGGATTCTCCAGGGGGGTTTGCTAGACCCTGCCCGACTTAGGACTGCAGGAGCAGCTAAGTTTCACAAACAGAAGGGACTATATAAAATCCACCAGCCTTCTCCTGAGATGGGAGAGAATTTTCAACATCCTTTTCTACCCTGTGCCTGCGGGAGACTCTGTTTGTTAAACAAACAGTTTTTTTCTGACTTTCATTCAAGAAATTATTTCCTGAACCTGGAGAAGGGGGGAGGGGCTGCCTGGACCTGCTTGCCTTGCAGACAGGAGAGAGAGACACACCATTTTCAGTGTGTTTCCTCCTAAATTTGTGTCCAAACTGGCACAACATCCTACCCTTGAGGGATTTTCCCTACGCGTATTTGTATCTCATGTAACAGGATAGCTACCTTGCATTTGGTGCAGGTAAGAGCTGGAGAAGAAGCAACCCATGGGAAGAAGCCTGCCTCTCCCAGTCTGCTGTGAGGTACTGCTAACATGAAAAATTGGTGTATGGACGGCACCTCTAGAGAAGGCAGTCCCTCAAATGCAAAGCACTGGATGTAGGAAGAAGACTATGCACAAGAAGCATGGCATGCTCTATGGGTTGGGTACCCTCTGTCAGGCACCAGCACGAGCCCAGACTGCAGCCAGGACACCAAACAGTCTGGTCAGAGTGTCTCTGCACTGCTCACTTCACAGTCCAATACAGAATGCCCAAAAGTGGCTCTCCACTGGAAGAAAAAATAAAAAAAGATTCTATAGATTACTGGAGGATTATGTTGAATAAATAGTATTCTTCCAATTTTAAGGCAATTTAGTGGCTACTTATCTTTCTTAAAAAAAGAGAATATTGCTGACCTTTCCTTTTTGATATATGAGCTCCCTGACCATGTTTGGGCTTCATAAAATTTAAGTGCACTAGGGACCTCATTATTATATTACATTTCAGCACTGGTGACTCGAGAATGTGATTTTTCAAGTTATGTGATCTGTGAGAACAATATCTTCATCTTGGGGAAGGAAAGAATATAGAGAGTAGTTTAATCACACACCTCCAAAGAACCAATTTAAAATTGTTTTGCTTTTTCAAAAAGTCTGTAGTTTTTCTGAGTTTTCACTCTACAAACTAATGTAGATTATGTCAAGCTAATTTTATGTTGGCATGTTTAATAGGATGCATATACATAATATATAATGAATATTATATATAACATATAATATAATATAATATAATATAATATAATGTAATTCATTATATATTATGTATATGCATCCTAATACACTCCTGAATAATATACATTCATTAAAGATTCCAAAACACTGAAAATTTCCTTCTTATAAATGCAGATGAGATGGCTTCATCCTAAGTACTGAATATATTCTAAAAATGTAGAGAAACAGACTGCAGTTAAAATAGGCTTTGGCTCTGCACAGACAAAATGAGGAAGTAGCAGGGGAGAGATTTCTCTCTATTGCAAACTTTTTCTATTAATTATTTGCATGAATATAAATTAGTATTTTGAATGTCATTAAAATAAAATACCTGCAACAGCATTCAGTTGTTATTCATGGCATTCCACTCATGCACTCCTGCTAAAGTACAGGAGGAGAGAAAAAGCACTAACATTTAGAGGTGATAGATAAAAATGCTGAAGAATTATCCTTAGATCAAGAGTGGAACCAAAAGCATGTCATTTTATAAGGTTTGTGCATATGTGCATATGTGTGTGTGTGTGAATCTGAAAGCTTCTTGAAAACTGCAAAAATTTGGGGTTCACACAAAACCTTGCAATGATATTTCTTGAAAAACTGTTGCTTTCATTCATTCCTCATTTGCAAATGAACAGGACTGTTTATTCCAGCAAATCCAGCATGTACCATTGTTTTCATTCCTTCAGGCTGCTCCCCTCATTTTCCCTAAGTACAAATTTTATTCACAAACCCCATATTTATTCAGTTAACATTAGGTACTGCCTAAGATTGCTGGTAATTCTTGCAGTGTTTACTGTCTGGTTTCCTGCTCCATTGCACATGAGAAGAAACACTAACTTTTAAGTCGATGAGCCAGCACAGATGATGCGGTCTATTTGGTATTAAAGTGTTGTTTAAAATACATCCCTAGAGCAAATAACACAAGTAATTGTGATTTTTTTTTTTTTTTTTTTGTGCTGTGATTACTCTCAAATTATGTGACCAGTGCTGAGTATAAAAATTTGTACAGAGATTAATTTCTCTGTATTTACTGCCACCAACTTTTTTGGGGTATTACTCAATTTGCTCATCTAACACTTCAAATTGTAGGATCAAATCACATAAAAGTCAAACAATAATTTGCTATTAAAATTTGTACAATTACAAGAGAGTTCAGGCATTAAACTCTAACTGTACACAATTTTGTTCTAAACTTCCTAGATGCCAGCAAAGTCTGTAAGATATTCTGACACATTTTTATTTCATTTCCATGACTATGCTTTTGAACAAAAGAGACTTAATATAACTTGCTAGCCTTAATTTCTGCTTTAATGTTTGTTTTGAGAAATATATCCTGCCATGAGATAATTTGATATATTTTTAAATAACAGAATTAAGGGAAAAAATCCTAAGTAATATTGTTCAGTGTGTAAGTCCCCAAACTTGATTAAAGAAGAGAGAGAGGAGCCCATTCAATGTCTTCCATCTGTCACTGACTTTGCACCTGCCATTGGCAGACTCAGGAGTATTGCTGAAATGGGCTCTGTCATATTTCAAACAGCAGGAATCTTTGGCATTTGGTCATGGACTCACCTCCATAATGCCTGAAAAACCACATGTGGTCCTACTGCCAAGATGCCTCTGCCCATCCCTCTCACTTCAGAGTAGGGGGAAGACTGAGAGGCCTTTTTGTGTCTTCTAGCTAACAGCTGCTGAACAGAAGATACCAAACTGGTATTCAGTATCGTACAAATATCCAGAAGGAAAACCCTGGTGATGCTAGATAGTGGAAAATTAGTTGAGCTGAGAGAAGTACTGGAAAAAGAGACTTTATTTTTCCAAAATAGAAAATGCCATGCAGAGTGTCTTTTTTGTTAAACACAATCTTGCTGCTTGTATAAGAACATCCACAAGGATTTTACTTTGGGCAGAAAGAAGCTCACTTGCTGAACTGATCTTTGACGCCACATTCCTCTGTTAAGAAATCTTGTGCTTGGCACTTCTACAGAACTGGGAAAGTATAAGTTTTATCAAATACTGAAAAATCCTTGACTTAGACTGAAATCTCATATTCTTTCCTTTGCATTTGAGAACTCTGTACATTTTTCTTCGCAAGAATGCTATTTCAAGCTGGGAAATTTTAGAGCAATTATAACAATTATGTTCATCACCAAACTCTGCCTGACAAATGAGTATGACTGCAGTGACCTCCTCAGTTTCTCCCAGATGCTATGTTTCTCACCGCCAGTGCCATTAATCAAAGATGTGACGCACATATCTCTGTACAAAAGTGGAAATGAGTCAGCCACTATAGATCTATGTGACTTCTTGCAGATGCTCAGGCGCCACTGAGTCGTGACTTGAGCAACCAACTGCTTCAAAGCTGCATAGTATTTGAAGTATTCTTTCACAGAAAAAAATCAGCAGGAACCTTGTTCCTAGTTTAGTTCTATTACATAACACAATGTGTTGGGTGCCACATATCTATGCTGCACCTAAATACTGCAAGGATGGAAATATGAATATGTGATTTTCCCCTTCCTTTTCCTACTACTTCCAGCTGAGACAATCATATGTAAGTTTTATATGTCTCTGACCATGAGCATTTCAAGCTTTCATTGGCCTGACTCTCACTGTGGTAAGTTTTTATCTTTCAGCATTTTCAGTAAAAGTAGATATGTTGTTTATAAAGAAATTGAACAACTGGTATTTATGGTTACAGGACATAAAAGCCTTAATTAGTTCAGTGGTCATTAATTACTAATTCACTAGTCAGAAATTTTAATGTAAAATGTGTTATTAAAGGCTAAAATGTTTTTCTCAGCCAGCTGACTTTAGCAATCTAACAGTTAAGCTTCCAGTCCAAGACAGGCATTCAGGATCCCTCCACGATCAAAGGTGAGACATCCTACAGAAACTCTGTGATTATACAGTTACTAATTCCACCTATTTTAAAATTAAAATAGATGCCCTTGGATTTGATTCTCTCTGTTGATTAGCTTTATCAAGTAGCTATTTAATTTTTGGATAGCTAAAATTACTTGCCATGAATACTAACCTAAAAATTATGGAATACTCAGGGAACGGTGCTCTGGTTTGCCTTCATTCAGTTACTTCTACTAAGATGTTCCCATTAAATATTTAGTCCCATTGATTTAATATAAAACAGCCTTAGATAGATAGCAAAACCACAGGTTTAAAAAGCCTGCTGGCAGAAAATTGTTCTTTGTACTCAATGAACAGATATTTCCCACTTGAGAGTAACCCTGCATTAAAGAACAAGTATATATTTTTGCTCTGAAAAAAAGGACTAGTACTATTCTTTTCACACGTTTCAATGATCTATCTGGTGGCAAAGATAGTAAATGTTTAATTTATTGTTACTTTAGATTGACAGGAAGCACAGCTCTTCAGGGCTCACTGAGGATATATGATGTCCGGTTTATCCTTTCACTGAAGTGACTGAAGATATTGGTCTTTCTTCTCAATATATCTCTTTGCAAACAGATTTGTTCAAATCTGTATGTGTTGTTAGTCATCTTTAACTGATTTTGCTGCCTGAGCCTATACAAACCAAAACCAAATCTGTATGATCACATGGAAAACAAGACTTAAGATTGCTTGTGGCTGCCTTAACTATTGTCAAGGCATTAACAACAACATGTTAATTAAGAGTCTGTTCACCCATAGTATTTGTTTCAGTGCTTTGCCAATGCCACAGTAAATATTGCTACTGGAATTAGTGCAAAACTAATCAGTTGTTTCTTACCTTGATGGAAAAACTATGCTTTAACAAACTTAACTGTGTCTTTAACATTACTGGCTAGTCAGTAAAACTGGATTCTCTAGAAAGTAATAAAAACATTCTCTTCTAACCATAGACTGAAGCCATGCAATGATATGTAGGGGTTTTTTAAGAAAGGGCAAAGCAAATAGAACAAATGAAACACAGGGTAGGATAAGGAGGGTGTGCTAGAGAATATTGATTAGTTTAGTGAGTTCAAGTCTCCTAGGCTATCTTAACTAAGACACAATCTTAGCATACAATGAATAAATTAATTGAGGCTGAGAACTTAAGGAAGGCTCATTAACCACTTATAATCTTGAACAAGACTTCCCATAGAAATAGCAACTGGGAGTTATCAATGTAACCCATTTAAAATTTGATCTAGTTAAGTTTATGGAAAGTTATCTATGAGACAGCTGTTTCAAATAGCAGGGGACTTGATCTAATGACTCTGCTAACCTGTGCTCCTCGTACTTATCTTTTGAAAAGCTCAGACTTTTCCTTACTTCTATACGTTATTAGGTACTCCGTGTTTCAAAAAGACCAATAAAAAATTACTACCTTGTTCCGTGCCGGGAAGTCTTTTATTTTGTGGCATGAAATTCCACAGACTTAAGACCCAAACTAGGACAACACACTGTTGTTAAAAGATACGCCATATCTAATACTTTCTCCTCATGAATGCATAGCAGTCAGGCTGCTTTCTCCAGTTTCGATTTTATCTGTTGTATTTTTTTGTTTGTTTTTATTTTTGCCAAATGTTTTAATCCAAAAACTAGAATTTACTTTTTTATTCTATATTTCTGGGAGTTATCAAGTTTATTTTTCTTTCCTTTCTCATATAAAACCAACAAGAGCTTTAGGGATTCTCTTATCTTTCAGGAACATGAGCATGTCCCTGCTTCCCAGCATGACCATATTTCTTATTCTTGTGTCTTGTTTTCCACTGTTCAGTGAGATACTACTTGTATATGAATATCATTCCTTAAATTTAACTAGAATTATATTCATAAGATATTGGAAAAAATCGATCTCATGGTTAACTCGAAGAAAGATACGCAGGTTCACCAGCTTTAGGTGTAACATCATTCAGGTTTGTTGCTCAAGTGTCAATGGCAGAGCAGATGAAATTTGAGCAGCCACATCTATATGAAGATACGTTCGTCTGATATAAGCCACATCCCATACTATTAACAATTTATCTTTTTATTCTGTTGTGGTTTTTTCCCCAGAAGAAATAACTATTTTTCAAGAGGCAGCTTACCAAGAAACTTACCTGAGGTATTTGCAGTCATTTTCCTGCATGGCATGGTGTCTGGAAGTCTAGAAATAGTTTAAACTAATAAACTAATAGGTACAATAATCCTTGTTTAATCATAAAGCAGCTTTGTTTGGGTTTTCTTTTTCTTCTTTACAGGACAGTGCAGTTTGATCCACTGGGTGTTTTTTGAGCTGTGCTTCCAGCTGCTGCTGTAGATGCATTGCTTGGGCTTGGACAAATCCCTGTCATTCCACTTTCCTTTTCACTCACATTAAAAATGTGGGCCCCACTGGGTGTCTTAAATCACTGAAGGAAAGAGCTGAGGCATGGGCCCAGACCAGTGAAGAGGTTTGTAGCTAACCAAAGTGAAATGGTAAACAAAACGCAACTTGTTCTCTTCCTATCCCTATTCTCTGTCAGAGAATTGCAGTAGTTCTGGAGGTGATGACTGAAAGCCCTGGAAGTGCAAAAGAATTTTTTTTTTTTTTTTTAGCAAGGGTAAAGTATATGCACTGTTTTATACACAATTCCTCATACTGTGTTCCTTAAATTAAAAACATAGTGTATACTGCTCTTTTACCTAAATAACTGTGTACTGAAGATGTTCATCTACTCTATTAAAATAAGCTCAAATTTTTTTTAAATAAAGTTTTACTATTAGATTTATATACTTAGACTGTAATCAGACAGAAAACACAATTCAGAGGAACGGTGATACATATTTTAACATCAAAGATTTGCAGATCTTTCCCATTGACCTTCTCTTTAATTACTTTGTCCTTTGGTAATAAAGTTAGCAGGAACTTTTTATTGCAGGATATTTGTACAAGATTAAAAATATCCCCAGGAACTTACACAGTGTCAAGAGTAAATTAATACTCTTGTGCTCTTGCTGGAACTGGAAGCTTGGCAACTGAGTCAGACATTAGCCTGCAATATTCTGACTTTCAGTAAAAGACTTAAATGGAATTAGTACACTTCAAGAGTGCTTCAGAGGATCTTATTTCTACACTTCAATGAAACACAGAGAAATGTAGGTGGTGTGGACATAACATGTGTGTTTGCATAGCTACATCTCTTGCTTTCTCTGGCCAGAGAACATTCAACACAGATACACACAACACTCACCCCGTTCCCACCTCCACTACGCATATATGAAAGGTATATATAGTAATGATAAAACACAGAATGTTAAAATAAAATAAAATACATTAATATGAGCAGAAATTAGGAGCGATTTAAATTTAATTTCCTTGCAGTATCTTTAACACTGTATATTAGAATCCAGGACTATGTTATCTCAGTTGCCCAGTAAAGTCATCTGTCAGCTAGTACTGCCTTACTTTCTTGGGATCTAAATCTTTTTGGCATTACTCTCATTCGCATTTCTCATCCAAAACTTTGCAGTGATCCAGTTATAGGTGGAGCACTTGCAAGGTCCTGCGTGAATAGTTGTAGGGAGGAATGGAGATGATCCATTCAACAGCAACCAATGAGATTTATCTTTAGTGTAGCATCCTCAAGACCAGGGAATTTCTCCATGGGAAATGAGAGAGGTTGGGGTGCTGACAGTGCCAAGTGGAGAGGTTTAGTGTACACATTGCTGGAATGAACACCCTGTTCACCCACCTGGGGACAGTGAGCAAAAGCATTTGGACCCCTTCTCTCACCAAGCAGTTCAGATTCATAAGATCAAGCAAAGCCACCCTAAACAAAAGCTACCAGTTTATGGACTGAGCAACCCAGGGAAAGTGAGATTATTTCATTCCCAGATGAAAGCTAGGGTCTCTCACTTTCTACTCATCAGTTTCCAGACCTCATTAAAATATGATGAGAGACTATAATGGGGTTGAAGGGTGGAAGTGTGGGTTCAGCTCTCAAATTAAGAAAATCTTCATCTTCACAACTTAACTTTGGCTGATTTTCATGACCTCTAAAGAAAAAGCTGCTTGTTATTTATTCTGCAGTGTTCCTTTTTCATCTGTTGCTGTAGTGGGTTGGCCCTGGCTAGGCGCCAAGTGCCCACTCAGTCACTCTATCACTCACCTCTCCTGCCGGGACAGGGGAGAATAAGCTGGAGCACAGCAGGGTGAGATAAGGCAGTTTGATTACAGCATAAAGCAAAGAGCAAAGCAAGGTCTGCGCGCGCAAGCGAAAGAGAAAAACAAAGTGTCAATCTCTACTTCCCATGGGCAGCGATGTCCGGACACCTCCCGGGAAGCAGGGCCTCAGCACGCGTAAAGGTTGCTCCGGAGGACAGTCAGTGAAAAACCCACTAGTGTCCCGCCTTCCTCCTCTCTCCCTTAGCTTTTATATCTGAGCTGACGTCACATGGTATGGAATATCCCTTTGGCTAACTTGGGGCAGCTGGCCTGGCTGTATAGCCGCGCAGGACCTTGGCCGCCCCCATCCTCTTCGATGGGGGAAGGAACATCAGAGGGGCAGTGCTGCCCGGCAGTAGCCAAAACACTGCCCTGTTATCAGCACCCATCCAGCTACCAATGCAAAGCACAGCACTGTCAGGGCTGTGAGCTTTACCTTGATCAGACCCAATACAGTTGCACAAGCCAGGGGAGAGAAAAAACCATTTTGTTTTGGTAACTCCTTGGACCGAGGCTCTAGAAACCTGGATTCTGTTTGTGGTTTTTTTTGTGGTGATGGGCATGCCCATATCACAATGCACAAATGAGGGGGCTGTACCTAGTTTTATCTGTGATTTTTCTGTCATTTCTGCACTTCTTAGTATTTAACTGCAAACAGCAGTATCCTTTAAACACGTGTTGTATACAACACTGTCCACAGTTTTTAGGAGGTCCTTGAGATATGGAGTGTTTTTTCCTAGGCTTTATTTTTTGTTTCCAATTTTCTGTCACTAATTAATGAGATTTAAATTTTGCATCTAATAGCAAATGAGGAAGTCTAAAAAATTGCTTAATCATCTTGCTCTTTTTCTAGGATATTATGATAAGCCATATCAAATTCTAAGAAATACCCGTAATATTAAATACTACACAAGCTTGGGAAATATAGTCCATGTTGACAATATTGCTGTTTTCATTAAATAAGGCACATAGCTGTTTTTTTGTAAAAAATCTGCAGTTCCCTGACATTGTATTAATGCAATGATTTATGATGAGATTTGCTTAAGATATTGAAGTTTAATACTCTTTAGAAATGTTAAACAATAG
The DNA here is from genome assembly GCA_013398955.1 of Callaeas wilsoni. NCBI lineage: Eukaryota > Metazoa > Chordata > Aves > Passeriformes > Callaeidae > Callaeas > Callaeas wilsoni. The sequence goes on from VWPU01009501.1 coordinate 594,458, forward strand.
TGTGCCGGTTTGGACACAAATCCGGGAGGAAACACCCCGAGAGGGGCGTCTCTCTCTCTCTCTCCTGCCTGCCAGGCAAGCAGGCCCCGGCAGCACCTCCCCCACGGGTTCGGGAAAAATAATTTCTCGAGTGAAAGTGAAAAAAACTATTTATTTAATAAAACAGAGTCCCCTGCTGTCACGGGAAAAAAAGGATATTGAAACCCCCTCCCCTGTCCCCTAAAAGAGGACTATGGATTTTAGAGTTCTTTCTGTAGGTAAAACCTGCAGTCCTGAGCTGGGCCGGGCCGGCCAGGCAGGGTCCGACGATCCCCCTTGGAGGGTCCCGCCGAGCAGGTCTGGAGATGACGGCAGGACTCAGATGAAAAGCAAGCCAAAAACAGTCCAAAAAGGAAAAGAAGCCGCTGAGGCAGATCAGTCCCTTCTCTGTTGAAAGCCGAAGAGACTAGAGAGCAACAATCCTCCAACCAACCAAATGTTGTCAGAATCGGGAGAGAAAAGAATGCAAAACATTCTAGTTGCAAGGTCAAGCTGGCCGCTTTGAAGAGTTCTCGCGGCTTCTCTCTCTCCCCTTTGCAATTTAAAGGTACACTAGAAATCAAGCAGGCGATGGGGAATACAGTATGGTCATAGAATCACCCCAAGACAAATAGATAAAAGGTGGTTGATATTATTGTTTAATTTTTAAAAGCGCAGGAAGACAGACAATATTGTGTTTAACACATCAACCTGCAACAGAGGAGACTGGAGCTGAACTGTAGTGTTGGTTACCGTGTCTGTACTGGATCCTTGATCTGAAACAGCATGGCTGACAGTACTGTCTTTCCCTAGTCCTTCTCGTCTTATACCCATTTTAATTGTAAGCTCTCAAGAACAGAAATATTTTCTTGCTGTGTGTAAAAATTATATAGTTTGTAATACAGCTCTGATCTTGCCTGGCGCCGTTGACACTATCATGTCAGAAGAAACATAATAGTCTTGCTATTATTTGTCTGAGTTCAGTATTTACAGTGTTAACAGTGCTTGTGTCTACTGCACTATAACCTGCAACACCCTGGTCCTTTCTCTGAGGTCTTCCTATAGGTCTTGGTAGGAACTTCTTCCATTTGCCAGGTCCCATGGACTGACCCAGAATTTAGGCTGCAATGAGAGGTTGTAGGGCAAGCATTGCCTACACTGCTTTGGGTACCACCACAGTATAACCTGTAACAATTTTACTCAGGTTAATTTTCACTTTTTTTGGTGTGTTTTTTGGTACTTGAATTAGCTCTTCTGTATCTGTTGCAGGGTCTGAAAAGTCAGATTTCTTCTGAACTGAGTCTCTGAAAAGTCAGAGATTATTGCAAGTAGTATTTCTGAACCAAGATGAGAATAGAAATCAGAGAACAGTGGTAAGTTTTACAGATCAGAAGTGATTCCACAAGGACAATCGAAGCAAACTTTTATTATCTGAAAATTGCTTTAGGCATGGTAAAATATTAGAAATCAGATGGTTTGACCTTAGTGCAGTGAAAGTCTTATATGCAGTTTTAAGGAACAAGAACTTTCCAAGAAACGTGGTCTGACTGAAGGCATACTCTCTCCTGTGAATTGATACCACATTAGCTCATGGAATGTAACACATCTCAGCTGAGGTAATAGCACATTTTTAGAATATTTCTCACATAGGGAATGAGTCAAAGGTCCTTTAAGTCAATGGCATTTTCCCTTTTTCAAAGTATGCATTATTAAATCAGTAGAACTGAAATCATGGGCAGACCTAAGTAAAATAGTAAATGTAGATTGACGTTAAATGTATGGTTCCTACCCTTGGTAAATTGCAGAGTTCTTAATTCCAACTTCATATTGCTTCTTCCTAAATAATAATATTCTAAGCAATTTGTTTATAAATTTCAACACTAGAACCTCTTGATATGAAACACAAACTTCTGTTGGGTGAACTGAAATCAGAATTGCCACAGACAAATACAATCTATGAAATTACCCAAGTTACTAGAGGGAGAAATTTGCTGTATGTGGGTCAAGGGTGTGTTTGCAAGGAGAAAAGCAGGCAAAAAGATGTGTGTAACTACCCAGAGGAACCTTTCCCTTCTCATTTAACCAGGTCATGGCTGCTGTGGGTCACACGCAGTAGGTCTGTATCAGTTACTTGGCGTACTTCAAGGGTTCCTTTGGTGCACAAATTTGTTCTACATCTACACTAAAGGAGCCACAAGGTACACTTGGAGGTGCAGCACTGATGTGCTCAAAACAGGTTCCTTTCTCGTGGGTTCAAGGCCAAAGTTGCACCCTGAGGAGGAATGAGTAAACCAGGAGTGTTCAAGTGAATCTTCAGGTAGTACAAAAGAAGTTTCTGTCTCTTTTTCTACCTTGATAAGATGTTCTTCTTAAGGATAGCCGTGCACATTTATTTCCTTAGTTTGAGCTTTCTCACTATGCCTGATTCCCTAATTAGCTAAACTGTATAAGGTAGAAATTCAGAGGGGAACTACCAAATGGAATCATTAAAGTTAGTTTAGAACATTTTCCACAAGGTTAAAAAAAAAGAGAGAAAACACTAACTTTGGTTCAAAGCACAGATAATGTATTTAAGGGCTATGGAATAATTTATAATAGCTGCAGAAGACTGGACTGAAAGAAATATAAAAAAATCAATATTGGTAAAAAAATAAAACTTCAAAGGAAATGTGAAAACTCTCTAACAGGTACTCTGCTTTTTCAGCAGTCACAATGTAAGTAGCAAGAACTTTTCTCTGAATGAACCTGGGATTTTAAATAAAAACCCAACTAAAAGTACTAGTAAAAACCTAAGTAAAGCTACTCGTAAAAATAACTGGTTTCAGAAATTGTTTCCTCTCAAAAGAATGACTGTTTATGAAGAAAGTAAGGAATATTTTAAAGTGAAGGAAGGTTTTGATTTTAATAATTAAATTTATCTTCTTCCATATTTCATAAGCAAACCCACAGGCATTTTTGTGACTTTCATGGATCACGACTTTCATGTTGTGGAAAAAAAATCCTGCCAGTATTCCATATCTTGTATAGCTCTAGGTATAAGCAGCTACAGTTCCTTACAAATCCATCATGTGTAAGATTTCCTATGGATTATATTGAAACTCTTGGAAGTGGCTGCAAAAAAACCCAAACCCTGTGGCAGGAGTACAGGAACAAGATTTCCTACCATGATGATGTGTCACTATGTTATGACATTTCACTCTGATGGCAGGAAAAGTGTGAATTCTCACTGTTGCTACACTGACCTGAATACTTCCTTACTTTGGAATTGCAGGAAAATGGACTTGCATACCATACTCTGTTTCTGTACTACATTACTTCAACTACTGGAGAATGAACACTGTCTCAAGAGAACAGACATAAACCCATTGCAGAAGCTTCATTTTCACGAGTAATTTTCATGGTCTTTCTTTAGCAGTTCACATTTCAGTAAGAGTAGGGCTCCAGAAAAGCAGAGGAGTGAATGCAGCTGGAGTCACAGTAATCATTTCTCCCAATTTCGAGAGCTACTGAAGGAGCAGTGAAACTAAAACCTTTACACTTGTTGTCTCACTGAGGGAGGAATAGCCAAAATACCTGTCAAGCACTCAACCTTTGCAAGCCCCAAATCACTAAGTTTTAAAGATGAGCTGCTTTGGTACATGTCAATGGGCAAGGTCCAACCTTGTACTTGGAGACTTAGTAGCTCTGTCTTATAAATCCTATTTGTAAGCATTGCTGTCTTGAAACTAAAAATCTTAGAATAAAGCAACCTAACAAACCATAAAACCACTCATTCAATTAGGCATCAATCAGCTGAGATGGATGGTTCAAACAGCTGAGTCAGAGCCTATGAAATCCACTTTCCAACAGACACCTGAAAGAGATCATTAATCACAGCAATTAGAACCAGAGCAGTGGCAATGATCTCCAAGTAATGGAAACCCCTGCTCAATGAAACCTCTGGCTGCAGCTGGCCAGTAGCAGTACAACAATAAAACCACTGCACAAAAAGACTAAAGGTGGGTGTGAAAGTGACACCAACAGCAAAAGGACTTTAAGAGAGATGTATGTATCTCATCATGGAGGAGCATTAAACTGAAGTCCGAGAGGCCTTTCCACTTTCTTCTTTAGATATTTCTACAGAGGATATCTGAAGGAGAGCAAATGTTAAAACCAGAACTGAAAGCTAGAATTTTTTAATCCAGATATTGGCTCTTACACCTCTTGAACAATTTCTTTAAATAAAAAATGCTGAAGTTAATTCAGCTAAATTGTGAGAGCAACTGCTAAAAATATACTGAAAAATGCTCTGTTCTATGTATTTAGTTTTCAGTAATATCAGTCCTTATTATAATATTCCTACGCAGATCTTTTTGTGCCATTATTTCTTCGTACTGCCATCACAACAATGATGTCCATAAAAGCAAATAGAAATCTTCATACCACTGGGTAGGAAAACATGTACCAGGAGAAATTTTTTTCAACTGTGTGGACTCTAATTCACGTGGAGGCAATCCAGACATATGTATCTAACACCTCAGGATATGTACTTTACATTACAAGTAATGCTTTGCCACGTATCCAAAACCGCAAAAAAGACTTTAATGAAGGACAGTATCAGTTTGCCTCTAGCATACCTCTAATTTGAGTATAACTTGGATTTTCTTGTGGGAATTCTGCTTGTTTGGATAAAATCTGAATTTGTTTTGCCTGCATAAAGATATTGCTTAAAGAAAAACTGCTGCATTATATAATATCAAACAGCTTAACGACTACATCTAATTATATTAAAGACTAAACTACTGGAAGCAATGAAAACACTTCAAATTTGGTTATAAACATGAAAGCAAATGGGAAGCAGCAAGTTTAACATAGACAGTGCTATAAATGCCCTTGAAAAATCTATATCCTTGCCATCCTTTCCAATAACAAGCTACGTTTTGTAGGTCATACTGTAAACCATAGTTGGAAAAAAGCTCCCTGGGTGAAGTTACTAGAATTGCCTCTAGCAATTGTTACTGCCTTTAACAGCAGCATTGCCCATTTCTGGAAAGAAAAAGAAAAAAAAAGAATTACTGGGCAATTTGACTTTCTTTTCTTCCAAGCACAGGAAGGAAATGTTGCCTCAGTTTCCTGAAATACAGCCTGAAATGCTCAGCTTTTCACGAGAGATTAAAAAATTAGTCTTTACAAAATGAAATCTGAACCATAAAGATTCAACACATCAGATATGAAGATTCAACCAAACTATCAAGTGGGTTGAATTTTTCAAGAGACTAAGCATTGCACTTTCATGGTGGGAGATGCAGCCATGTTCAGTTCAGCAGCTGTAGCTGTGTGGGCAGAAACACCTCAGATCATAACAAAGAATGAAAGCCTGAAGGTTTGCAGTACCTGACAGTTTAGAAGAGCCTTAATTCAAAGAGAAGTATAACTAAACAAAAGAAAGCCAAAAATTATTTATTTTCTTATTCTTTTTTATCTCCAATTCTCCTTTCTTAGAATTTCTTCTGCCAACAAAACCTGGTTAAAGTGTGCTAATACATGACTCATGTCTAGTAATGGCTGGAATTGGAGTTTGATACAGGATGGTTTACTGTATGTTGACTTTCTGGGGATGTCCTTCAAAGGTAGTGAAAGATGGCAACCCACTGGAGACAGTAAGCTGATATATCAGCTGATAGTGGCACAGGAATATGCCTGACAGTTGGGATGCCCTCCGGAGGGACCTGGACAGGCTCAGGAATTGGGCCCATGGTAACATCATCAGGTCCAACAGAGCCAAGCGCAGGGTGCTGCACCCCTGTTGGGGCAACCTCCGGTGTTGTTACAGACTGATGGGTGCACGGATTGAGAGCAGCCCTGCTGAGAAGGGTTTAGGGTGCTGGTGGGTGAGAAGCTGGGCATGACCCAGCTATGTGCCCTTGCAGCCCAGAAAGCCAAACATATCCTGGGCTGCATCCAGAGCAGCGTGGCCGGCAGGGCCAGGAAGGGGATTCTGCCCCTCTGCTCTGCTCTGCTCTGCTCTGGGGAGAGCCCGCCCAGAGTGCTGCAACCAGGTCTGGGAGCCCCAAAACAGGACCTACCTGTTTGAATGGGTCCAAAGGAGAGCCATGAAGATTATCAGAGGGCTGGAACACCTCGCCTGTGAAGAAAGGGTGAGAGAATTGGAGTTGTTAATCTTGGACAGGAATTGTGGCCTTTCAGTCTTAAAGGGCGCCTAAGAAAGATGGGATAGACTTAGCAGGACCTGCTGTGATAGCACAAGGCATACTGGTTTAAACTGAAGAAGGGTTGATTTAGATTAGCTGTAAGGAAGAAGTGTGGAGGTTTTTTACAATGAAGGTGGTAAAGCACTGGCACAGGCTGCCCAGAGATGTGATAGAATATGAGAATATTCCAGGTCAGGTGAGTTGGGTCTCTGAGCAACCTGAATCTAGTTGAAGATGTCCCTGCTCATTGCTAGGGGGTTGGATTAAACAACTTTAAATGTTCCTTCCAACACATTCTATGATTCTAAGTAGTGAAAACACAACATACAGCATGAAAATATTCTGCAGTGGAATTTAGGAAGAAAAGGCAACAAACATAAATTGAAAGTTAAATGTTTCTTTTATTATTTTAGTCTCTTATGACCATTCATTCTATATCATTTTTCTGTAATTTCTTACTACTGGTATTTAGGATCATGAAGATTTTATTAAAAGCACTTGCAGGCTGCACTGGTTGTGTTTATTTCTGTATATTCTGCAGGGGTGGTCCCAATGGTTGTTCATTGTTCATTGTGGTCTGTGCATACCCAATACATTTCCTTTGCTACATTTCTGTCGCAGCAGCCATTCCTTCCTGCACAAGTTACTAAGTTTTGTGAGAAGAAGCTCCTGGATTGCTTGTTTCCCTGAAGTTACTTGCATGATATTATCACACAGCGTAAAGGGCATCTGAGGCTACGTGCGGGCTGGCAGCAATGGGGGCTCCTGCTTCTCCAGGCTCTTGAGCCTGAGCACAGATCTGTGCCCAGGCAGCACAACATTAGCCAAGCAGGAATTCAAGTTCCACTGTGTGCCTGTGCTCAAAGAACTGTATAGACAACATCTGCTTAGATGGCTGAGTATACTGCGATCTATATGACTTGTATGTTAGGCTGCATCATTAAAAAATTTATGTTTATCTCTGTAATTCACTCTCATTATGTGTAATATGAAAAACGAAATGAAGAAGTATAGCTATTCTGACAGATAGCTATTTTTGCAGTGAAGAATTTGCTATATCAAGTGATCTAAACACTTATTTAATTTGACAGCACTCATTGTCAGCAATTTCAGGGATAAACCTCTAGAATTATGTGTGCAGGGAGAAGTATCTTCTTTGTACTAGAAAAGTGATTTTTTCCTGGGTTTAAGGATGCTGTCTATGTAGTTGAGTTTGGAGAGTGGGCATAATGTTACAGTCACTGTGACGTCTGAATGCAGCTGAAAACTGATGTCATTATTATTTAGTTAAGATATCAATTTATTGCTTAAAAAATTTTATCAAAGCCTTTTCCCTTTGTTCATGACAGTGAATTTTACAGGCTAATTGTGCACATATGAATACGCTGATACGTGCAGTATTTATATACACTAATAAATATGTTGCCTTTTTATGCTCCTTTGCTTCTCTATTATAAAAGATAAATAGCACTGTTTAATTAACATTGTTTGTAGGATTAAGTGAAAGTGGGGGTTTTACACTTTTTTTTTGCTTCCTTAAGTACTAGCTCCTTTGCTGTCTGAACAACTACCAAGTAGGTGAATTAACACAAAGTTTAGTGGCAAATTTTAGTTCTGTGTATAACGTTCCAAGAAACCAATTCAAGGCAAATCAGAGCTGTTTAAAAGCAATGTCAGCTCTGTAAAAGGTATGACAATGTATTCATTCAATTTCATGTTCCTAGTATGGTGTCCACTCCTGGGGAAGTGTTTCTAACTCATATTGTTTAGGTGAAAACAGTGAAATCTCAATCATCAATTATCCCTGCTGACTGGAAAAAGGGAAACACTGAACCCATCTTAAAAAGGGTAGAAAGGAGGACCATGGGATCTACTGGCCTGTTAGCCTGACCTCTGTGCCTGGGAAGATCATGGTAAAGATCCTCCTAGAAGCTCTGCTAAGGCACACAGAGAACAGGGGGGTGGTTTGAGACAGGCAGCACAGCTCCACCGAGGGCAAGCCTTGACTGACCAACTCAGTGACCTTCTATGGTGGAGTGACTGCAGCAGCAGACAAGAGAAGCACTACAGATGCCATTTACCTGGACTTCTGTAAAGCTTTGTTCATAATCCCCCCCAACATCCTGCTCTTTAAATAGGAGAAAGAGGGATTTGATGGGTGGACTGTTAGATGGATAAGGAATTGGTTGGACAGTCACATCCAGAGGGTAGTGGTCAATGGCTCAGAGACCTGATGGACATCAGAGACAACTGGTGTCGCTCAGGGGTCCCTACTGGGACCAGTGCTATTTAATATCTTTGTTAATGACACAGACAAAAGGATCGAGTGCACCCTCAGCAAACTTGCAGAAGACACCAAGTTGACACAACTGTGGGTGACACATCTGAAGGACGGGATCCATCCAGAGGGACCTGGACAAGATCAAGAAGTGGCCCACGGGAATTTCATGAGATTTAATAATAAGTGCTGGTGCTGCACCTGGGTAGGGGCAACCCCTGGTGTCAATCCAGGCTAGGAGATGAACAGGTTGAGAGCAGCCCTGCTGAGAAGGACTTGGAGGTGCTGGTGGACGAGAGGATGGACATGACCCAGCAATGTGAACCTGCAGCCCAGAAAGCCAAACATGTCCAGGGGTGCATCAAAAGCAACTTTGGCAGCAGGTTGAGGGAGGGGATTCTGCTCCTCTACTCCATTCTCCCACCTGGAGACCCCACCTGCAGTGCTTCATCCAGATCTGGGGTCCCCAGAACAGGAATGACATTGACCTGTTGGAGTGAGTCCAGAGGAGGGACACCAAGTTGATTAGAGGGATTAAATGCCTCTCCTATATGGAAAGGGTGAGAGAATTGGAATTTTTCAGCCTGGAAAAGACGGCCTTGGGGTGACCTAATTGAGACCTTCCAGTATCTGAGGGGAACTTACAAAGAAGATGGAGAAAGACTTTTTATAAGGGCCTGTAGTGACAGGGCAGGTAGGAATGGCTTCAAACTGAAAGAGAGTAGGTTTAGGTTAGATATTAGGAAGAAATTTTTTATTGTGAGGGTGGTGAGAAACTGGAACATATTGGTGGAACAGAGAAGTTGTGTATGCCCCCTCCCTGAAAGTGTCCAAGGCCAAGCTGGATGGAGCTCTAAGCAACCTGGTCTAGTGGGTAGCATCTCTACCCATGGCTAGGGGGTTGGAACTAGATGACCTTTAGGGTCTCTTACAACTAAAGACATTCTATGATTCTATGATTCTCTGATTCTAGTAACCACCAAAATTATAAAAGCAGACTTTTTCCATAATAGTGCAAAAATTTCTGATTTTCATGTTATTTTAATAACTAAATGTGTGATATATGTGATATTCCTTCAGCTATTATAGATACAGCAGAAATATAAAAGCAAACTGTTTCCAATACAGAGCAAGGATGTCTGCCTCCAGTAAGGACTCTCCACCTATTTCTAGCATGAAAGTCTGAAAACAATTGATTAACCAATGTGATATAAATTGTGACTGAAATAAATAGAATAATGCTGTAAGAAATGTGTGTGTGCATCCAGAAGGAAGTAATTACACAAATGTAATTGAACAATCTCCTGAACCAGTCAGAATTTTGCAGCACATCTTTAATTTGTTTTGCTTTCTCTACTAGCTTTTGTATTTCAAAGTAAAAGATGACAGGTTGTTATCTCAAATTCTCTCAAATAAGCTTCTAAATTGGGATACACTGGTTTCTCCCAACAGGAATCCATTTGGTCTAATTGATCTGTGACTCAGTGAACTTTACATCGACACTGGAAATACAGAATATTCATGACCTGGTGTATAAGAACACCAAGAGGAGATACAGAATGATGTTCACAAATCAATTGGACAAGTAATAATACAGTGTTGTTTTTCTCTTTCTTCTTGTTGTTTATTCCTGATGAGTTTTCTGTTAAACCCTAATGGCTTGCTAAGGAAATTTTGAAATAAAGCAACAAATATCAACCACTAAAATAAGGTGAACAAAAATGGCAAATAGTTTAAGGTGCATTTTATTATTTTCTTAAATACTTGTGTCAAAGCAAAATGACTTAGTGTTTATGCAAAATTTAGCTTCAGTATATAGCATGAAAAAAGTTATTCTTGTTTATTTCTCCTAAAACTGAAAGCAGTATTTATGTTACAGGATGTGATTACTTCAATAAATATGTTCTCTATCTAAATAGAAAGATCTGTCCTTTCTTTCACAAAACAGATGCATAGAAATTGGCCTAAAAAAGATTTAATATTTTATGTTTTCTCATTTTGTTTTACTTTCCACAGTCCGTGTAGGAAATACTGCACAATTGTACATACCTAATTCAAGCTCTGGCCTTCCAGTTATGTAAAAAAAATTGAAGAGTTCCGTCATTTTTTCATAATAGCTGCACTAAGGAGTACATTTAACTCTCTGGTTTAGAGATCTGGAGGATGTTCTTCACGTATTTAATTAAAGATATCTTGTTGCAATTTTTATTTAGGAAAGGAAGATGAAGAAATTAGCCACAAGAGAAAAAAACCTTGGAAGGTAAGGGCCTCTTTATCTCATAATTAAATGTTTTCACATATTACAAGTGAGTTCAGAAAAGAGATCGAAATATATCACAGAATCATAGAATAGTCAGGGTTGGAAGGGACCAACCAGTCATCCAGTCCAGCCCCTCTGCCAAGGTGGGTCACCTAGAGCAGCTGACAAAGGAAGGTGTCCAGGTGCATTTGGGATCTCTTCAGAGAAGGAGACTCCACCATCACCATGGGCAGTCTGTTCCAGTGCTCTGCCATCTTCAATGTAAATTTCTTCTTCATGCAGAGGTGAAACTTCTTGTGTTTTAGTTTACAGCCGTTGCTCTGTGTCCTGTCACTGGGCACCAAGATGCAAGTCTGACACCGTCTTCTTGGCATCCCCCTTTGAGATATTTATGTGCATTAATGATATCTCCTCTCAGTCTTCTCTTCTCAAGACTAAGTAGGGCCAACAAGACTTGCTTTTGTATTCATTTTTAATTAAATTATAATTTTGAATTGGCAGGAAATTCATATCTAGTAGGAATTATACAAAGGAAGAGGTAAGATCTAAATGTTAACTTTTAATTAATTTCCTCATTTAAAATCAGCCTAGATTTAAGAGAAATGTGATTATTCAAAAGTTGAGGCATAAATAAACTTCCTCATATTTTAATTTTGGAGAGCTTCACAGAGCTTTAATGAGATGCTTTGTAATTTATGGTGTATTTCCCACTTTCTACAGTGATAATTTCTGATAACTTTGAACAAAGTTTCGGATAAGTTTGGGTTCCCTTTAACTTGTGAAATTGGCTTAATTATAGTGCATACAGAGGCTGCAGCAATGTTGTGCTGCTCCAGCATCCTGGGCAATTCTGAGATGCTCTGAGAAAGAGTCTTTGAGCAACTGATGACTATTCATTGCATTCTTACAGGTGTATGCTTAAGAAAGGCTCACAGAGAGGCACTGAAGCAAAGCCAGAGAAAGAATACACAATTCATGCCTTTGGCTCTAGTCTTTTGGGAAGCTCCCTGGTTTTCAGATTTTGCTTCTCACAACCCTGTGCAAGAACCTCTAGTACCAAAGCTCTCAGGGGTTTGAAAGGCCATGCAGCCAAGTGGACACGACAGATGTGTGGGGGAATGACTGCCTTACAAGCACTTGCCAGGGAGCTGCAGAGAAAGGTGGGATACCTGAGGGTGCCCAATGCCATGACATGGCTCCAAGGCGGTTCAGCTTTCTTAGTTGCTCACAGGCTGGGCATGTGTGGAAAGCCCCATTGTGGGGTACTCACCAGTGGGTCAGTGCCTTCTGAAGGTCTAATGCTCTGCACCCTTGGGAGAAAGCAACGCCTGCTTTGGGCTCATGCTCCTTTGCCATGGGATGCACTGCACCAACCCAGCCAACAACAGTAATGGCAATGACCAGAGCAGCTACAGTGTTATTGGCCTTCACTTGCTGCAGTCAGCCTGACATGCAGGATGGAGTCATCTGCTGATGCAAGTCTTGTTGGAAGCAAAGTTTGAATGTTCTTCTACAGTGGCATCACAATATCTGTCCCGCCATGACCTCTTGTGCTTCCCAGCAAATCTCTGTAAAAAGAGATCCAGCCATCTTAGGAGACAAAGCAGATGCTTTAAAGAACAGCTATTTGCCGCTCGTTTCAGCTGACACCACGTACTGGCGTATTTTAAGTGCAGGGACAGCTCATACTGCTTTAGTTCCTACTTCTCTGACTATGCTGGAGAAAAACACCTGACCATACAGAGACAAGTTTCTACATTGCACCAAGTATTGATTTTTGAAGTGTATCTGGGAGCATTAAAAAAAAAAAACACAAAAAAACCAAAAGAACCCCAAAAAAACCCCACAAAACATACCCAGGTTTACTTCATTTACTGGGAAACCTGTGTTTCAAGTCACAAACATTTTGGTTTGCATTAGCAAGACCACACTGACCAAGGGTATTGCAAAGCTACCCTGGTAGGCTGGAACTAGTGGTAGAGAACAAAGATCTATCCTCTTTTCACTAACAGGAGACACCTTGATACATAAATAATAAAATAGGGAAAAGAGAGACAGTGCACCTCAGGAAAAAATATTTCCATTCATAAATGGAGACGTTCACCTACTCTATGTGAACCAAAATAATCAATATCATAGGTGGCTTGTACCAGGGACCTGCACAGATTTTGCATGAAATGAGCCAGTTATGAAGCATGCTGAAACTGAAATGAGTCAGTGTTAAATAATGCTCTAATTCCTCTTGGCTTGTTTCAGTGACAAATTCTATCTTAAACAGTTAAATGACTACAAGCTCTGAAATTAAATTTCAGAATGAATAATTAAACAGCAATCTCTGATGTCTATGATAAATCACATTCCCTGCTCTAGAAACACTTAGAGTAACAGATACAGGAGTAGATTGGTAACACACTTCTGATTAAATTTAGTCTGCATAGAATGGCTTCTCATATATTTCAGTCACCAGTACACTGAAGTAATTTGTATGTTTTATATAATTTGGTTTCATATTAGCAAACAATAAAATAAAAAGTCTCCAAAATACATTTACATTTGAAAATTAGGTAAATTTGGCTACTTCCCTGGGAAATAGCCAAAAATATAATAATTTAAAACTGAAGTGTATCTTTGGTGAGGTGTGTACTTAGTCTGGAGCTTTTTACTTGAAGAACAAGTTGAAAAGCTTATTAGAAAGCAACGTTTGCATGTTTGCTTTACAGACAGAAGTTGTTTCAGTTTAGGAGAAGCTTTCTTTTCCCCTTGACAAAACTCGAATAATCTACACATAGAAGTTTAAATAAAAGCAGAAGAAGGGTGTAAATCAAGAGTTACCTTTCCACCTGTTCTCCTTTAATTCACCCCTTCAGCTGTGATATGAGAGAATCTGTTTCGAATTCTTCTTTAGTAGATTCAGATCAGGTACTAGAACATGATGTTTCTTCAACAATGACTCCTTACTTTGAAGAGGGGTCTCTTCTGCTTCTACCAACAAAGGTCCTGTAGTTGTGAATATTCCCAGGGCTTGAGAGGCTTTTGATCTTGGAGGCAGGAAGCTATATTCTTGCCCATGTTCAAAAAAATAGGCTGGAAAGTGCTTTACCTTGCTCTAACGTGGAGAGGATTTATCTATAATAGAAAAGTTATTGAGCACTACAGGCACTTTTGCAAGTCAACTAAATAGGTATTTGTGTCATATGAGTAGAATTTTGACATGATTATGCAAAAGGAACTTCAGCCGAAGAGTATAAATTTTAACCTCTCAAAGGAGACTGAGCATCAAAACAAATCGTAAGTAAATTTGAAAAATTATGATTTTAAAAGTTAGAAATGGATGATTAATGCCAATAATTGTTTTCCTCATGTATAAATACTTCATTTCCTTTTTGGAAAACAGCATTTTCAAAACACATTATTTGCAAAACATGGATTCTCACATGCTAGCCACCAAGAAACTTTTCTTCTGGGATGAGAATTTTGCTTTTCATACATCAAAGTTAATTGTTTTATCCTTCCTTTAAGTCACATGGATAACACTTCCAAAAGCCATGGTGACCCACCACAATCCAACAAACATATAACTACCAATTAAATATTTTAAGACTCATGTTACTAGAGCTGCAGTCCTACGACTGCATGCAGTCCCTTTAAAGAGCGAGCAACAAGAGTAGCCTTACAATTAATCTTGTTAAGTTGAATGAAATTTACTAAGAACAGCCACAGAGATTTTCCCTAAAGGTTAATGAGTTACATGTTATGATGGCATTAATGCAAATGTAAAATTTTAGCCAAACCTCTACTTCCTAGTACCATAAAACAGAAAATCTAAAACCTTAAAAATGCCTGAGAAATTTTGTCATTCCAACTACATTTCTTTGAGGTACTCTCTGTAGAAATCATTCCTTTTGCTCCAGCAGTTAGATTCTGTGCAGAATGTCAGGATGAAGGCCTCTTTTCCAACCTTAAAAACCTATAAACCATGAAACATCCCAGAGTGCCAGGTAGTAGATGTTTGGGATAGTGTTTGTGGCTGGAAATGCTCTGAATTGTTTCTTAGAGCAGGGTACTGCATGTTTGTGGCACTAGGTCAACTGAATTTGTGATGTCATTAAAATGTATCCAGTAATTTCTCCTGTGCATTACTATGGATTTAGCATTAGTCAGGAAAAACAAGCAACTGCTTGTCATTGGCTTTGCATGAGAGCTGTATATGATGAATGAAACACAACAGGAGAAACAATCACAAGGTCATGAGTAGAGCCTGTTTCTCATAATCTTCTGGTTTTTGTCCTACATGTTTTCATGAAGCACAGTTTTTTGCTGAACCCATGCTGTAAAACTAAAAAAGCTTCTTTCCAGCAAAAGAGCAGTATTACTCTTGGCCACTTCTCTGGAAACCACATCCCTCTAATAACCTTTCCAATGGACCAGAGTACTGACCCTCTTTCTGTCTTTATTTCTGCTTTTTTAACAAGTACATGTGGTCTTGTGTTTCAGAATAATGTCAAGCCAGCTAGAAATTAAAAGTGAACATTTTTGACTCTGATATTACTGAGATCAGTGGCTTTTTCTGGTTTTGGATTACACCCAGATTCAAGGAGCAGAAGAATCTCATTATGTGATCTATATTTTCAGAAGCTCACCTCTGTACTTTTTTGAAAACAGTAACCAAATTTTCAAAATAGTTTAGTACTTTATCTACTGATCTGTTTAATTAGCCTGACCAAAATATCACAATGGGAGCTTCTGGGTAGAGAAAACGTCTGAAAACAGGCCTTTAAATTCTGATCATATATCAGTATATTTTCCTGCACATCTATTGCAATGAATAACCTATACCATCCCCTTGCTTCTCTAAAGCAGCACATTTGCTCTCACACCTGCTTGAAAATCAGCAAATATTGCTGCCCTCTTCAGCCACTGTAAAGAAAGCAAGAGAGTACTTTGTGTTCTGGTATAACGTTTTAGTGTCAGATTCATAATCTAATAAAATTTTTCCATTTTCAGTGGTTCAATATTGGACCATCTCTTATTTTCCAGTTTTTCAGTGATACACAAATGATACTTTAAACTCTTCCAGCCATTATGCAGATAATACTATTTTATCTATTTTATTCTGTTGTTTCACTTCTGCAAAATATTGGCTCGCATACATGTATAGAATGAGTATGAGTGCCAGGAATTAATTACAAGTTTCCTTTAATTTGAAATTATTACTAGAGCTCGCTTCCTGGCATGGAAATACAAGCGGATTTCAGAAGCAAGGTGAATCATTTATTTCAGGTAGGATAGTAATCCAGATGTGAAATATTTTCAAAGGAAAGGAAAATTTGGTTTCATGGTGACAGTCTGCTGGATCTGGAAGACAAGAATTTTGTGTAACACATTAGATAAGACTTAAACATTGAAAACATATTGGCTGATGTAAAATTATATAACATCTTGAAAGCATAAAACCATTTATCAACAAAGGGCTGCAAAGCTCCAGGAACTCCCAGTGAATCCAGACTTATCCTCTCAAAGACAGCAGTGACAGAGCTGATACAGAACCATTATATCCAGGAAAACTTAAATAGAAATGTGAACTGTAATATGTGCAATGCAGACATTCTAGAAAGCAGCAGTGTGAGCAGATAGTCAGGGCAGAAAACACTGGAGACTACAGTCTAATCTACACTTTAAGCCAAAATGGCTCATAGGGTTAGAGAAGTTAAAGCTCTCTAGTTTTACAGCCAAAAATGCATAAGAGAGCGGTATTACAAATATCACATTAGCCATCTCTTGCTTGTTAAACTGATGAGTCACACTTCAATTCAGGCTTCAAAATGAGCCCAGAAAAAAAAAATTTTATGTACTTCCTTGACACTGAAAGGCCAGGTTGTATTAATTAATGTACCAGTTTGTAAAAAAGCTGCAAAAGGCTGTTATTCCACTTAGACGTTGGAGACATAGACAGATGTTCAAGCACCAAGTAGTTTCACCTTCATTTGTTGCCAAAGTTAAATTTCTTTACAGTTAAATTTTTATGCATTTTTTTTTTTCCATTCATGATCATTTTTCTGTGGTATTTTTGTTTTAGTTTACATCAGCAGAAAAACCTGCATAGTGTTTGTTTATCTAATAAATGCAAAACCTAAGCAACAAACTGAGTTTCAGGTTTCTATTCAATATAGTTCAACAGAAGCATGTGCTTATCCTCAGAAAATTAAATCTCTAGCTTTCTTTTGCTATGTAGTCTGTCTTGTGTCTTAGAAAACAGGTGTTCATTGCTACCCGTGTGCTTCTGAAAATAAAATGATTAATAGAATTATTTTATTTGTCGATCAGCATTAAACTAGAACCACCATCGTTCCAATTAAAGAGGGCAAGACTCCCTGTGCACATAGCACAGCATCCTGCACTTCCACATGTGCCATGCCCAGTATTCTGGGCATAGTGAAGGCCACCCTTCCTGGAAAATTACATGGGCAGAAGCATCCACATGAACAAAGGAGAAGAACATCTTCTCTTCTCAAGGAGTAACTAATCAATATCTACAGAAGGTGATTCATTGGCCTGAATGTAATCCCTGGAATTCTGCTTGCAAGGTATTAAGGAGTATATGTACTTATACATGGTAATAATTGAAGACTATCAGTGATTTTCAAGTTAGTAAGTTTGATTTGCTAAGAGCACAGCTAAGACATAATCCAGATAATGAAGGTCTGAAAACGTAGTTGGTCCCTTCCACAAAATCAGTAGCTATGATCTTTCAGTCAATCTGTTGCTTTGGTTGTGTTTACTTGAGCAGCATCTGTTTCCTGAATTCTGTAATTGACAAAGAACTAGGACAACCCATAAATTTATAAAACTTTCAGGAACTGCCACAGAGCCAACAATTATCCAAAGCACATTAAAAAGCCAAGTTGCGACATACCAATAAACACAGGGCTACATAGAACAATGATACAGCAATTATGATTTACACTAAAAATAAATATCTCCCAACGGTCCTGCTGTGTCCTCTTCAGGTCTTCAGGCAACTTTCCAGCTCTCAAGCTTCTTATATAAAGCAAAATTTCCTAAAACAAATAAGCTAAATGGAAGCAGTCTGTCAAGGCCAGCAAACTCATGATTCACAGACACATCTCACGCACCACTGGAAAAGCAACCCTTCTGCCTTGTATCTCTAACAAGTCAATATTGTCCCTTGTTTTTTGCTACATAACGTCCTATGATTTGGCATAATTGCCCTCTCTAGAAGGACTTCTGAGGGATTCTTCAGAAGCAAGGCTTTAAAGCTTTCTTTCTGCAGGCTCCAGAAGTCACTCACAATATCTATCTGTGCCTAATAGCATTTTCAGCTAACCCATTAATGACTGACATGATTCAATTTTTTTAGTACAAACGTGATAATCTGGTTCAATTTACGACTAACATTTCAGCAAGTAAAGAAGCACTTTTTCTTCTGACTTGTTAGAAGAAATCTACAGAAGTGAACTCTCTAGGTGGTGCCATATTCCTGTAAATCTGAAGACAAGCTCGGGTGGCTAGTGGCGTTACCTATCACAAAGACATTAATCTTGTCCCATTTAGGCAAATCGGAGTCTGATAAATTAGCAGAAGTTCATGTGTGACATAAAATGTACCACCCATGCTCGTAAAGAAAAGCTGGTCTAAGACTTTACCCTTACTTTGTAGTCACAGGCCAATGAGTTTTTGCCTGCACTTATTTTAGAAAAGGTAAGAACTCGCAAAGCCTTACCCTTCTTGTGCTCTGGGGAAACCAGATTTATCTTCTAATTGAACACAAGATGGCAGAGCTTCCCAATGGAACTAGCACAACTCTTAGAAAGTTTGGGTTATGCCTCCTTTCCTATTTTAAAGGTTTGACATCCACCCCTGCAATGACTCATGGGAACGTCAGTGTCTTCTAGAGACTTACTGGGAAATCAGAATTTTGCTGCCATGTCTGACCATCTAAGATAAAGCAAATTGTATTATAAGCCAAATTCTCACCCTCTCATCCATTCTGACTAGATGTCAGAGCTTCTTTCATCAACTCATCCAGCTGGCAATTTAGATGGATTAATTAACAGCAAAGAAAGATGAATTTTTCTAGTTTTTAATGTAATATTTTTAATTTTTTTAAATTGTTCAATTCACCTCTAAGATTTCTTTTAAAAAGTTCCTGGTTTATTTATTTTAATTATGCAATATAATTCCTTTGGTTGCAGTGGTACATAAACTCTTTGAGACAGCAGCAAGTACAATCTAGGTGAATCAAGATTTTACCCCTAATGGTCTGATAAAAGGAAAGGCATCTTTTCTCAGTGAGCAGTTTGCTCATCTTAGAAATACCACTGTGTGAAACAATGAGAGGCTTACTAATGCAGAACATTGTGAGAATGGAATATTATTATATCAGCCAAAGTATGTGTGACAAAAGAAGTTGAATGATTCAGTCAGAAAACCACATGGTGACAGTAATTTTACTTTAAGATGAGCAAATTGGCTCCATTCTCTGAACACCTACCACTCATTATTTCAGATAGATCATATTCTAATTTGATATATTTTAGTGTTAATTCTTTTCATCCCAGATGATATTTTAATAATTATTAAGATTGAATAATTTTTTCAAAAAGCCTAAGATATCCCTGATGGTACTCAGCTTTAGATGTCATTGGAGTAAAAAGATCACATCATTGCAGATCCTTTTCAAGCAGAGGATGCAAAACTGACAATAAGAAAGAAAAGTATGTTGCATAGGCAAATTTCCAAGATTATGTTCATTAAATTAATCACTAGGATAATTTACTCAGACTTGAATGAGATCAAGATAAAATTTTTAGTTAAAATTTATCGGATATTTCAAGCTAAAAAATGTGATGCTGTAAGAGAAAAATCTTTTAACATGTACGAGAATGATATAGAAGAAAATATTATATCTTGATTCTTAAATTGTACTTCTCTACATGAAAATCATAGTATGTAGGGCTTATTTTTACCAGTCAGCATAAATATTGAAACGAACTAATCACATAGAAGACAAAAAAAAGGGAAGCTTGCACAATATATATACATTTTTAATACAAATTAATGGAAACACTTCACCATGCTTAAGAATTTAAAAGATTACTCACTCATAAATATTTATATGATGTTACAAAAGTCAAAGAATACCGTTCACTATGACAAAGCAATTTTTACCAAAGGGTGAATATTTTTATTCCCTTTACCTACCAATATTTTCTTGTTCTTAACTTTCAAGTTAGTTTGTTGCTATAGCTATCAAAAGTTGAAAAAATAAATTACTTTACTTTGCTTTGATCTGATCTCTGAGCACAGGTTATCAGTAGCTAATGACAACATGAACATGAGGAACCACTGTGTAATTCAGAAAGTTTGGGTTTGTGACCTTGGTATGGAGATTGAGAAACTGAGATGCCAATTCAAACCTTCCTAGAATCCTTTCAACAACGTGTCTGGATTAGCTGGTCACTCTTGTTTGCTAGAGGGAAGATTTCATCACAGTAAGAAACAGTTGGCCTGTTCTGACTGTGAGTGACAGTATCTTAGTGATCACCTTGTCCTTCTCCATAACAGGAACTGAATTCAGAGACTAAACGAGCAAAGAAATGTTATAAATGCTTTTCCTTCTTACAAATTCAAAGACTAGGTTCAATTCAGCAGTGTAAATGGGTAGTTTATATGCTTTTTCTTTTTTATTCTTTCAATTGCTTCCTTTCCTTTTTTTTTTCTTTTTTTTTGAGGGACATGTTTGAGAAAACCATTTATTTTAACCCAATTTAAGATAATGTGAGTTAACTCTGCAGCAAAGCTTCAAACCCATAGTTGACTCATCTAGGAACACAATTTTCCAGTACAAGAAAAGAAAGAGTACTATGAATCTCCAGAAGCATTTAAATTTGGTCCAGTATCAATAAAATCAAGGTCATTACAGGATTAAACTAAGTAAGTGGTTTTTAAGTTTTTTTTAGCATGACTGTATTTGGTGGCAGTCTTTTCATCAGTATTATTATAGCATGTAGGCCTGTCCAGAAACATACTCAAAGAATAAATACAGGTAAAACAGCTTGGGCAGAGATTTTTTAATACTTTATGCAAACCAAGCCATAGATATTTTATAAGTATATTCCCATCACGTGTCCAGTAAATTTTACAGGAAATGCAGTATTTACGTAATTTAAATTATTTTAGCAATAATAAGAGAAAAAAGTAATGAGACTGCATGTACTGGTTTTGTCTGGTGTAGAGTTAATTTTCTCCATAGTAGCAGGTATGGGGTTATGTTTTGAATTTGTATTGGAAATAGTGTTGATAATTCAGGGATGTTTTCATTATTACTGAGCCCTTCCTGCTTCTTACCCCTCCCCACCAGCGAGGAGGCTGAGAGGGGACACATTTGGGACAGCCGATCCCAGCTGACCAAAGGGATATCCCACACCGTGGTGTCATGCTCAGCATATAAACCTGGGGAAGAAGGAAGAAAGAGGGGGGAGTGTTCTCACTGATGCCATTTGTTTTCCCAAGGCACCCTTAGGGAGCAGCCCTGCTTTCCTGAGGATGGCTGAGCACCTGCCTGCCATTGGGGCATTGTGAATGAAATCCACTCTTTTACTTTACCTGTTAAATTTTCCTCATCTCAACCCATGAGTTTTCTCACTTTTGCTCTTCTGAGTCTGCACCAGAGAGAGGAGGGAAATTGAGCAAGTAAATGTGTGGGGCTTAGTAAACAGCTGGGGTTAAACCACAGCACTGGGAAGCTCCATATCAACAAATACAAAAAGCTTGTATATAGGACTGACATATTTAAAGATATCTAACTTATTAATCAGAATTTATACTAATCAGATTTCTTCACTTGGAAGTAAAATAAATAAATGAATTGTTTCATAACTGTAGAATCCTGGTGTTGCAAATGGATGTGGGTGTTTAGCTAAGCCCCTGCCTTTTGCCCAGGCCTCTGGCAGCAGGCGGTAGCTTTATTGGGGTGGCCAGCACCTCAAGACCCACTTTTGTTCGCAAGTTCTTTAATAATGGCTAATTCGGTCTATTATAGAATGAATTATTTATTGAATAGACACAAACCAAACAGACATAAGACTTAAAACAAACTATATACTACACAGGAATAAGAATAAAAAGAAACTACTAGTAGATATATACAGCGCGAGGTTCAAGGTACCATCAATTTTACAGCTAGTGAAGAAATAATGTAACTTAGGATCCAATGTATCTTACCATCCAATTGTTGGTGGGGCACACATCGAGATCCTTTCCCTCAGTTCCCGAGAAAGTAACCGCAGAATCTGCATCCAAACTCCGAGGAGAAGTCCCCCACGCTCTCAGGGTGTGTGTGCAGAAGGCTTCTGCCTCCGTGATAACGCCTGTGTCTTTTATAGTTTGTAAAACAGTGTCTCTTAGTCAAGAATATCTCTGTTATCTCTTTCCACATCTGCTCTCCAGACTACAATGTTGATTCTTAGCTGGTGCTTGAGCCCTTTTGGTGCCAGAGAAGACCCCTTGCTGGGCCTTTCAGCCCCTTGGTTATCTTTTCCATATCTGCATCAACTATCAGTGGTAGAGAGGGGGAGGATATGTCCTGCCACACCTGGACTTATAAAGGAAAAAGTCTGGTGAATAGACAAATACATTATTTTATTGGTGGGCTTAAGATACAAATAAGAACCTAAAGTGAATTTCCATACTCGTAAAGCTCATTTCATGAACTCCACAGTGTAGTCCGTGTGACAGCTAACTTAAGAACTGGAATCTGTGATCCTTCAGCGAGGCAACCATGTTGAGTGTACGGCTAGCAAACATGATAGAAAATAGATCTAAACTACAGACTACTTGTACAGAGGTTCAAAAATAAGACTTAAGGCTCAAAATATCTTCAAAATACCGGGATAGACACTTTTTTGCTGTCCGAGCAAAGTATATCCAAAAGCAGCATGGATGCTGATACCCAGACAAGATATTTCTCTGAGAAAGCCCTATACTCCTTAAATGGCACATGGAATATCCAATTTATATGCCACATGAAATACTAATATTTTGGAGAAAATCTAAACCCTTACCTCTCTGTTACTGAGATATTTCATTTCAAGCAGCACTCACTTTTTCTTTCTGATCCACACATTTTCACCTTCATTTACGCCAGGTTTTGAAACTGCATTAGATTACCTAGCAGTTCCCAGAGAGGGTTTTCTGTTATAACTGCAGGACAAATGAAAATGGGGCCTTTCTATTAAAGTGTCTTCACAAATGAAGGAGACAAAATAAATCTCATTGCACCAATAAATAAATATAAAACCTATCCTGTAAAAGATAATAAATAAATTCTCTGTTATATTACATAGAAAACTGCTTAGAGAAAACCATTGCAAGAGTTAAACAATAAGGACGTACAGAATAAGCATATCATTAGAACATTTCTACAATACTTGAATGAAAAAATAAGTGGGCCATCTTTCTTTTTCTTCATTTACAATTGTAATTAAGAGATTTTTCCACTTGTGTCTTAGGTCTGAGGTGGTAATATATATTTTGGACTACTTCAGAAAAAGCAGACCTACAGTGGCTTTTATTAAGTATATCATATCCTCTTAGTCTAAATTTTGTCTCTCAATAATTCTGTGGTTTGTATTTTTATTACCTTTTTTTTCTTTTAGACCACACAGGCTCTGTCCTAGTATTAATGGAAACTTTATGTGCTTGAGAGCTGGGTTGCATGGGCTGCACGAGGGTCTTCACAGTCTTTTGCAGCCTGCAGGGGTCATCATTTCTGTTAAGTTCTTTAAGCCATCAAGACTGTATTATTTGTTCTCCAAATCAATGCAAACCACCTTCTTCAGATTGTATTCTAAATACAGAACTAAAATTTCCACAATTATAATTCACTCAAGATCTTGACTTCCTACTCCTATGATGATGTCCTTAAGGACACACATTTTTAGGAGGAAAACTGCCTGAATAGCAAACAATTAGCTTGTCAATTTCTGGAGGGGAAGCTGCTTATTATCTGAAGAAGTAGATACAATAAAAGTGGAAGAGTTTGGCCTACTCCTTTGGATAAAAAATTAACCCTATCGAATATTTTATTTTCACAGATATGCTGACCACAACTACATTAAGAAAACTCGTAAGTGATACTGCATGCATTAAACTCCTACAAGCAGTGGCTTAGATCTAAGCCAAAACTAATCCTGACTGTAGCTCTATTATTAGATTCCTATGTTGATAGGACAGTTTGCACTGCACTGGCTATCATAATTTCGGGAATGAATGTGAAAACTTTTCTGCCTATAAAAATGTCTTTCACTTGCATAATTAGTGACCTTTAAAATGAAAGTTTTATTCTAATACAGAAGTGAAATCTAAAACTCAGGCCACCAGGAGTATCTGTGTAGACTAAATGGGAGTGGTAATTGGAGAGTGATTGCACAGCTGCTGAATAGGGCTCCTTGTTTCTTTGAAATGGAAATATAATGTACTATGTCAATTACATTACAATTACAAAGAGAGGACAAGTGATAATCCTAGCATTTGGCTGTTAGTGTTCATTTGAAAGACTCCCTTTTCCCACTGGAAATTGTAATATGCTTGAGTGTGCATAGGAATATGTTCTGTGGGTGACAAATGGCTGAAGCAGTGTGAGGATTTCTAGCACAGCTACCTCTACCTTTCTATATGTACACATACACACACACACGTACACAGACACACAGACACAAATTCTACATTTGTTAGCAGTAGAGATGACAATAAAAATCATTTGGAATTTATCAATAAAGCTAACAAAGTATCCCGCTGGGAAGGCTACGTTCAAAGGATTATTTCCTCTCTAACATGAGCTTTTTTTTAAAAATCTTCCCAGAGCCTGGTACTGTTGAAACCCATTCAAAGGCCTTAGAGAAAACAGGTAGGAAATTAATTTGTTGGAATAGATACATCCAAATGACATCTGAATCACTGCTTTTCATCACCTCATTTCTACCGGGGTAAAAGAATTCACATTGCTGAATTACTAATGAGAAAAAATCTGTAAAGACCAGTGTCTGTATATGTCTCTATGCAACACAACAGAGATAGGGCTAAGATATATGTTGTTTCTTACCTTTAAAACAGGCAGAATACTTGAACAATTTGGTCTGGGTGTCTTCTACTACAGGCAGACCTTCTGAAAGCAAGTTCATGAGCTATTTATGAGTATATAGCAGTTATTCACACAGTAGAAAAGCAAGACTGAAATGATATAAGGCTAACCATCAATTTCTTCAAGACCCCAACAAAGGCATTTGAGCAATGATTGTTGGAGAGTGATGGCGGAGGGGTCAGCAGGCAAGTGTTGTCTTCCATCAGTCATTGGAAATTGCTTATCTTGAAAACCTGAACTAACCCTCCAACTCGGCTTTTTTTCTTCCCCTCATGATTTTATACCTTTCTTTCACTCTGATTTTCCTGAGTTTCTGGCTTACTAATACTAGCTCAATAAGCACTTGTGTCTTTTTGTTTCCATCTGTCACATCTTTAGCCTATAAATTCACTTTCAGCTCAAGAATATTTTCTTCTTCTGAAACTCTGGGTAAAAGTCACCAAACTGAGCTTCACCAAAGAGGGTCTCACTCCTGGACAGTTGAACCCTGGGTTGTCAGCTGCAAAATGGAGCAGCCAGGCTTTGGACAGTGCCCATGTTTGTTCCAGTCCTGATGTGAGTTTACTGAGCTTCAGGGAACTTATACTGCTGAAAGTTATTAACACAAATACTGCATATTTGCCTACGCCCTCTGTTATAGAGATAAGATTTTTGGAGGTTACTGAGTGGGTACTTTTTTATATCTACCGTGCTTCTGCTGTAGAGAAAACTAAAAATTTACCCACTGTGTTAAACTATAATATGATCTATGTCTACCTGCAGAAATGAAAATGTTGTATGAATCCCATGAAAACTGTTAGCCTGTTAGAAGCAGGTGTCCTCAATTCTAATCTGTAATAGTGAACAAGGTAGACAGAAAGTTCACATGCAGTACAGAGCTTACATCTCTATTAGATGTATTGATTCCGTGTATAAACAATGGGTTACACCATGCACTTGTTTTTCATTTCTGCAGTGCAGCAGAAGTTAATTTGAATTTAGCAGAAAAACAGGAAACAAAAGTATGCTGGTTCAGTGAATCACTTGAAGGATATAAATATATTCTTTAAAAAGTACATATGGTTTTCAGATGACAGAAATGTCCAGGAAAAAGACTTACTGGTGTAAGTGAGACAGCACCAGCTGCATCAGAGCCCTGTAGCTAGAAAGTAACATTTGGATCAGCATAATTTATAAAGAAAAAAATGACTTGAACATTAGACAGATTTTCTGGTTCTGTAAACAGGGATATAGAGCAATACTGAAATCAGAAATGTATGTGCTTTAGTTTGTCCTGGAATACAATATCATGCATAGGAATGGATTCTGAAATTAGGATTACTATAATTACAGAATGTTTGTCTCACATAATGTACACTGTGCTTTGTATCTCTTCTTCCGTTGCTACTAAACTCAACTGGAATTTTTGGAGAATGTCTTTCTGAAGGTGAGGCATTGACTGCCATTGAGGGTTTATTTCTTATGGCTCACTTCTACAGAAATAATTTGCCCAAACAGAATCAAAGTATAGTTTGGGATTCAAATATTTTGTCTTCTTAAACTGGAACAGAACAGAAATATTAAAGTGTAATAATTTGAGAGAATTCTACAGAGGTGGGACAGCTCTGCAGAGCTCTATAGCCCCACTGTGCAGGGGCACCCATGCCAACAGCACACAGGCGAGAGCAGCCAAGCACAAATCAAGCACTCATGAGCAATGACTGGGTATTATCTTGCATGAGAAGATGCAGTATTTGAGAGAAAAAGAAAAAGATTTGGGAGCTCAGAAGGATCTATGCCCCCAGTGCCTGAGAGACCCAATCCAACTGTTGGGCACGTGAAGACGAAACAGCCGAGACGCGGAGGTTACCTGCGTGCATTCCTGCAGCACATGGCACCCTTGGAAGGCTGCTTTCTGTTAGACTCGGCACTGCAGGAAGACCAGTAGGAAAATAAAAGAGGTTTTCAGGACAGGTACAAAGTTTGTTTGAAGATTGGATAATTTGCTTAGCAATCCCATTCTGTTTTACTAAAGGAGCAACAAGATGCAGTTGCTGGAAGTCAAAGTCAAGCAAACCCAGGTTAGAAACATGATTATCAATTGACATAACTTCTCCAGAGACACAGTCATTCATCTGATGCATGAAAGCTTGAAATAGCATTTAGATTCACTCCACCTACCACCTCAGTAACTCAAGTGCCTATTTCAGGAGTTTTATAGTAAGTACAAAAGAATAACTGTCTTCAAGGGACTATTGAAATTTTAGAAAGCCTGAATCACTGAAGGTTTTTCTTAATTTATCATGAATTCCTAAATTGGGAAAACCTCAGATTTTTAAAATTCAGTGAGATAAATCAGGGTTTCACTCTCACAAGTTAACTTGCACAACTAGCTGAATACAGTAAAGAAAAAAATAAAGCTGGAAATCAGGAAGCAAATGAGTATGAAGAAAAATCAGACAAAAAAAGAGAAGAAATATATTTTTTGAAAGCTCGCAGATATCACCACCCTATAAAAACCTGTCTCAGGGAAAATGATACTGATTACTCTTGGGTATCAGTGGACTCTGGAATGGAAAGCTATTCAAGGGGTGCAATACATGGATACAGTTCAACGGCTACAATATATAGGCAAATAGGTAACCTGAAATGCATTACTTAATAAAAACCTGTAGAAACTATTACTTTTCTGCAGATATGTGAAAAACAATTTTTGCTATCTTTGCACTAAAGATGACCTATAAGATGCCAATTGTTTTCAATGTGTGTGAGTAATAATGGAGTAAGGACTGCTCATTTTAAATGAGGTTGTCAAAATAAGTTCCTGAGCAAGTTAAAAGATCAGATCATTGAGAGAATCCAGGATCTGTGGCATCAAATACAGCCTGGACACCAAGACATATCAGAGAATACGGAATGCAAGCAATGAAAATGTAGACTTGCAAAATTGATGCTGAGTTCCTACACAGTAACAAAGTTGATATCTATTAAGGTAGAAGCAAAATGGAAGTAGGATCTACTTAGAACGCATTCACAGTTATTCTGCACATCAGTCTCTTTAGCACAAATTTAAAAACTGAAACCTAACAATTTCTCCAGCACTGATATTCTGTCACTGAAGAGGTAGTCTGTCAAAAGCAAAATGAAGCTCTGTTCTCACCACCTGTAGGAAGGAAAGGGAATTAAGTAGAGAACCAAATCAAATGGACATGAAAATCAATTAAGATATCAGAAGTCTAAAAGAAGTATCGAAAATACACGTACTGCACTGCATAGGCAAAGGAAAAATATAGACAGAAGGGAGATCCCAATTTTACAGTGCTGGAATATATTAATACACCGGCACGCTGACCAGGCTGGGGGGGCCGCAGCTTGGTCTGGAATGTCCAACACAAAGGTAGAACACCCCGTGGCACCTCGGTGCCTCGCTTGCCAGCCTCCCAGCCCGTGCGGTGGAGGGCACGAAACCTAGCATGACTGGGGCTTGTAGACAGCCCAGGCGTGGCCAGAAACAAATGAGCAGAGGAGGCCCTTCGACCGATGTTCCAAGGGTTTATTGGAGAAGCTCCCTCGAAGGGGACCGGATGCGAAGAGGAGAAGACAAGAGACTGAGGGGCTTTTTAAAGGGATACAGGGAAGCGGGCAGGGATGGCGTAGGTCCCTACCTATTGGCACAGGCGAGAGGTGGGACAGGTCAGGATACCTTTCATTAGGGGATACAAAGGGTGTCTGTCAACTGTAGACCGAACCGCCCCTCAGGAGTCCTAGGAATGCAAAGGCAGAAGGCATCTTCACAGAAAGAGGTTTTTACTCTTTGGTACCAGCCCACCAAACCTCTTTTTCTGGGCTCTGTGGCCCCCTGGTTGGTTCATTCACCACAATACTGGAAGATGAAATAATTCTTCTGAGAGAGATAAAGCATGCTGTAAACCCCTGGTCATTTCACTTATGTAAGTCCTTGAAAATAAGCAGCTTTCAAAAGGTATTGGTCTAGCTGTGGAGGTGACAAGAATGGTGGATAGCAATGCTGAGTCACAGACTTGTGTATTTCACCATTTCATCTCTAGTTTTAAAGACAGACTCACCTTACCTGAAAAGTTATTATGAGGTTTTGCACTACTAAGCATATAAATATTTGCACAACTCTGAAGAGGATAACATGTACATAAATTCAAATACAAAATGGATAAAACTAACTGGTGTATAATTGATATTTCTATCAGTGTAATTACCTTAGTAGAATTTGCTGTGTGTGATGGGTTGAACCTGACGGGATGCCAGATGCCCACAAAAGCCACTCTATCACTCCTCATCTTGACAGAAGACAAAGATAAAAAAAGACTTTTGGGTTAAGACAAGGACAGGGAGAGTTCATTCAGTAGTTGCCATCCTCAGCAGAACAGACTTGACTTGGGGGGAAAAAAAAGGGTAGGATAATGAAGAAAAACCCCAAATCTTAAAAACGTGTTATCTCACTCCCTCCCTTGTTCCTGGGCCTAATTTTACTCCTGATTTTTTTCTACTACCTTCTCCTCCCCCGTGGTGCAGGGGGATAGGGAGTGGGGGGCTACAGACAGTTCATCACATGTTGTTTCTGCAGCTCCTTTCCCCTCCGGGGGAGGACTCTTTACACTGCTCCAGCGTGGGGTCCCTCTCACGGGAGACAGTCCTCCACAAACTTCTCCAGTGTGAGTCCTTCCCACAGGTTGCTGTTCTGCTGCTACTCCAGTGTGGGTCCCTTCCACAGGGTGCAGTCCTTCAGGAAAAGACTGCTGCAGTGTTGGTCCCTCATAGGATCACAAGTCCTGCCAGCAAACCTGTTCCAGTGTGGGCTCCTCTTTTTAAAGTTCCACAGACCTTGCCAGAAGCCTGCTGCAGATTGAGCTTCTGCTAGGGTGACATCCTCCTCTGGGCATCCATCTGCTCCACTGTGGACTTCTATGGGCTACATGGACTGGGGGACAGCCTGCCTCACCACTGTCCTCACCAGAGCGTACGGGGAATCTCTGCTCCGGTACCTGGAGCACCTCTTCCCTGTACTTTTTCAGTGACCTTGGTGTCTGCAGAGCTTTCTCTCACGTAGTCTCACTCCTCACTGGCTGCAGTTGCATGCACAGGTGGGTTTTTTCACCTTTTTGAGTACATTACTCCAGAGACACTATCACCGTTGATGACGGACCTAGCCTTGGCCAGTGGCACATCCGTCTTGGAATTGGCTGGCGTTGGATCTATTGGATATGGGGAAAGCTTCCAGCAGCTTCTCTCAGAAGACAACCCTGTAATCACCAGCTACCAAAACCTTGCCACACAAACACAGTACAGTAAATAAGAACCCGATACTACATACCCTCAAAAGTTACACTGTGCAGCTTTAGCTGATACCACATTTCAGAGTGTATTACATTGTATGTACACTACTGCAAAGAGCTCAGTGGCAGCCTGAACTGCCCACGTGACTGACTTTTCTCCCCATTTGTTCTCACAGCAGTTTTAGGGGCTGTTACAGCGTCAGATTCTTCTTCTTATACCAAGTAAGAAATAATTAGACTTGCAAAGCCATAAAGACAAATTTTGACTTGTCATGGCAAACCTACACAATCTCAGGCAGAGTTCTTACAATGTGTTCACTTGTGATGCACATCTGCAGATTCAGGGAGCTGCCTCTACAGTCACAGGAGAATGTTTGATTGTATGGTACAGCTCCTTTACTGCTACCTATACTGACCTGGCAAACACTTGGGATGCAGCTCTGAATTTGGGGAAACTTCATTGTCTTGATCTGTGATTGCCTTAGTTTCTCACACTGCCAGTATGATGCAGGGTACTGGTAATCACAATGCACTTCCCTAATGCACTGTAGGACTCACAATGAAATTTTGTGTCAATTTATACTGAATGCAAAAATACTGACCTTTTGGAAAATCCATTCTAAAAAGTTCTCCTGGTTTTATGATTTAGCGGATAATATACATGAGAGTCTAACTCCTAGAAACTGTTCCTTGTGATTTCTTCTTTTTCCTGGTGTTGCTTGTTTAAGATTTGTACTTAATGTTAGTTTGCTCAGATCGCTGCAAATCTGCCACTGGTATTGTGTATCAGTCACTTAAATGCCTCCAATTTCTCCATAGATGGTAGGTTTTCATTTGCCAGCAAAATTTCAAACAGGATTTTTTCTAAATTGCAGCTTCAGAAAGATGCTGTGTCATGCAAAAAACGTTGAACGCTATATTGATAAGAATAAAATTTAGTTTTAGAGGAGAGCAAAGAAAAATTTACACTGTCTACATATTGCGGTGTTAATATGTGTATTCTCTCTGAGCACATTTTCATTAACACATGAAAAAATACAACAAATATACACATTATCGTAAATGTTAATTACTTCTGGCATAGTAGTACCAAGGTGCCACACGTGAAGTGTCCTAAGTGCTTATTAAACAAAAGCTAGGTTTTCACAGACCTACCTTTTGAAATAATTTGCTAGACAAGCACACTTGTAACCGTGGAAGAGAGTGTCCCTACATCTTAAAACCCTACAAATGATTCAAGGTTAAAGACCCTTTCTGGGTGAGCTTGAACTCATACATGGGGTCAGAGGCAGAAATTCTCACCTGCAAGAAGGTTAGGTGAAATTTCTTTTAAACTACCTGTAACTAACTGAGCCTATGAATGCTCCTCAGTGTTATATATCAGCTAATGTACTATTTTTTTTCTCATCTTCTGTGCATGAGTTAAGATGGTGGAGTGGGAAAACTTTTTTATCCCGGGAAGCTTGAGGATCTCCCCATGCTCCCTGTAGACTCCTCCAGCAAGGCTCATCCCAAGACATGCCTTGGCAGCTGGGACTGTCCCTTCAAAACAGACAGAAAGCCCTAATTCATCTAAATTTAGAAACTAACCAAGTGCCATCTCGTATGGTATTGATTTCCATGTAGTCAATGGGCACTCTGTCTTTGAGATGTGGCTCAGAAACTCAGGTGGAGAGAGGAGTGAGGAGCTCTGTAGGGAGAGAGGAAGCACATACATGCCCCTGCCCTCCCTGAGCTCTGTCATTCACCTGCACCAAATGTCTTCTCCTGCTTCCCCCAGCAGCTGAGGAGTTCAGCAAGGATCAAAATGAAATGTGTGTGCGGGTTATTCCTTATATATATCAAAAAAGAATTTTTCACCCTCTTAAAAATTACTGTATCCATCCTCACAGTGAAAGAATTGCTTTGAGAATTAAAAATCCAGTTAGCTAAGGACAGAGAAATGATACCAATCATAGATGTGGCCGGATGAGAAGCAATGGCAGTACAAGGTGATGTTCAGCAGCCTGGTAAAGAAATCCTCCAGTTAGCTTGTGCTTGTAGTTAAATAATTTGGAGTAGTTATAATCTTAAGGATGGTTAAATAATTAGCAAGCCTGTAAAATCAGAATGTTAAATATGATATTATTTTATGAAATGCTGTACCATATGGCTCTGAGTATGTGGAATCAGATTTGCAGTGCATATACACATACAGAACACAGACATGAGCGTAATACTCAACATGCATATGGAGTGCTTCCCAGTCAGATGTCTCCACTAGACTTCATTAATTTAAGAAGATCTTGCTGAAATTATACCATGTTCATCAGGTTAGAAAGAGAAAAATAAACATTCATGATTGCTTGATTATTTGAGTGTAGGGTGTCAGTTTGCTGATACAGACTTTCAGTCATAACAATTAATCTTCCAGGAAAAATTTCCTTTTACTTATTTAAGAAGTTTATAATTTGGGTTTGAAAAATAAGTAACTTCATGCTTCAGGTATAACAATATATTGAGATTTCTTATCCTCTCCTCACATAGGGAAATGAGTTATTATCAGACCTGGTGCACCCAATATACACTCAAAGTCTACTTCTGCCAAGTTGTAAGGAGAACTTCTCTGCTATCATTAGGTTTTGACTTTAAAACTTAGAATTGATTCATTCCTGCTGAAGATGACTGACAATGTTAGAATGGATGGCAAATGTCTCACAAGAAATAATTTTTATGCAAACCTCATCATTAGTTTACCTAGTTACCACATTTTTGATATGACACCACAGGAAACTGATATGAAAAGTAAAGCCATAGCCTTTGTCTGTGTACTGACAGCAATTTACCTAACCAAAATTATTAATAGCATTTTAGCATCTGGAATAAGAAACTTTAAAGCCAGACTAGATGTATTTTCCATTCTTAGTGATTATCATAAAATATTTTTATACAGAAAAGAAAAACAGCCATTTGTACAACAAAAAAGTAAATCCACACTTCTTCAAGTACATTTTCCCTTTGCCACTGATTTTGTCTGAATCATTTCCTTAAAAATTTCAAATATAATTTTCCTTTCAAGTTGTCAAAAATAATATGCATAAGAATAAACTGGTGTCAGCAATGCACAATCAACCTAGTAGCTGATAACTGTGGCATCACATAATTGTATCACTTGCTGTGAATAAAAGTTATTTAGGCAATGTCACCCTTCTTGATGCTGAAAGTGATGAAGAAAAATCCAAAACAAAGCTCTTCATTTGTTCCTGTGTTTATATGTATCTATATATGCGTGTGCAGTATGTATATAAATATATATAACTTGTTGCATGGATGAGGAAGTGTAAGACATTCGCTCTGCTTCCAAATTTAAAGAACATTTTACGAAACAAAGGTCTGAGGAATAAAATAATTGTGGTATGTGTGAATACTCTGGTACAGGGCATTGGATCCAGCATCGCTGGCAGATTGGTGCAAGCAGAAACAAACAAGCAGTTGGTTATGCTGACAATCTTTCTCTAATGTGACTACTTTGTCTGCCTGTTTGCATTTGGCTGTGTGGTGCTCAGATCACAGCAGTGACAATCAGGACTATGTGTCCTCTGTAAGCACAAGAAAAAGTCTTAATTTCATGTTAACTTAATCGTGTATTTAACATACTGGTTTGCATAACATTTCTTAAAAAAAAAGTCTCTAAAGTTACTAGGTTGTTACATGAAAAGCCAGTTCCTGCCTTTTTTCAGCTTTCATGAAACTTGGCAAGTGACATGTCAAGGTGACTTTGTGGGATTTTCCCTCACCATAACTATGTGGTATAAAACACCAATCAAGTTGCTAATATGTTGGATCTGTCATCACCAACTATAAACCCAGAATTCAAACCCACTGTCAGCAATAAGAAAGGTAACACAGCCACTGTGTGACTGCAGAATTTGTAACCTCTGTGTGTTCTTGTATACCACAAGGAATCTGCTAGAAAGGTGTTATTGCTACTTTCTCTTTTTCCTTTTTTTTAGAATATCTTCAAGGATTATGTATTAAAATAGTAACTTATATGGACAATCTTGTTTGAGATAATTCCTATACTAAAAGAAGGGATAGCTATTCTACCAGTTCCATATACTGCGTATTTATTGGGGTAAGGTCTATTTAGTTGACAAATGTTTGTATAAATTTTCCTGAGCAAAACAAGTAATTCTGGCTTTTACAGAGTCTGATGCAACTTACTTTGAAGGGGAGCAGGCTATGATGGAAGACCTAATTCATCTCAGTCTCCATAATGCCACAGATCTGGAGACAAGCTTAGGAGCAGCATCAAATATGAACCTAAAGAGACAAATTACATTAGTAAAGGCACCATGGGCTCAGTACCTGCAAAGCTTCTTCACTACTACAAAAAAAAGAAAGAGAACAAAAGTTAAGGAGCCAAGGAAGATTCTATTACACTGGATACACTAAATATTCAAAGCCTCATTTTATCTGTGAGAAAGCTGTAAGACAAGTTTTCAATTGTTCTACCTGATCCTTTCCTTAGATGTTTTTGGCAAGTTGTCTTTGGACTGCCGGCTCAGTGTTTTTAAACAACGCTTCTCATGGAGCCTTTTGGCCAGAACCACTTTTGGTCATTTTCAAATAATTTTTGAAAATCCTTTGCTGGTTTTGGAGCTTAGAGCTTACTTTTCCTCTGTTCAGGGTAGATGGTGAAGTATTAACTTCCAAGGTTAATGTATCTACTGAACAAAGGTTTTCAACCTGAAATACCATCCTAGGGCATTCAAGTCATGCATTCCTTTCAGGACAGCAGAACATTCGCTCTACCTCCTCCCCTTTCTCTCCTCATACTAAGTGTTGGACTCTAGCTGTTTTCTTCAGATGACAATACAGTTCTGTCTATATTACTGAGAAATCTTGATCTGCTTTTGGATTGTATTTGTCAAGTCAGAAGGCCTTACAAAATCTTTGACTAGCCATTGTGAGCCGTGGGCATGGATCCAGAAATGTTCCAAGCTTTACTGGCTTTAGCACAAAGCTACAGGTGAAAAATGCAGTAAAATTCTGACGTGTTTTTCAGCCTTTTATGATGTCAATTGGCAAGTGCCCCAGTAAATAGTCAAAGCTATGCAAGACCATAAGATGGGCCAGATTTTCCAAGCTATTGAGACCACTTTGGGCTATTTATGCTGTATAAAGTGAATTTGCAGAACACTATGATGCATAAATTTAAAATTCAAAACCATGATGTTATTTGAGTACTGTGAATTGTGAACAAGATATTGCATTAGATAAACCAGTGGCCTAATCAAGCCTGGGAGCTTTTTTGTCAGTTTTTGTTGATTCAAGAAATCTAGCATACAGAAAAATAACTCTCTCTTTGCCTTGGTAGATCTTGGAAATGTGTATTTATTATTCCCCTAAATCCATAGCTGGAAGAGAATTAATAGCTAGGATATGACTAAAGTGATCTGTACAGCATAGCAGGGAGGTGAGGTTTTAGGGATAAAAAATAAAAGCCGCCTGTTAGTGTTAGAAAAACATTGAAACCCTTTACTGATATCACAGAAGTCATTAAACTAGGCATTTTACAAGTATTTGTACTTTTTTTTCCTCATAATAATGCCAAATAGCACAGGTTATATCACTGGCTTTGCTGAGAGTTCAACATCTTCTATGTTCCCACTAATGACTGTGGTAAAAAGTCACGCTTCAGGGTGTAAATTAATCACCAACATTTAGAGACTGAGAGAGAATCAATAAAAAACTTGTAGTACTGCCTACCTTAACAAATTTCTTTCTAAATACACTTCAGCTGTTTTGGCTGGTTATTATGAAAGTTTTTATTTAAAACTTGCAGCTTCTGTTTACCCCAGACCTTGCCAGTGTCCTGAGTGCATTCTCCTCCCAGAGATGCAGCTGGAGGGTGGAGGTGTGGGTCCTGAGCCCAAGGCCAGCTCCCTTGCTGGCAGCAGAGGCTTGGATATATTAGTACGCCGGCGCGCTGGCTGGGTCAGGAGAGCTGCAGCTTGTCCAGAGGTGCCCAACGCGAGAGGAGGACACTCTGTGGCACTTGTGTGCCTCGCTAGCCAGCTTCCTCGCCCGTGCGGTGGAAGGCACGGAGCGAAGCGCGCCCGGGGCTTATGGATTGCCCAAGCGTAGCCAGAGATCAATGAGCGAGGCGGCTTCTTCGGCCGGTATTCCAAGGGTTTGTTGTAGAAACTCCCTCGAAGGGGACCGGAAACGAAGAGAGCGAGGTTGTAGCCCAAGTGGACTTTAAAGGGGTACAGAAAAGGAGGCGAGGATGACATAGCAGTGACCTATAAGGAAGAAGGGAAGGGTGGGACAGGTCTGGTTACCTTTCCTTAGGAGATACAAGGGGTGTCTGTCCACTGTCAATCAGACAGACCGAGCCTACATCAGGTCACAGGAATTCAATGGGACAAGCCATCCTCACAGAGGGGGATTTAACCTTTGGAGCCAGCCCACCAAACCTCTTTATCTGGGCTATGTGGCCCCCTGAGTGTTCCTGTGGTTGCTTCAGTCACCACAACACTTGGAGTAGCTTCTTGCTCCTATTCTGATCCAGCCCCGCTGCCATGGTGCCGTCTGAGCCCTGCAGGCTGGCTGGGCGATCGCTGGGCTGGTCACTGTCTCCAGCCCCGGTCCAACCCTGACGTGCTGCTCAGCACCCCGGCCCCGGCAGGCTGAGGTCTGGGCCCCTGCCAGCCCTGCTGCCTCTCTGCACTCCCTCCTGGGTGACCTGGAGCAGCAGCCAGCCCTCGCAGCACCCTGGTGGTACTGGCTGCCTCCTCGGACCTGAAGAAGGTGACGGTGCTATAGAAAGCCTCCGTGTAAGCTAATGGAAGGCAGGAGCTCCGTTACCTTCCTGGAATGCATTCTGAAAAGCCTACAGTTTAATCTATACTTATATTATTTTTAATAATGTAATTATTAACAGTTTGAAACATCTTGATTTTTCTGGAAAAAATTTCTAACTTCAGGTAATGAAAAGACTGTTCCTCAAGATAGTAGTTAATAATCCCTTCAGCACACAGAAGTTCACTGCACAGGACTCTGCTTTGTGGCACCGGGGAAGCAGCGGATGGCTCGTCTCTCCCTGACATTACGCATTGCACACTGCACACCAGCTCGTGATTCAGTTTACAGGTATTTCTAGAAAACTATTTCATATATGAGCCAAATGGAAACATTAAGATCGTGTCCCTGCTCATGCAGTTGTTTTCTGGAATTTGAACCTCATCACCAAGAAATACAGCTTTCTGAGTATGTCTCACACAACCAAAGGGAAACAGGATGGAAAGAAATTTCCAGTGAATGGCAACAGCGAACCACCCTGGCATGCGCCCAGTACAGACTGTGAAACTGAACTTCTAATTCAGCTTCACAGTATGAACTTGTCCTGACTTTTTGCCTATTTCTTCAGGCCAGAGAACCCTCCACAAGCTGTGTTACCTGTCACAGTGCACCACTCCATTGTGGTGACCTGGAATTCAGGTCCTTCTGAATTCCTATCAGGAATTGTAATCACTGTAGAGAGATGGACTCTTTTAGAGGGAGACCGAGGCCAGTTCCAGTTTCTAGGCTCCTGTATAACTATTTTTACTGGCCTAGAGAGCTCCACATTGAGAAGGAAGACTTGGGCACTTCAAAATCTCACATTCACATTCCAAGTCAGGTTTCTAGGTTGACAAAAGAACGTGCAGGGAATATTATATGATAACCTTCTACAAATTAGTTACCGAAAGTTCTGAAAAAAAGGAGTTGTGATTCAGACATAACTCAAGGAACTAGGTATCTTCAATCCATTATATTTCCTAGTGAGGAATCAGGGATTTTAATTCTTCCATTTGTGATTGAAAGTCCTGCACAGTACCAAGAACCAAAGCCATACATCTATCTTCCTTGTAAAAATACCTTTAAAATAAGCAGAAAAGTAAATCACCATGTCACCTGCTACAGAGTTCTGTGAGTGAAACTTGGAAATTTTGAAAATATCTAGTGGAAAGAATCGATAGAAAGAAAAGCTGAGTTTTTTTGATCTTCTAGCTGCTAGGTTCAAAAGTTACAGGACTCTAGCAGTGAATTCAGTGTTTGTAAAGTATAAGAAGGAAGCAAAAAGGAACCTTTCCCTCTCATAAATATGATAAGGAAAAGATATTTACCTTTGCATTCAGAATATATTTGCTTGTGTTTTTTTCTTTTCTTTTTCTTTGTCGTGCCTTATATGATATAGGATCTTTTTGTAGGATTATTTTAAAGTATGATCTGCTCTAAGGCAATGTGCTCAGTCCCTGGGTGGGAAATATGCTTCATTTAAGTCAACAGCAATCTGTACTGCTGATTAAAAAACAAGTGCTGATGGCCTTCACAAGAAGTCTCATCCATCAAGCCTTAGCTAAGAAGTTGGTAGAGAAAATGATGGTGGGAGGAGGGGAAGGGTGGTGGACAATGTTCCATGAAACATGGAACAACAACAGCAACAACAAAAAATCATGAATTGTCTGTTCTTAAAAGTTTTATCAGTTTGGAAAACTGGCTTGGAAAAGAGAATTTCAAACTGTTTGATGGTTGCATGTCCTGGGAATTCAAATGAACTTTGTCATCACTGCCAGTTTCATAAAAGAATGAAGTCTCCAGCAGGGCACAGATGGTACTTCTGAATGAACAGATGATTATGCCAAGAGAATATTATGCTTGGAAACACATTTTATTGATATATGAGTAAAGCTGTTAGAAGGACATCTATGGAAAACAGGACCTAGCTCTTTATTGAACACCTGAATACAATAAGAAATTAGGGAGTGGCTAAAGGCTATTTTGTTAATTATTCAGTCCTGCTTAATGAGAATTAATTGGAAAATTATCCAAAACTACCG
The DNA here is from genome assembly GCA_013398955.1 of Callaeas wilsoni. Lineage (NCBI taxonomy): Eukaryota > Metazoa > Chordata > Aves > Passeriformes > Callaeidae > Callaeas > Callaeas wilsoni. The sequence continues at coordinate 633,521 of VWPU01009501.1, forward strand.
ATGATTAAAATGGTACTATGATTTATGAGAACCACAAAAAGATGTGTAAATAACACCAATTAGATATTAAACTGTATTTACCTAAACTGCAAAGAGATTATGGAATAGCTATTGGATTTCCAAACAGAGGGGCCAAATTCCCCATTGACTCTGAGTCTAAAGTAATTTCACTAAAGCAAAAAAAGTTATGCCCATTGATGTTTATGGACTCACAAGCCCAAAAGCCCAAACATATGCCCCTGGTTGTGCTATTAATCAAGTTAACTGGTTTACAATTATTAAATGCATTGTCTCACTTGGTAGAGTTATTTCCAATTACACCTGTGTCATCCCCCAGCCAAGGTGGGTTCCATGACTTCAGTGGAATTGCTGCGACTGTAAACCAAGGATTTGATATGATGAGGCATCAGAAAAGGAGTGCATGATCTCTGCATCACTGGCTTTGAAAATGTTGACTTTATAATTCATGTGACTATTACTATTTCCAAATGTCATGTGGAAACAACACATTTGGATTCCACATCAGTTTCAAATCCAAAGTTGCACCCTTGAGGTCAATACGCTCTTTCCTGTGACTTCAAGATGGTTAATGTAAGGGGAGAAATGCATCACATGAGATTTTTCTTCAGGGTGAAAGATACCTAGCAGTATGTCTTGCAGGGACACTTCATAGGTGAAAGCCTCAGCTTTTTCCATACATTTTCTTGAGCATGGAAGGCAAGTCTCAGAGACAGATGACACTGGTGAAATAGTACAATCTCTGTAGCTTGAAGAAAACTATATTCATCACCAACATGCAATCAAAAATAATACATATCGCTCGGAAACATTTATCCCGATGCCAGTGATTAAAATATATGAGGGATTTCCTAACCTGTTTAAGAACTATACGTATTCAGTTACAAAATAATGTATGAAATTAGGAATAATCAAAGAATTTGTATTTAATTGAGGGTGAGGGAAGGGAGAGAGTAGAAGCCAAAAAAAGAGAGAAACATAGTCTTTTAGGTTTCTTCTTCAATGTGAGACAAATGCAAATTTTAGTAAAGGAGAAATTAGAAGGAAAGAAGACATTACAGGAATTCCTTCTTCCCGCATGTTTTCCTGCTGCTGTAATTGAGGGATTTGTGTCATTAAATGGAATCCATGGGTCATCATATAGCTCCATTTTTGCAGTGGTGCAGGCTGATTTCAATGCCAATAAAGTCATATTAGTGCAGAGCAGTGAAACATCCTCCACAAAGCCATTTATATGTGCGAGATGAATACATTAGCTTCCCAGCAGATGGCTGTGAATTCTTCCAGACAGAGCATGTCTTGGGCTTTCAAGAACCATTTATCAAAAGGAACACTGAATCATCTTCAGTTCTGCAGTAATCACTCCAGGGAAGCAAGTGCTAAATGGTTTAAAGATCAGAGACAAACGTACTGCATTGTCAGCTCCAGGTGCAGTGGCCGCTGGTCTATGCATCGCATCATGAGATCATGAGATCGCATCATGGGACTTCATGAGCACCTCTTACTTGCTGCTTTGTGATGCCAGAGATGTATACCTGGAGCAGTTCTTTAGAAAATATTCTTTTAATCAGTGGGAGAAAGCACGTAAATTACATTTTGAATATCCAGAATGATTCAGTAGCTCCATTTCTTATGATACTTCTGGATTCTGCCTTTGTGAACTGAGAAGTGACCAGCAGACATTTAGAAAAAGGAGATCTGCATTAGGTAAACAAGGAAAATATTTCCTAGATTTTTAAATATAACATTTTAATGGAGGATACAGAAACATATTTGGTAAAAGAGTTTGAGACTTCAGCTAAAGAGATCCTGTGTAATATTGATGAAATAATAGGATTAACATTTGTGATTTTAGGATACCTTCCATTGAACAATGTCAATTCAATGTGCAGACCTAACTTTACAAGGCTTCCCATCAGTCCAATGACGCAGCCAAACATTACCTAGTGGGCTACATTTCTTCTACTCAAGCTGGATGAAGGCACGAAGCATCTCAAGATGTGAGTGCTGAAACTCAGGGAACAAATGGTGATATTCTTACTGGGGATTTAGTAATATTCTTACTGGCATGGAGTCATAACAGGATTTTCTAAGTGGCTGATGTAATGCCATATCTTACTTTTTAGAGATCCCATAGCAAACACAGTATGTGGGGAATGTATAATGAGCCATTAGAAAAATTGAAGCCTGTAAATATCTGGAGGGCACTGGTCAGGTTTATTGGCTGTCATTTAGGAAACAGGAGACAGTTGCTATTATAGAAAGTGAAATGTCAGAATCTTTCAATCAACATATTCTACGCTTAGGACAGGTACGCAAAGTCTGGAACAGACAAAAACGGCAACTTCCTTCCCTAATTCTTAGCAATCTCATCTACAGTGCTCTGTCACAAATAGATTGATTACGTACTTGGTGAATACAGCAGCCATCATGCCATAATGTACTACAAATGTTAAAGGGGGCAAGTGATGGTTGTAGTTTATTTTTCATGTGTATAAATGTGCAATTACACTCTGCCAAGTGTAAATATCTTGGCAAATATTAGACAAAAATAATCTAAGAATGGCATTATCAGACAAGGGCGTAAATCCATATACTCAGAAATGTGCATTGTTCTACCAGATGGAAATGTCAGGACAGCTGGCATTCAGAGAATTATGAAATTCCCAGCCCTTCCCAGTTTCTCTTTTGCCTGTGTGCAGGTCCATGGCATCAGCTGGTGACAAGAGTTGAATTAGTCCCAATATATTAGAAAACAAGGAAACAGAAATTCAGGGGTATTTTGCAAAATCAGATAATAGCATAAATTTCCTTTTTAGGCATAGTTTAGTGTTTGTATTTATGTAGATAATTAATATATACTTTTTTTTTAATTGGATTTTTATTGAGAGAAAATGTTCATCAAGATTTGACTGTAGTGATTCCAAACCCTAAAGAATGCATCAGGATTTTTATTGCTCCCACTGAAAGTAATTTGACTGAGTGTTCAAATAGCCAGTAGAGGAAAACAATATCATAAACAACTGGAAAATTCTGCTAGTCACAAGGAATAATACCCTAAAGAAGCAACAAAAACAAAGTTTGAGATGGGCAAGAGGACAAAGTTCATTTTCACACAGAGTTTTGTAAGTACAATTGTTTTATGCAGAAAGTATTTAATGATTATCTCTTTAGCTATTTTAATAGACAAATGTACAGAACCTAAGGCCAGATTTTTTTTTATAAAAGTGTGAATTAAAACCTACTTATTCATTTCTTGACCGTTCATTTCTCTCCACAAGTCTGGACGAAACAAGACAAAACTTCTTCATTTTACATCACATTATCAGAGAAATTGTAAGCAAAATGTCTGATCCTTCGTCCAAAAGAGTGAAAGCATGCAGAGCCATTCCACAGCAGAGAAAGAGCAAATGAAAACTGTGTCTCTTCACTTATTGGACAGGAACAGTAGTTCTTATAAATTCTCATAACAGAAGTTCTCATAATCTTCTTCTTTCCTATCATGAAGCAAGAAGATTAAGTTTTCTTCCCACGTATGTTCTGTTCTGTAAGAGTGGAGTATTTGTGAACATGTACCTCAGCACTTATTAGAGTAATTTTTTTGCTCTTTGCCTTCATCTTTTCACCCTTCCAAAAAAATGATGTTGGAGACAAGAGGAGATTGAACAGCTGAATTATCAAACCAAGCACTGGTTGTTCTCAAGTCCTACTTAGCTCATGTGGTACTGATTGACTGCACTTCTCAGAAGGGTGTCGGAAATCAGGAAGCCTTGTAGGATCAAGGTCTGGCCTATTTGGGAAACTCAGTAAGTCTAATGGATCTGGGTATTTTTGGCTGGATTCTAGTTGACTAGGATAACATCTATGAGGTAAGAAACATAACAGTCAACACATTAGTTCCTTAGAAAATCAACACAGCTCAAATTAGGCGGGAATCACACTGGTTATTACCCTTAGTTTTCCTATTTGTCTTCTTTCAACCGCTTATCAATAAAATGGACATTGATTTTTGCAATTCTGGTCTCTAAAACCAAACAATATTAAAAGAAAAAAAGCCTTGTCCAAAAATTCAAAATACAATCCTAGTTTCTGATTTCTCTTGAAGCAATAAAATAGTGTATTAAAATGTTGACTAAAGAAAAACACCTGCAAAATTCAAATGCAGAAGATACAAATTATATATGTGGAGAGAAAGAAGCTGTGACTGGCATGAGAATGAAACTGCCAGTATCTTCTCCATGAAATGAGGAAGATGGGTGATGTATATTGTTTGCTCAGTTTACACAGTCACCTAAGTATTAAAGTACTCATTTGGTATTAGAGATCTTTAGAGATCTGTTAGGCAGTGGACTGGAGAGCTGGGCTTGTAACTTCCCATGCACACTTCCTGAATGTTATCAGCACCCCCCTTAATTTATCCTAAGCACTGGATTCCTTCTGTGCAAGGAAGAGGTTAAAAAGATTGTCAGATAATTTGGTGATTGTGGATTTTTTTTTACAATAAATGACATTTTATTTACATTGCATTGTGGAAATATAACAAATACTGCTCTTAAGAGATTAACGATATGCTGAATATGCTGAAAATATTTGTGATTAGAAAAATAACATCAACTAAGAAAAAAAATTGGAAAATATATAACACTAATGTAATTTTGATGTAAAATTGGAGGTCCTGTTCGGGATTAAATGACTAATTAGAAAGGATGGTTTGCCTAATTTATCTGTTTGGCCAGGACTTTTGACATGACAAATAATAAAGCAAAAGCATTGAGGCAAAACTGTTAATAATTTGTGATGTCCAGCCTCTACAAAGGATCAGGTACTAATGATTGAGGATGAAAATTGAAAAAAAAAAAAAGCAACAATTTTAGAAGGAGAAAAACCACCCCATAAACATATCTGGACAAATATAAACATATTTATATTATCGAAACACTACTGGCAGAGTAACATGGTGGAAATATCGGTAAACAGTTCTGGAAAGGAACAGTAAAATTTAGGTCCTGAAAAAAACTACTATGTAGCTTTGAACCAGTTGACCAGATAGAAAAATTGTAATCCCTTCTCCAGTGGACTCAAAATATAATTACAAGTGCATAATCAAAAGATAATCAACCACAAAACTTACTTCTCTAGGGAGCTGCTTGGAGAGTTGTAGATTCTTAAACAACAACAATAAAAATTCAATGCAGCTGTGCTGAAATTAATAATACCTCTTATTTTCATCTTTTAAAACCACATTTCTAAAAAGTCATATGTTTAAGTCTATTTGGTTTGAATAGTTAATTTTATTGGAAAATACAACCTATTAAACTGTAATGGTTTTTACGTATTCTGTACCTTGTTGGGTCGTGGTAATGGCCACATTACATTCTGCCTCGTATAAATGCTTCCAAGCTGACACCTTCTTAAGTAAATTAACTGGAATTTTTTTTTTTTTTTTTTTGTGAATCACCAAATAATTTTTTTATCTGTTGTAAACACAGGGGAGTTTATTAATACTTTTAAGTGTTGGATGTATGTCACTGTGCAATTTAACTTTCACTTCTGAAAGGAGGCATTAGATGAAACATCTTGTCACTTACAAGTTCCCTCTGTTTGTTGTGGAAATCCCTGAAAGAGAACAGAACCCACAATGCTGCTTTTTGCAAGATTGCTTTTGAGACTAGAGCAGAATTTTAAAGGATCTTCTTCCCAGCAAGTCAAAGGATGGAGCTGTCATTCCTGCTTTCCCATTCAAATACATCTCTGTTTGGAATTGTCAACTAATGATGAAATAATTTTACTGTAAAGTCACCCCACTGACACTGCCAAAATCACTTTTCATAGTTTTTTGTAGGAAGTCTACTGAATGCAAAGCCAAAAAGATATTTCTGTGAGGGTGTCAGGAATGCCTGGCACAATCTGCAGGTGCTATTCAGTCTTACAGTTGTGAGGGGAAAGGCAGCAAGTAGGACAGGGAAACCCTTTTCTTGGAGTTTTACATATTTTGGAGCTCTTGTGTCAGTGTCAGTATTTCTACTGATACTGGAAACAGCCAAGTTACAAGCAACAAGTGGAAACTATGCACCTCATGTAGGAGAATATAGGAAATTTGTTTTAGGGACAAACCTTCTAATAAAATTCTATCTATCTATCTAGATTTCAGGAATTGAAATTTCAGCTCTGAAATTCCAGGTTTGGACTGGGCCCTAATAGAAAGGAAGAAGAAGGTTTCAGCCTTCTGAGTACAGTTAGGCAAAAATAGTTAAATTATTCATTTGCAGTAAAAACAATGGTCCTATTGTTCACCCTGGAGAAGAGACTGTGGAAACCTTAGAGCGCCTTCCAGTACCTATCGGGGCCTCAAGAGAGCTGAAGAAGGACTTTTTCCAAGGGTCTGTAGTGACAGGACAAGAGATAATGGCTTTGAATGAGGGTAGGTTAAATTGGATATTAGGAACAAATTCTTCACTGTGAGTGTGATGAGACACAGAAACAGGTTGCCCAGAGAAGTTGTAGATGTCTCAGCCCCGGAAGTGTTCAAGACCAGGTAGGATGAGACTCTGAGCAGCCTGGTCTAGTGGAAGGTGTCCCTGCCCATGGTAGTGGGTTTGGAACTAGATGATCTTTAATATCCCTTCCAACCCGAACTATTCTATGATTCCATCCCACAGTGTGCAACTGGGAAATCATAAAGCATGTTGGGCACACAGGATAATTTCCACAGCTACAAATAAGATGATGTGAAAAAATACAGATTTTAGGACTTGAGGAGTGTAGGTTCCAGGATAGAAGACATGCCTTAGTGCTGATCCTGAAGCTTAATAGCACCATTAAATATTGAAGAGTGAAACAAATCTCACCAGATTTTACTTTGTGGAATGTTGTTAATAAACAGTAGAATAAGATTGCAGTTTTCAAGAATGAACACTGCACTACTTCTCAGAAATGCCAGTATCTCAGTTCCGAGCAAAACTGTAATTGGGGAAAAAAATTTAAAATTTAAACAGACAGCTCGTAACAACAAAATCTAGAACTGCTTAGTGTAGACTTGTGTAGAAATACTACATACATTTCCTAAAATGTTTATACTGACTTAAACAGTGGTGAATCAAGCCTTGAAGTGACAGTAAGTTGAAGTTGAAGTAAGCTGACACTGATAAATATGGATTGTTGCTCTGTCTTCAAGCAAATATTTCATTGTTTTTATTTTATGTTAAAAATGAGAGGCTATATGGAACTATGACTCTGACTCATTGGTAAATCATGTTATTTTGAAATAGGAATAATAGTACTTCAGTGATAATGACAGCAAAACTAAAGAAAATAAAAGAAAGGATTGACTCAATCTTCAGAAAAGTTGTTAAAGCACAAAGTAGTCCTTCTTATATCAAAACCAGAAATAAATTGGCCACTGTGCCTTCCCTATATGGCAAAATACAGATCTTTGGAAAGAGATTATGATCTTCTTTTCTTTGCTTTCCTGTTCAAATTGTTAAGTAAACTATTTGGCTATTTTTCTTCATTCACCAGTATTTGTTATATTGCCAAATAATCAGCTGCACATGAGCAATTTTCATTAATGAAAACTGTGATGAACTCAGTGCATTGAAATTAACGATCTGGGAAAAAATACTGACACTCCCAAGGCAGTGATTTCTGTGTCTGTGATCTGCACTGAATGTCCAGATATTACTTAAAAGAAGTAGCTAAAAAGATCAGACCCAGCAGTTCTGTGAACTCACGACAGATCCTCCCTAAGACTTGTGGCTGGCTCAAGGGCATTCTTACTAATTAGTCTGACGAGGATTTTAGTATTCTTAGTGCTTTTATTGAAGATGAGAGGCATTAATCATCAAGCCAGATGACCTGTTTTTGTTAAAGAGGTAAAAATGACAAATGCACTTTTCAAATCAAAACAGACAAAGAAAGATGACAAAAACTATCTAAAGACAGAAGAACAAAATTAAATTTGGATGTGAAGCAGGCCAGATATACTCGAATACTACCGCCTGAATTTTTAAAGTAAATTTCAAGCATTAGTTGAGTCCTCTTGAGGTCCAAGTGCATGATAAGTGAGCATGAAAGAACTGGAGGTGATATCTTGATCTCTTTTAAGTCAGCGTTTCAGTCCAAACATGTTTCCGCATCCTAAATGATGATCAGTAGTTATTAACAGTGCTGTTATTCTTTCCTCTAAAGTTTGCAAATATTTGCAATTACTGTAAAGCAAAGATACTATTTGACTAATGTGAAGCTTTCCACACTGGTTTATACCATTTATCTGAACTGAAGAAAATAGTGTTGGGAGAAACTGTGGAAGGTTATTCAATCCATCTTTGTACTCCACTTATACCTTGTCTGGGGTAGTTGCCAGGTCTACCCAACTAATTGCTGATGTTACCTTTATACTGTTAACATAAACTAAAAATATTGAAAAAAAAAAATCTTCCAGTATTTTAATTTCAGAACTACGAGTATTTCTACACCTATGTCTTTACATGATAAGTTGTACTTAACTGTATCTTTAACTAAAATCTGTAATAAGGGAAGTTGTGTAGGCATATATGCTTATATACTCTATTCCATCTACAGGAAATAGAGGATTTCCAGATCAAGGCAGTCAAGACACTGCAAAGATAAAGAGTGGAATAATTAAGGATAGATATCTCATAAATACTTTAAAACACTTTTTTTGGAAATTACAGGGAGGAGGAGGAGGCTTGGTGGTTGGTTGCAACAAGTACGGAAACTAACTGCATAGAACAGCATAATGATAGAAAAAATATCCATGCCTTCATGGATTTATCACTTCATACATCATTTAAAACACGTTGAAGTGAGGCTACTAAATCAGAATATACCCTTAAAACAGGACTGAAAAGAAGTGAGTCAGTGCACTTTGAAGTTTTGTGAATTCCTGCAGTATTCCTGCCTTGACTTACAAGGTATGATTCAGTTGTCCAGGCTTAAGTGTGTACTGTCATTTGAGCTGCCACAAGTATCTTTTTTGTCTGCCTTTTATGTCTTCTGAAGGGTAGTGGTCTGCTGTACCAGCTCCAGTGTAATTGCTGCCAGCCCCACGTAGATATCTTGAAAAGCCTGCAGCATCTCAAATGTCTGCAGACCGAATCCCACCAGCTGTGTTCAGTAGCACCTGTAAACCACAGCCCATGCTACAACAGTGACAAAACATCCAGAGACTGCCACTGGGAGTGGTGAGAGAGCACTTAAGCCCTTTTGCAGGGTAGGAGATATGGAGACATCTCACATTTGCCTTTTATCTTGTCAAAAGTTGATGTTTCTGGCAGCTGAGGAGTCTTCTTTTATTAGTGTGCTATGAGCAGTCCTCAACATTAATGAGTCAGTGGATTGTTCAGCTTCAAAAATGTTACAAATCCCGGCCAGAGTTTGCCGATACATATGGTACTGCCTAGAAAGAGAGAGCTGAAGCTGTATGGACTCTTTGATCATGAATGTGAAAAGAGAGGGAAAAGTCAACATTCCTATGAAATCTTTGAATACCAAAGGTAGCCACCCCTTCTGCAGATTTGAAAGGTCTATTTCTATTGTTTTGATAGAGGGCTCCTTCAATTAATATTTTATTTCACTGGAGATGGCAGAGTAAGTCCTTTGATCCTAAAATATCATAACTAATGTACCCTTTCCAAGTGCTATGTCTTATTTAATGAAAAAAAGAAAAGGGAAAAATAAACACACCCCTGATAGACATAGTTATTGGGTGCAGATTCATAGTTTACTGACTGTCTTTAAGATAAAAATTCCCTAAGGATTATGGCCAAAGTTGGAAATATTTGTTATCACTGCAGTGGTAATACAACCAAGGTAACACAGAATATACATCCTAATGTCTGCCGAGCCTTAGTCTAGTGAAGTGGCCCACACAAGGAAATGTTTTCAAAGGTTAGGCAAACACGTGCTCAGATCTGTATGATTCAGATCATGGACCTGAAATCACACCCTGGGTAGGTCCAGTAAGCAAAATATTTAGGACACTAAACTAGGTAACAGTCTCAGATAAGCAGGTTTTCCTCTTATGTTTATTTATTGCAACTCACCACGAATATTTGCACCTTCTAGATGATGCCTCAACTAATAAGATACAACCTCTCACTTTCTCTCCTTTACCCTGTCTTCTGTCCTGCCCTGGTGTAATAAGTAATTTTCTGTACAAAATAGTGAAGGTTGAATAGGTAAAAGAGAAGATGGTTCTCCCCAGCACAGCCAATTCTCTTGGGATATGGGGAACCGAAGCTCAAATGCTGTTTCTGAAAGTGATATAATTGTAGCTGAACCTATCACTAGGAGAATATATGGGACTGGGCGTTAATTAAATTTTAAAAAGTTAAATGAGAGAATGTCTAGTTTGAGGAAGTTTCAACTCAAGTTTCTACTTAAGCCATGACACTAAGGTGCTTGTTAGGCAGCAGTGCAGTGGCATTTTGACAGCCTGAATTTAATTTACCATACAAAGGAAAAAAAACGTAAATTAAATGCTGCAGTACAAGATGTCTGAGTTGCATGAGGAATGGGTAAGAACAGCAGAAGATTCAGAACAAGCCAAAAGAAGAGATGTTAAGAGTACTGAAAAAATTATATAATTAAATGTATGTGTAAACTAGAGAGATGCTTACTGACTTGCAAAAATCTTTAATGAATATAGAACATGCTAGTTAGAATATCTCCAGAAACTAAAAAAAATGTGCATTTTAGGAGGTGATGATCAATGAAAAGTAACTCTGTTTTTGAACCAAGCTGCTCCAAAGATTGTGTCATCCTGAGCCTATAATTCATAATGATAGACAGTGAATGCACAACTCACAAGGAGATATCATAAACAATATGTCAAGTCTAAATGGAGCTTTATGCATGCTCAGAAATACCTTGAGTGTTAGAATATTTTGAGTAAGCTCAGCTGCTAGAGCAATATCGCTCCAATCAGTGCTGTGCCAGCCCATTGCACACCATAGCAACACATAGGGTAAGTTATACAAATTCCAGAGGAATGCACAAGAGAGCTGAAAATTCCTAATTCATAAGACAAGTGTAATTTACGAAACAAGGTTTTGTTTGGGATGTAGAATGATCCCTACTGAGGAGAGAGCATTTCCCTGTTGGCATGCTCCAAGCTCTGTTTGCAAATAGATAATAACTGTAGAGTACTTTCAGTTCAGTGCTGAAGACTTGAAGACTGCCATTTCAGAAGGCTTTTGGGAATAACCTTTTCTCACTTTGATCCCTCTGAATCCCTTCTATCTTTTTCTATTTGATCTGCCTTAGGCATATATATATATTTTTTAATAAGTGCTTAGGAACACATGAAGAGATGAATCAGTTACAAGTAAAACTTTCACTCAATACTCAGTAGGTAACTATGCTGGTTTCATAATGGGTGTCAATGGAGGTGATCTAATCCAGCCTATACAAATCTAAAATGGAAAAGACATTTCTTTGTGAACAGTGAGCTCTCTGATAATGAAAGAAGGGCAAAGAAATGGAGATTTATGGGTCAACAAGAAATCCATCCTCAGAAATAATTGTAAGCCAATTTTCTCTCTTGAGTAATTTCAATGATCACATATCAGCACTATCACTAGCACGACTGTTAGCACAAGACATTAACACAATGTTATAACTATACTGCTGTTTGAATATGGGTTTGGTCCCATGGAGGTCAATGGTAAACTTCCACTTACTTTCACATGAGATATTCCAGATTGTTAAACAGCCATGAGCAAGCTGTTTGAATTGGATTTCTCTAACTTTAGAAATCTAAAAGTTAAGCATCGTATCTAAGTTGCACATCTATGTTTCCAATGCAATGAGTGACTGGATGCATCTCCAGAGTGTGTTTCATTTCATTCTGAGCTTATGTCTAAAAGAGGTGGGAGGAATCACCCACCCTCCATCCCCTTACTATAGTGAAGCCCTGATCACTGCCTTGACTTGCTGCCTGAGTTTTAGATTACTAAAGATGAATGACTTTGGTAGAATAAAAATCCAATTGCAACAGCATCACAGCCATGTCACTGTAACATTAGTTTCTTCACACAGCATGCGCTAGTTTTGGCTGGCATAATGTCAGTTTTCTTCATAGTAGCTGGTATGGGTCTGTGGTTTGGATTTGTGCAAGAAACGATGTTGATAATTCAGGGATGTTTTTGTTATTGCTGAACACTGCTTGCACAGAATCAAGACTTTTTCTTCTTCTCACCCCACTCCACCAGCAAGGTGTTTGGGGGTGGACAAGAATTTGGGAGGGAATACAGCTGGGACAGCTGACCTCATCTGACCAAAGGGATATCCCAGACCATATGGCATCATGCTCTGCATATAAATCTGGGGAAGAAGAAGGAAGGGAGGATGTTCAAAGTAATATTGTTTGCCTTCCCAAAACACCATTAAATGTGATGGATGCTTTTCTGGAGATTTTTGAACACCTGCCAGCCAATGGGAAGCAGTGAATGCACACCTTGTTTTGCTTTGCTTATATGCACAGTTTTGGCTTTACTTATTATTTATCTCAACCCATGAGTTTTCTCACCTTTACCCTTTCTTCTCTCCTCCATCCAACCAGGGGGGAGACAGAGAGCAGCTGTGTTGGGCTGAGTTGCCAGATGGGCTAAACTACTACACAGTGGAAGATGTGGACAAACAATTTTCATATTCTCTTTGGCTTAATCAAGTTAAAAGGGACTAGCAGAGATGATTTGATGTGGCAGAGAGAAAAACTCTGCATTAGAAAACCAACCAACAAAAACACAAATGTATTGTATTAGGTATTTTTTTGCTAACTGAGATAGTTTTCAGCTCATCTGTTGATTGGTTGCTAGTGGTAACAATTATACTAACAATATTTCTGATGATATGTAGCGTGGAGAGTTACGTCAGTACATCTCACATCCATTACACTTGGTAAAACTCTGTAAGACAAAGAGAAGGTTGATAATAAGTCAAGGTAGTAAGCTTACATCAATAGCGCATCTCTAAGCACTGAATGACTTCCAAGCTCTGCAAATGGAGTCGACACTAAATAGATCTCTCCATCTTCCATCATTTATTAGCAGATAGAGCTAGCATAACATATTGCCCCACAACGCTACAGTTGTGATAAAGACCAAAGTAAAACAGAAGAGCCTAAAAAGGGGTATTAGAGGTTTGCTTGGAATAGAAGAGTCGATCAATTTGTCTGTCAGACACATGCCAAAGTAAAGCGCTGTGATCAAGAGGTGATATATAAGGGACTCCTGTCATAGATTTATAGATTCAAGTATAAATATTTGAAATACAATTATAAATGCTTTATATATCTCTGGGGCAAATCTTTCATGAGCTCTGAAATGAATATTAATTAAAGCACATGGGGGAGATGAAGAGGGCATGGGAAAGGGAGTGGTTCATCATGGGGGTGTGAGTTGGTGGGGGATCTAATGACAGGATTATCACAGTGTGCTTTGCTTTCTCCATCAAACCCTAAAAGGACAAAGCCGAGCACAAAGTCTAAGCACAGGCAATGGAGCTTTTGCAAGAGTAGAAGCATTAAAAGCAAATGGAGCTCTTTGTAAATGTGTGTTGTAGCTGGTTAAGCAGCTAACTAAGATTTTACAGTCTGTATCCAGAGAACTGGGTCTGATATCTTTGTTGTGAATGTCCCATCCCAGGAAGTTGTTCAAGGTCAGGCTGGATGGGGCTTTGTGCAACCTGGTCTACTGGAAAGGGTCCTTGCCCACAGCAGCAGGGTTATGAATAGATCATCTTTAATGGTCCCTTCCAACCTGAACCATTCTGTGATTCCATGATTATGGCCCTGTTGGAGGTTTTAAATTGTTTTGGATGGTCAGTAATTGAAAAATATGTGTCCTTTAGCAAGGAAAGGTAGGAGGGAAGATAGAATCATTGTGTGGACTATTTTCTTCACATTCTAAGGTATTTTTCATTAATATATATACGTATCATGTACAGCATTCATTTTCATATTTTTATAAATGGAAATACTTTGTAATTTCTTCTTCAAGTATATCACTGCAATGAAGAGGGAGATTATGTTAGAAGCTGCCTTAGCCGTGGAACCTACTGAAAGGAACATACATCTCCTACCAATCCAGAAAAATTTGGATGTGCCAAGAGAGGAACAGTGCAACACCAAGAGAATTAAAGTTAGCTTATTGCTCAAGACCTTGCTGGTAATGATTAGTGATTTTTTTGTTCTGATACAAAAGTTAACTCACGAATATGAGACAGCAAAAAACTGGCCATGTGACAGTGAAAAGTAAATAATGTGTTTTCTTCAACACTAGTATTTTCGATATGTAAAGCACATGGTATCATCACTAGATGTACTCAACATCAGCTGCAACTACTTTCCTATCCATGCTCCCATAACACAAATCAATGTTAGTACTGATAAGTCTTTAAAATTGCCATTCTGTATTTTTCCTCTCAGTAAACATCCTTTTTTGATGTAACTTTATATTAGAAAAAAGCACTTTAGAGCCTCTGCTCAATATTCTAAAAATTTATCTGTAAATCTTTATTTTGTTTTTGGAACAGTACAAGAGTAACTTAAAGTCTCCAAAGTACAACATTCTTTACCCAAGTCCCAAGAGATAAAAATGCTTAATACATGATCAAAACCAAGTTCTATTTTTTAAAGTGTGCATTCCACTTTTGATGTAATCTACAGAGAGAGCAGGCTTTTAGAAATTATGCAAGCTGACAATTGATGTCTAGCTTATTGACATTTAGAAGGGTAATTGTTTGCTGGCAGCTTGTCCAGAAGAAGTTTCCGAAGCTCAGTGTACACATCACCCAAAGCTCTCACCGAAGGCCAAGTTTCAAATGTCACTGTAGAACATAAACAGATAAAAGGTTATCCTAATTAAAGCTGTGATGAGATACTTCAAGACTATTAAAAAGAGGAAAAGAATTATTACAAAAGTAGTCTAAATAAAATCTTTAGTAAGAGAGGAGGCTTTTTTTGCTGGTTTGTTATGCTGGGTTTTTTTTAATTTGCAAACAAGACATTTAAGAGATACTATATATAAAAGGTACTTTTAATGAAGTACATTCATTTTTATTTTTATTAATTCTCATTTTAAATAGCTCTTTCTAAGCTTTTAGTAAAGGAATTTTCTTTTTGGAAAATTTTGACAGGTCTTGCAGGAATACTGAGGTTATGGGGAGCACCAGAAGAGTCTACATAAAAAGGCCATGTGGAGGATTAAAACGGTGCCAAGAAGAGTACTGGCAGCCTCTCTCCTTATTCACTGCTGTGTTGAATCTCTGTTTTGTGTGAAATAAAATCTTACCATTGTGTACAAAGACACATCTGCCTTATCATTGCCATCTTGTCACAATACTACTCCCTTTTTCAGCCCCCAGAAAACTGTGTGAAAGAAGCTGTTCTGTTATGATATGAGGGTACTGTATATGAGTTCTGCCAACTTAAAAATTCGACTTATATCTAATGACTTAAAGAGGCATGGCCTGAACAGTAAGAAGCACTGGCGAAGATCCAGACTTGGTGGGTCCACCATCTTCCCAAGTTCCCCACTATGAACAACATTTGGCTACTTTTCCCCTTGTGTCTGAGCAACTCTGCAGAAATGAGTTAGGAAACGTCCTATGTGAACCTATCTTTTTTTTAATAAATCTTGTATTTTTTTAATGAATCTTATGCAGAGATATAAGAATCACTCGAAATTCTGTGATACATCTTTTCATGGCAGTCTCTTCTTTTCCCCCTCACTGCTCTCCAGTGAGTTTCTGTATGTCCCATCACACACTGTTGCACTACTGCCAAAGGGCTGCTATTGCAAGAACTGAAGGTTTGGGGGTTTTGTTTTCATATAATTGGCATGTTGGTGCTAGCCCTGAACAAGCCATAGGAGAAATGAAGAAGTTCACAGGATAATGCCTAGCAACTCAAAAAGGGAACAGAGATGACTGAACAGTCACTACAACAAATTTTCACATGAGGGTAGCTGCTGTCAATCCCTCAGCATGAGTGACTGGTGTAGCACCCACATTCAGAAGAATTAGAAATGTAGATGTAAGTAGCTTTCCTTTCATATACCATGATTAGATGAAAAATCATAATTAAAATACCAGGCAGGTCAGCAGTGCATAGGCTAATTAATTCCTCATCACTACAACCTCACCATGTGGTGACTCAATAAGAAATTCTTTCTGCACTACAGCCATTTCCCCCAAGGACAGTGCAACAGCAGAACATTGCTCTGTGTTGAGTTAGAGAACAGGATGCAAATATATGTACAGTTTCTGCTGGTAATTTAGCTCTTGAACACATTCCTTAAGGTATACCCTTAAACAGACTGGAAAAGATTACTTCAAAGGAGCAGAAGCTGAAAAAATAATTCCTGAAGTGACCTGAACTTGAGCTTCAAAACCTACGTGCTCCATCTTAGAGTTCTAGCTGCATTCTGAAGTGTGTTCTTAGGAACAGAGTGGCAGTTCCTTGCCTTTGATTAATTCTTTTATATATATCCATAGTGTGGGACAAACTGTCCTTCCCATTCTCCATGTATGATACTGTGAGCAAAGATGTCAATACTTACTTTCCCTGACTCCCTCTGTCTGCATCCTGTCAAGACTTCCTCCTCCAGAACTGTCATCCATCTCCTGCCCCATGCATTTTCCTATTCTGTTCCTCCAGATGTGATTGAGATCTCCCACAGCTTTACCTCTGCTCCACAGAAGAATGCTGCAATGCTTTCTTCTTACACTCCACAGACCCTGTGGAAGTGCCAATGGTGCCCTTACCCAGTAGGCTGCTGATTACAGGGGGCTGCCTCGTGCCTCCTTAGCCTGCTGCTCATTGAACCTGCTACTGCTGCTCTGCCTCTTCCCTTTGGAAAGCCTTCACCTCTTGGTCACCCACCTGCAGCATCAAAGTGGGGAGTGCTCAGCAGCAGCAAGAGCACAGTGCCACTCTGTGGAGCCACCCCAAGATGCCCAGTTCTCTCAGTCTTCCTAAAACCTTATTTGCAAAATCCTTCTTCATCTGGCATTAAGTAAGCATGAATATTACAGATTTGTAGCCAGCTTGCTTTGCAGATACTTGAACTGCAAACTGATTTCAGAACTTTGTCTTCCTGCTGAAAACTCCACCTTCATCCTCTCCCCAAAAACGCAGACTTGCTTCAGATCTGTCAGCTATGTTTTTATGGACCTTTCTGTATCCTGTTTTGGATCCAGGATTCACAACCCTTTTTTGCCAAATATAGGTCTGCTGCCTACACAGCAAGAAAACATTTGGAGACGTGACATAAGAGTCAAGATAGGAAGGTGTTTAAAAAGACTATGAAATTATGAAGGGAAAATATTGCCAACAAGACCTGATCATTTAAATTGGTGTATTGGATTTTTCTGGATTAGACAGCCCAGAATAAAGGTAAATTGCTCATCTACTAGCTTTTATTTCTGTGTAAAGACAGTGTAAGTATAACAGGAGGAATTCTGTGCTATCAGATAAGCAGCCAATCTCACAATAAATGTAAGACAGCATTTCTGCACCTCTTATTTAGAGAAAAGGAAAAGAGGTAGTGAGGTTATGTCAGTGATAAGTGTAGAAATGAGTGCAAAGCATATTTGCAGCATAGCTTCTCTGCAGATTTTGCCACAAGTCTGAATTAAAGCAGAGCATTACCATTGCCAGAGTTTTAACTGGGTTTTGTGTGTGTATGTATGTGTGTGCAGTTTCTTCTTAGAAGCTGGTCTAAAAATATTTACAACTGCTTCTGAAGAACAACTCAATTATCCATTGAATTCAGACTTTCATAAATTGTGAGAACAGTTTAGGGCCTGACTCCACACCTTTTGAAAGCAGTGACTAGTTTCTAACTAGTATCAAAAGGATATGCATAAGTATAGAAAGATCCACTTTAAAATACGTATTGCTGTTGGTTTTATTAATCACTTCAGAAGAGGTAAAATCCTTCCTTTAATCCCCTACCAAACTGAAGTGACAACCATTTCATACATTACATGGAAATTTACTGACATTTATTGAAGGACAGAAAGGTGCCTTTCAAAGAACCACTCTTTTACATGTCATTTCTCTTGTCAGATCAGAATGCATTAGAATGTGGAAGAGAATGAGGTAGGTCTACAGTGCTATTAAAAAGCTAGGTATAAAAGAGATCAGTGAAATGGCAGAATAATGATTATGAATATTATCTGTATTTAATTTGGCTAGCTTAACACTTAATTAATAATTCAAATTAATTTCTTCTTCAGTGATATTTCTCAGGAAATATTTATTCTGCACCTGCTGAAATCTGCCACCTACACAACTTCAGCTAAACCAATACCGTGAATAAAAATATTCCATTCTCTCATAGAGGGTTAGCAACACAGGCTGTTATTAAACTTGCCTGACACTTTGCATTTTAAGACTCTGCTTCCAATTACTTATAACTGTGTTAGACTCTCATTCTCACGGTCGCCTGCCAGGTGCTACTTCAAGATGACATTTGGAAAGTTTCATTCAAAACAGTCAATTATGAAATTAAGACAGGGAAAGAAGATTTCCTTCACTAAAAGTTTCAAGAAATATTGTTCTAGGCAGTCCTTCGAAATGAGGACTTCAGTTAGCAGAAAGTCTTTCAGTACATGCATGCAAAGTTGATGGAGTCAGTCTGACACTACTGGTCACGTGCTACAGCAGTGACAGGCCAGTTCTTAAAACAATCGTCGGGCTGTCAGACCAGAGAATGTGTGATCTGCCATAAGATTTTTATTACAATGGGATATTTTTTGTCCACAAAGACCATATTCTCATATTATTTATACCACTTTCATTTTACAATTAGCTGCCTTTCCGTGTGCAGGTGAAATAAGAGCAGTCCAGATGAACTGACTGGGCACTAGCTCTTGCTAAAATCAAACATTAGGTGTTTGGTTTTCAGATGTATCCCTTTCCGCAGGGACACTGCAGGGTTCTGGTCCAACATTTGTAGTTGAGAAGTACAAATACCATTGCTAAGCAACCCAAATTACCTCAAAAACAGTTGCATATGAACTTGGTCAACAGGAAACATTGTGGGATGTTTTTGTGGTACATATGCACACACTGAAACTGCTCAGATGCCTTGCATGCCTCTTTTATCAGTCAGCCCACACTGACCTTTTGGAGAAGGTAGCTGTGCTCTCATGGCCAATGTATAAAAATGCATAAGCACACAGAAAGATAAAAACCTGTGGAAATTATCCTTCTCTGGATACCAAGCATTTTCATAGGTATATACATCTTTCCATACCAACCCTCAAAGGCAGCTGTATTTACAGGTCCAACCCTGGCTGTGCTCTGCTCATGCCTTGGCCTTTCCAGCCCCAAAGCTGCACTCACTTTTCTCTCCACGTGTCCTGGGCAGTGCGAAGCTCCCGCTGCGGTCAAGGCTGGCAGGCTGGGCAGCTGCGAGGGAGGACCACGTGGGGAGGAGGGAAGAGCAAGGAAAGCTTGTCAGTGGCCCCACACTGAGGACATCTGCTTTGTCCCCTTCCTAATCACCGGTATCTGGCAAAGACCCTTGCCTCCCCCTCTCACAGCCGCAGCTGAGGCACAACAGCCCACAGCCTTTTACCTCTTCTCCTGTGCCTGCCCAGGAGCATTTGCAGAGCTGCAGTATGTCCTGCTCTGGTGATGTTTTGTGCTGTTCAGAAGTAACAGCCCTTGAAATCAGGTGGAGTTATTCTACAGGGTTTTTCTTGGATGCCATGAACAAAGAGGATCTTCATGGCACTTCCTGCCTTTCACAGTCCTTGTTTCAGGCCTCTAGGTTAGCTCTGCCAGCCATCTGGTTTCATAATATCTCAGGAAGGCTGGGAGATGGTGGCTATGGGAAACCCACAAGGTTCTAATTGCAGATTCTAAATACTGTTATCAGGTTCTAAATGCAGATCTTTAATATCAGGTTCTAGGAGGATTTTTAGATAACCATGCACAAAAGTGTGACAACATCTAACACAGAATAGTCTCCTTTTTTAAAATGCTCTTCACTCTTTCCTGTCCCTGAAAGAACCATCGAAACAACCCTGACATAGATACCCTGCGATACATACAATGTCTGAGGGTAGGGGCAGCACAGTGCCTGTCCCCAGGTACTGGCCAGCTGTGCAGAACATGTCTCTCTCCTAGAGAAACTTTCTCTGCAGAGAAAGAACACTAAACATGCTGGATCCTCCCAAAGCAGTGGCCATTGTATATATATGCATATGACAGCCAGTCTATGTGGAAGACTAACAAGTCACAGGCATGGAAGATCTGACCAGGAGGGGATGTCCTGGGAGCTGGAGGTGAGGAAAGCTTGTGAACACCAGGGATTGCCCACACTTCCACTCAGTGCAGTCACAGATTATTCTGAGTTGGAAGGGATCACAAGGACCATTGAGTCCAACTTTTAAAGGAATGGCCTGTGCAAGGATCAAGCCCACGACCTCGGCATTGCTAGCACCCTGCTGTGGCTGACTGATGGCTGCCCTGCCAACGTGCACTTGCTGTCAGGCTGACATCTGCCTCCCAGTCAGGATGCACTTGTGATTTCACGGCTGCTGCACTGTCCTGCCCCCTGGCCAAGTGCCCGCTACTGCTGCTGCTGGGGCAGGGGCAGCAGGAGGACGCTGCGGGACTGAGGCCACAGGCCCTCCTCGCACGGTGCAGCGCCCGGCATCTTGCATGTAGGGAAAAGCTGTCGCTGTTTCTCTAATGATGTCTTAGAGCACCTGTGCGTTGGCTGCAGGCTGCATTACTCCCTGCAAGAAGCTGCAGGGCTGGTTGGGCCGTGTCTCCTGGCTGGTGGGAGGCAAGGAGGCGTGCGGGCAGCCACTGCCATGCACTGCAGCTGCTCTGGGACACAACGGCACCTGGCAGAGCTCTGCTCCGCAGGCAGGCGCTGCCAGCATCAGGAAGGGCTTGTCAAATCTAGGTCAGCCAAAAGCTGATCTGCAGGCAGGGGAGGAGGAACAGGACCTGCAGCACAGGTGAATTTCTGACCTTGGGAGGGTATGTGGAGCAAAGCAGTGCGGAAGCCTTTGTGCGATGAACATTGGCAGGCTCTGGCCTCGCTTTTGGTTGTGCAGCTTTCTCAACAGCATGGGGATCTCCATGGGGAGCCCTTCGGGAGCATGGCAAAGGCAGGACCCCAAAGGTGACCTTCTTTACTCAGGTTAGGGTTTAGGGATAGTGCTAGGACTAGAGTTCAGTTTAGGGTTAGGGTCCTCTCAGCTGGAGTTTAACAAAGATTATTTGGAATCACTGCTGAATAGTGAGGGCACTTAAAGGAGATATTCTTGAGGTAGATTAAAAGAGATATATTGAGGGAAGAGGATCCTTAAGGAGATACCTCTGCAATTTTTAAGAGTATAGAAAAGTCAGAGTTTAGGAGAAAATGAAGATTATGGATCAAACCAATAAAACTGCAATAGCAGGAAGGAGGTTGTGCCTCTGTCTTCTGAGAATTGAATGCTGAATGTTTTTTGAACCAGTTAAGGAACTACTGTCATGTTAGCCATCATTCTTATAAGGATATTTCAGAGTGTAAGGAATAACTTGAGTAGTTACATTGCTGATATGACTGTGGATTGTTGCCAGTGTTGAGTTATTGTTAGGCTTAATGATAAATGAAAAAAGGGGTGTTGGGGGGAATTTCTGAAGTGTATACTACTGAACTGTGCCCACTTTTTTTTTTTTTTAACGTGACATGTAGACAGTATATGTCACTAAGCTTTTTTATAACTAGAAAATGAGATACTAGGACAAAACCTGGTGTGTCCGATAATGCATGTGTTCAAATGTTTTCACCTGTGGTAGATTGATCTAAATTCAAATTTTCACACCAGGAGCTTAATGGAATAATTGTTCCTCTGTCACATATACGTGTAGTGAAGTGAGTTGAAAATATCCATAAACTGATCCTCATTCTGAGATACATTAAGATATTGGGTGGGTTAATGAGAGGGAAGACAGTCTACAGGCAGAACCAGCTGGTCCCTGTGGAAAGCCCAGACTGTGTGCCATCTCCCTCTTTTCCTCCAGAAGCAGAGAGCACCAACAAGGAGTGGCCATCCTTGCCTGCCCACCCTGTCTTTGGGGGTGCCAGAACAAAAGTGTGTTCAGCGGATATAGAGCTGAGAGGAAAGATCCTGAAACTTTTTGGTGGGAAACGTACACACTGCTGATGGTGGTTCAGCTGCATGGTCAGGCTGAAAAAGGGGAAGGGGTATGTGCTAAAACTGGAGAAAACTTAGTATGGGGAAAGCAGTGTAAAGTTACTTTACAAGCCTATGTTTTCATGTTGCTCCTTAAAGTCCTAGGTTTTCTGGTCTTTACAAAATCTTAATGCACTTGGTAATGACTACACATATGGATTTCAATAGCCAAATAAAAAATCCATGCCAGAGAAAAAGTTATTTAAAAGCTTCTTAAAGCAATACTGGCCTTACCTAACCAATATAACTTTTAGTTTCTTCGCTTACTCTTTCTCTAATCTTTTCTATTTTGATTTATGTGTGATTTTTACCCTGTTTTCAGCTGCTTTTCAGTATATGCATTATTCTAGCTGTGTCCAGTGCAGAAAACAAGTTTGTTCAAAGTTCAGTCGTTCTCTCACACCAAAGACTATTTATTACTCCAACATCTTCATTCAGATGCCCTCAATGACAGCGCCATCCTATGGCTGGTATTTGTAGTGCTCTCAGAACCACAATGCTGTGCTTACATTCAAACTAACTTAATCTCATGAAGGAAAGAACATGTGTTAGATGAGATTGTAAGTGTAAGCAGAAGTTGGAAACTAATTGTTTAACAAGTCTCCACAATCTCATATTAAAGGAACCAACAGATGTTAAAACAGCCCTATACCTAATATTGATTTGTTTTCCAGATGGTTCTTACTTAACGGTGTCTTATGATACATCAGTGAGTCACCACTATATTATTTATGAAAGCCGGATGCATTTAAGTTATATTTAGAATGCAAGAGTACCTTACTAGAAATATAATATTTAGCAGCTTGTGCAAGGAATACAGAGTAGGGCAATTACTGCTTATGGACCTCGTTTTTACAAGGTGGAAAAGAGGGTAGTCATTTACATGCTTGTACAGAGAGTGCAAAACACTGCTAGAGCAAAAACAGTGCTTTATCTACACTGGTGTTTTTGGTTAAAGAAAGTGCACACATCAATCTTTATTTTTTGGTTTCGAAGTGATTAATAAGAGACAAGGTCTCTGAGTTATAGAACCAAAGAGCTATGGCACATGGTGAATTATAATACAACGTTAATGTGCATTACAGGAAAACTATGCAATTTTTGGCATTTCTGTTACAGGATGCTTAACAGTGACCTGTGGTGACTTGCAATGTCTCATGACATGGTATATGGAACCACTATACAAACTGTGCTGGAGAAATTATTCTTGTGTTCTTCTCATGTAAACCGCAAATCTGGTAGGCTGTTACATGCTCTGAAATATATTTTAATGCAACATGAAATACATTAACCATGAAAAGGCATGTAAAAGGTGTGTAAATCTGCTAGTGTACTTCAAGAGTTATAGGGATTTGAAACTCCTCAAAAACAGTCTCCCAGTAGAACAACGTTCTAGTAAGGCACAAGATGAAGGGTTAAATGAAAGGGAATTGGTCCAAAGTGTCTTCTTATTCAGGGGATTGAGGATGAGGGGGAAGAAGGAAAAGTTGGTTGATTCTTTTTCATTGTCAGTTATGAAATAAAACTGGAGAGAAGAGCAGTCTTGCAGAAAACATTTCTATAACTTAAAATCTCTAGAGGTGCTCAGCAATATGATTGTATCTTGCTGTATTTGAACCCTACAGAGCTGGCAGGGATTATTCTACATTGGTGGGTAATATTTCTTCCTTTAAGCTGCATCTTGTTACTTAGAGGAATGTAAGTCTGAATGAATGAGAGATGCTCTAGTGTGCATTGTATGGGAACAGTGCAAATGTATCTTTTCTTCTAAGAAGTTACCTCTGACTAAAGACTAAAGAAGGAATGAATCCTTAGTGTTATCAGAACATTTTCTTCCCTATATACTTCTATTAAGATTAACCCAGGAATATCATGCTTATTTGAAATTCATGTAAAGGAATGCTAAATATATTTTCTCTTGACATGTGTCAAGTAGTTCCTGTTACTGAAAAGATTTAAAGTTTCATGCATATTATGAAACAAACAGTTATTGGAAATTATTGGTGTTTAGTCAATTGCAGTATGAATTTTTCACTAATATAATACCTGTGTAAAGTAACTTTACATACTGCGTCCACTGATCAAGACAGTATGAAATTCATCTTACAAGAGTGAAATTTTTTATTAAATTAAGGGGCCACTAGAGCGATGATTCTATGATAATATATGAAATTTTAATCCTTTAAAGTGGTGCCTTCAATAATTAAAAGTCATACTGTACAACTATCTGTTCACACTATGTTACTAGTAACTGTGTAACATGTTGTTTTCAGTTTGTACTATTTGCCAAACTTTAACTTTGGTCTGGCACAATATAAGAAGATTTAGAGGGAGGTTGCTTTCTTTTCAAATTAAGATGAGGTATCTGCTCTTGAGAACAAGGAAAGACAAAAGTACATGTTTTCACACCTGAAGAAATCTGTATCTAGAATTTAAAAATGGATCTGAAACTTGTCCCAGAAACCTTTGCATTAGGAACAGAATTTTGAAAAGCAGCCCACACCTGTCCTAGTTACAAACTATTCAAAAATGTATACCTCATATATTCTCTGACTGCCAGAGCTACCCATAAATTGTCCAAGTATTTAATATCACCAGGTGCACTGTAAGTGCAACAAACCATATCGAATTTCTCAGATTCAGAACTCTTGGTGCTACTGCCTGTTCTAACTCCAGGGAGACAACTGGGAGCAAGGGACTTTCCCAAGGGCACTTCTCATCTTTTCCAACCAGATCTAGAATGCCGTTGAAGGATGGTGCCTTAGAGAACCATAGATGGGCTATGACTAGGAACTGCAGAATAGGATAAAGGAGCAAGCAGCTGTGACTTCTGCATGTGAGAACTCCTAGAAAAAAGCCTTTTGAGGAGAAAGAGGAAACAATTCAAAAAATGGTGTCTCCCACTTCTCTCACATGAATGAATAACTTAGTGTTTGAAATTTTTATGTTCTCCTTGAAGGAAAGATATATATATTCATATATTCTATGAAATATTATTTATTTGTAATTTGCTCATGTCCAGGTCTCTAGCCATTCATGGAAAGAGGACAAAAACACGTTAGGCTGACACTTACTTGACATGCACAAAGAGTTAAAACATAAGTTGTCGCTATGTAGGTGACTATCATAGTTCCTTCAGGGTTGAATCTGGGAATGTGCTGAGCTTTATGAAACTGTACTGAGAAGGGAGAGAGCAGGGCTTGCAACATTTGCTGTGAGACTTCACTAAATAATGCAGTAGATTAGATTCATGCTTCGACTCAGTGATTAACTTCATGTATGGCATGGAAAAAGCAAGATGTTGCATGAAAGGTGTGAAGTACTGAGAGCTCAGCTTTAAAACAGGCACTGGATAAAGATACAAGTGTAACGACTCCAAAGATGCTTTGAATTAAGTGTCCTGGTACCGGCACTTTGTTAGCATTAATAGAACTTTAACTTTCAGTAAATATCAACTTTATATTGGTGTACCTTATTGCCAAAATATAGCTTATCACTATGCAAGTTTTGCATTTATGCTAAAAAGTTTACTAAGCTTTTGAAAAGCTAGGAATCTTCCTGATGATAATGTAAATGTGATCTTCCAACTCTGATTCTGAAATGTTAGTTTTGCAATGTCCATTCTCATCTTTTAGGTGTGCTTGATGAAGCTGAATGATACTGAATAAACTGCTGATCTTTCATCTTTGGTTCACTGATTCAAGTCAGCAATGAATTGCTGAGTAAAGTGAAGGGTTTTTCAGGTCAGGCCATATTGCATAATAATGAAAAGTTGCTCATGCCAGAATCTCTGCATGTAAACTGTGTCTAGACAGAGTAAATACAGAGGGTCTCCACAGGTTTTGTTTTTTGTTTATTTGTCAGGACCACAGTCTCATTCTCCCCGCTTTTTCAGTGCTGTTGTCTACGGTACGGGTATTACAGCTGTCACAGCTGCATTGATTCCTTCATCTTGCTATCATCGAATTGTAGCAATACCTTCCTTCATAGCAGTGTTTGAGTTCTTAGAGAAATTACTTCCTTTTATCAGTAGTGTTAAGGCTTAGGGGTAGCTTGAGAGTGTATCAGATGAGCTTTTGCTGAAGGCCAATGTAATGACACAATTATACATGGGAATTACTCCCTGCAAGTTTGCAATTGAACAGTGTAATGTCTTACATGCATGCTGCACCTGCTCTCCTTCCAGATCACTCTCAGGATGTGCTAGCCCCTCTCAGAACGCTCTCCACGGCTCTTCAGCAGTTTCTGCTCTTTGCAATATTGCTGCCATCCTGTAAGGCAAACCCAGATGAACTAGGAGACAGTGCCCTTAGTTCTACACCACTGTTGGAACAGATTAATCATGCTGCCTGAGAAATCAACTACTCCTTCCCTGCTTCCTAAAGCATTGGTTTAGAGCCAGGCTTGAGGCAGGCTTTTGGTTAAAAAGTAGCTATTTTGAAAGAAGGAGATGTGAGGTCAAAGCAAATGCAAGCTCTTCACTGAGCTTACAGACTGGGTGCAAGTAAAGCTTGGCTGTGGAGGGTCACACTCAGCGCCTTCCTCCAAGAGCCTCACCCTGCCATGCCATCTTACTCATCCTCATGCCCAGATGTGCAGCACGCCTGGATGTTGGCTATCTTCACCAGGACAGTGGCTTGAGACAGGGAAATTCACTCCTCAGACCAGACTCAGACACCTTTATTCTAGTTACCTACAATATCTTGGGCTTTTCAAGGCAGTCAGTAGTGCTGATGTTCCTTGGGCCAATGGAAGCGGCAAGTTGATCAGCAGAGTCTGTATACGTGAAACTTGTTCCACTGTGACTTTACGGTGTATTTCTAATGCAGGTCTTCCTAGATCACAGTGAATTTGTGGGCACTGGATGACTATACAGTTTGCCAACTCATATAGACAGCAGTAGGCCCTACATTATCTACCTCTTCAGAAACACAAAGTTAGTAGTGTTAAAGAATCATAGAATCATAGAATTTTCTGCGTCGGAAAAGACTTCTAAGATTGAATCCCACTGTGAAAGTAACACCTCCAAGTCGACCTCTAAAGTATGTCTCTAAACACCACATCTGCACATCTTTTAAATAGCATCGTGATGGCAACTCAACCACTTCCCTTGGCAACCTGTTACGATTCCTGACATTCTTCTCCATGAAGAAGTTTTTCCATTCTGAACCTCCTGTGACATAACTTAGGGCCATAAACTGTTGTTCTGTTGCTTGTTACTTGGGAGAAGAGACCCAACACTCACCTTGCTACAACCTCGTTTCAGGTAGATGTAGACTGTACTATGGTGTCCCCTGAGCCTCCTTTTCTCCAGGGTAAAATACTCCAGCTCCCTTAGGTACTCCTCGTAAGACTTGTGTCTGAGCTGATGGTGCTTGTCTTCTCTAGGACTTTATCATCCCTATGCAGATGACCACAGGCCACACCGAAGTTCAGGGTTAATAAACATGGGAAGCATCTGGACTGTCGGCTTCACCCAAGGGAAATCTTGATGATTATTACTTCACTACAGTCTTGAGGGAACAGATCGAGTAGCAGTTCTGCTGAAGCTAAAAGACCCCACAGCGTGCTTTGCATTCAAATGTTCAGCAAGTCTGCAATGAAAGCTGCTCTGTACAGATAGGGATGCAACAAAGAAGGGAAACAGCTCTAGGGTCTTGGAGAAAACACACACAGACTTGCTTGTGCTGCCCTATTTAAGGTGCATTTTATTGCTTATGAGAACACCCAACTTGTTCACACCTACCTATTCTGTTCAAACACAGGTGTGTGTGACCCATTGTAGCACCCCAAAACATTTAAATGCAAGGAGGTTTACTGAAGTTCCTTTACTCTGGGTTAAGCGCCCAGGAGAAATACCTGCCAGATATTCTCAAGAGGTCAAAATTATACAAAAGTTTACTGGCAAAATATAGAAAATCAAGGAACTTTGGCAAAGGATTTACTACAATAACAAATTAACGTAAAACACTTATCATAGCATTAACCTAGCCAATTCAACTTACCTAACTTTAAATCCGTTCCATGTTAAGTTACCCAAAATATTCCATGAAAAGAGAATTAGAATAAGAAGA
This sequence comes from Callaeas wilsoni, assembly GCA_013398955.1. Lineage (NCBI taxonomy): Eukaryota > Metazoa > Chordata > Aves > Passeriformes > Callaeidae > Callaeas > Callaeas wilsoni. Next base: position 661,846 of record VWPU01009501.1, read on the forward strand.
AAGAGAGAAAGAGAGAAAAGATATAAAAAAACCACACACATAGCTGCCAACTCCTGGATTCCAGTGTGAATAAACTCCAAGAGGGGCAGGGTCAAGATGTGCTCACTTCTCAGTCAGCTCATTAAACCTCTGGCCTGTGTGGGTCCCGTCCCCCTCCCACCAGGTGGGACTTTGGTCACTCGGCCACTCAGGAGCTGGGTTAGCACTGCCTCTGGTGTTTGATTGACTGATTGATTGATTGATTGATTGATTTAATGACAGGCACTGCGGGGCTGGGATGCTCTAGCTCTGGGCTGGGCAGAGCAGGGCACTGCCTCGCCAGAGCAAGGTCCGGCCTGCCCCTCTTCCCCACACATCCCGAAATATCTCGAGAAATCAGTTTTTTCCAGCCTCTGACACACATGAATATCCCGGAGTCCTCAGTCTTCTCTCTGGTGGGAGGGAGGAAAGGGGGAGTCTGTCCTGTGCCTTGCTGTGTCCAGAGTGGGCCCAGGGGACAGCGTCTGTCTTTGCAGAATTCAGCAGCACATTTGTATCCGTGTGCTCAGCACAACTCTGACCCTTCCCATCTCTGACACACGCGCATCCCTGCCTCTCCGAGCACCTGCCCTACCCACCGGCTAGTCTGATCTCACTGAAATGTAAATCACTTACTTTTGTGAAGTTACTAAACTAACTAACTCACTCTTCATTGGTGCCTATTCCTTACTTACCTTTATGAAAACATTGGTGACGTTCATAAGTAGTTCTAATAATTTTGGTTTTCATAATTTTTTCTTTAACAAAAATGTTAAATATATATTGATTTCAAATCAATCTTTATAGGAAACCTCTATTACCATAAAAAATTATGCATTGCCATACAAGCATTTTCTCTTTGCAAACCCATTTTAAAAGCCATTAGTTAGCAAGTTCTGAATCCATTTAATGTTTTCAGGCTAAGTTAATAATTGAGATTCTTGTTTCCTAATAAAAATGTGAAATGCAATTAGGGCAAATGCCTGACAGAATTATTTAAAAAGAAAAAAGTATACGTTACTTATATTATTTATCAACTAGATCCATAATCTAGGAAAAATATCAAGTTAGTTTGAAAAAATTATTTTTCATAAAAGAAAGTCGATATTAAGAAGAGTGGAATAAAATTATTTATTAATGATGATGTCAAACATTCTATTATTTGGCTAGGATTGAGATTTGATGGGCAGTTTGCCCTTTTAAAATATTGGCTTAAGATAAGATTTTTTCCAGTTGTCTGTAATTTCCCCTGTGTTTTACTCTTTATTAAAAGTCAACATACATAGCTGAGAAAGCTTATTTGATGATTCCTTTTTGGTGGTTTTAAATGCACGTGGTTCAGGTCTCTTGGTAAAAAAAGAAAAAGACGAGGAAAAAAGAGCTTTACTGGTTGCTGCTTTCACATTTTTCAGGAGACTGTTGGAATGGAACCTTTCAATTCCACTCTTTAATCAGCTCAGTTTTCTCTCTTATTTGTGATGTTGGGGTATACTTGCTAAAATCAGCTCTAGCTCTTCTCCCTTATTATAAACCCTCTCCCCACCACCCAATCAGACATTCTGCCAGTTAATGAGATTCAAAAGTAACTGTTCAGTAATTTTTCCAGATAATGCCACTATTGTGTCACTTCATTCTTTGTATTCAAATAATCAAAAAATATCAGTATACCTGTATTAAATATTATGTATTATACAGTATACCTGTATTTCTGTATTCCAGAAAAGGAATAAGGCTCAAACAGGAGGGAATCTATAAATGACTTTTTAAGAGAGAGCACAGCACTCTTCACATAGCCGTGAAAGGGGATATGTTCTATGTAGTAGCTAGAAAAAAACCCACAGGTGATCTTACTTAGATAAATTTCACACCTGAATCTTATTTCCTTTTTAAACAATGAGAGACCAAATCTTGAGACTTTTCTGTATCATTCTACATTATCTGAGTAACCTCCCACTAAAATGGTACATCCATATTACAGCATAGAAATCTGAGAGCTTATTGAAATGCAGTGCTATTAACTCTTCCTGCGTGTGCATTAGTCACACCAAACAGCATGACCTGAGACTACCATCATGTGCTTTAATTTAGAAGTACCATGCTGAGCTCCATCTTTCACTACATTTCTGCCCAGGCTTCTGATAAAACAATCTAATCAGTTAAAACAAGATTATATGGTAACCGTAGATGCATAGCATGAACATTTTATCCCTAAAGAATTTCTTTACTAAACTAATTTTGTTTCTCTCATTAATCTCATTGAAGATTGTTCTGCAATAAAGAAAGGACGTAATCTGCCACTGACTAATTGCTCAGACTCTTCAGTCCCCATAGCTTCCTTTTCAAAAGGCTTTCCCCCATGTTTCTTCTGGCTACTTAAATAGAAGGCAAGCTGAGAGAAAACAGGTTCTGTATATCTTTTCATAAGCCTTTTAAAAAATGCAACAAAGAGAATTCAAGTATTTTTCACACATCCTTAGCCCTAGTTTTTAAAATTTTAATTTCCAAGTTTAAGGCTCCTCCCATTCTGTGTGTTTTGATCCTATCAGTAATTTCTTGGACAACAAAGATCTGTTTTCTTTGCATTATCTGTACCTCCTGGCAATGAGACAAGACTCAAATTGTAGGCTTCCAGTTGCCTGACTATTGAATGAAGCCTGAGCCCTAAACTGTGAAGAAGACAGGGCAAACTAGAATTTATTGAGCCCAAAATGCTAAGAGGTAATTTGTTTAAAATAGCGAAGATGAGAAATACTTAATTTCACAGCTGAATGTTCCTCTGTACACTCATTACTCTTTCTGAGTAGATGGGAACCTCTTCCTCACCTCTCAGAGGAGTGCCCTGAGCAGCAGAGGCAGTCTGGTGCTCTGTAGTAAGACTCCTCTGCAAGACTATTTTGTTTACAAATAATAATTAAATACTCATCTGGTATATCTTGAAGAGAGCAAGTAGAATTGAGTTTTGCTTCCATCCTGTTGATAAGGATATTTGTGCAGAAATGAGAGAAACTTGTGTTGTGCACTTTTCTCCAGTACTTATTTAATCTGAAATACTTGTGGATTCCTTAGCTGCAAGTATCCCCCTTCCCAGCTGAATGCCATCATTAGAGCAGCGAGCGACATTCGCATCTGCGCTGAATAGGCCATTGAGCCGTTGATTTTTTCATGCAAAATGAAACAGCTTCTGCAAAAGAGACAAACATAGCCCTTCACCTTAGACTAGCCAGGAGTCTGATTGCTGGATATCCTACAGGGAAATGGGAGACAGGGATTTAAGATGTGTCAGGCAGAGGAGGCAATTAGATCACAGATTTTTGAGTGAGCGCTCAAGCTGCTTGAAAACAACTTGAGAGATGACAATACCTCTTTCTCTTCTAGCTGTATTCTTGTGTAAACCTAATCTGTTCAGGTTTTAAATTGTTTCTTCATCCAAATAAAAGAAGCATGCTATGTCTGTGAATTCTGGGAGGATTTGTTTAAGAGAAACCCATCACTGCAGTGGCTGAAAAAACATTTCTATTCATTTCCAGAACAGATCTGTAGGTATAAGGACCCCTACTATCAAAACCTTTGATAATGAGGGAGTTTGGCCATGACCAGGATTTGGCAGTATCTTAGTGAAAATTATTAAGAAGAAGATTTTCTCCTCAGTGAATGCTTTCATCACAAGCCTGCCTTCATGTTGCTGCACTCCAAACTCTAAACTTAGAAACAAAGTAAGAAAATGCTGTTTATTCCTATAGGGTTATTGTTAAGTACTGAAATACTTCACAGTAATGAAATTCCATAATGAATATCATAAATAAAAATTTCTTAAGTAACTTCCTGTAGATAGCATGTCCTATTCAGTGCAGTGCACACTGTGGTGCTTGTTTCTTCTGTGATAGTTCAGAACCACCCCTTATTGAGAGCCTTAAGTTTATTATGAAGTTTTCTCAATAAATTTGTATTGACACCCTGTAAATCTTCAACTTCATTTTTCTTTATGGACCTAGTTCCAAAAGCTGTAAAATTCATTGTAACTGTGAATACATCCGTTGTAAAGTTCAACCACACCTATTACTAACCATCTGAAATGGTTCCATAGGTTTGTGAATTTCAAGAGTAGTACTAAACATTTAGATCTCTATTAACCAGTGTGCAGCATGAAAGGTTGTTGAGAATGACACTGAGAACAATATTTTCAGAGGTTTACAAAATCATATATTGTGTTAGCTTCTTCTCTACATTTTAAGGCAGATAAATCTTCCCCTTGCCATCTGTTAGTGGGTGAGGGCATCAGGCAATGGGCCATGAATGCTTTGTGCTTCAGCTACCAAACAACCTCCCCAGTCTCCACTCACCAGCCACGAGTCCTTCTGCTTCTGTGCTGCACAGATGCTAGAGGCCTGAGTGCAGCACAGGAAGGGTGAAACAAGTTTATGTGGCCGTATCCTTTGCTCCCACCACTGAGGGTGTGCTGCATCTCACAGTTCTAAAAAACTTTGTTGGCTTCACTATAGAATGTGCCTCAGCCTTACCTAGCAAAAGAAATAAAAAACTAGGTAAGTGCAGAGGTACATCAAAGGCAACTCTCAAAATAAATATAAAGGTGACATGACCCTTTCTGTGACATATCCTCTTATACAGCATTTGTCTTACTCCATCATACGTTTGTCTGATTCACATTCCTTTACCAGAGCGGTATCTACTGACTGCACTGTATTCAAACTCACCCAGTGAACAGATTCACTATATTCATGAATTAGTCACTGGGAAATGGTGACTTGATGTGTATACTTCTTTAAAATACACCAGGCTCCTGTCAGTAATCTGATAAACTGTCACTGATTATATTCAGGAGAATATGTTATTTTAGACAATATGATCTCCTAGTCCTTGTGAAAGCCATCATCTTTCCTTCCAGAAACAGTGAAGAGTATGATGTGGAAATGTAAGGAGTATCTGATTTATTGTCTGGTTCCCTGAAAATCTTGAGTGGTGATTTTTATCTTCAGGTGAGTGATAGAGTTGTGGATTAACTTTGGATGTAATCTCTATTTTACCTGTTTTCCATGGGCTAGAAATCTACATTGTCACATGAATTTGGAATTACATACAGAGGTGTTAAAATTATATTTCTGCTGCAGGCCCGAAGGTCGAGGTGCCCTTGTGTTTCCTCCCAGTTTGTTTTGTAAATGAAATGTATTCAATCGCAGCCTTGCTCTGTCCACTCTTCTCTCTCTGTGCTTTTTGAAAACTTCTAAGGCAGGAAAATAACACTTTTAATTGGCAGTTTAAGGCAGGTGATTTTTATGACATATCCAAGTGGAATGACTAAGGAGAAAAAAAATGGCTATAGTGCCACTCCATGATTTATAAAATGTCAGAGAATCCAGAAATGAGAGCATAGTTACAAATTCTGCATATGACAGCAAATGTTTCATTCAGATCTCATTCTTTAATTCACAGTAGACAGAAATCCATAGGAAATCAGGCTTTGGATTCTGCTTCAGGACTATTTGCTTGGATTACTTTGAAATTTTAAGAAAGCATATCAAAAAAGCCCAAGAACTTTAGATACTTAGAGAAAGTTGGGAAATAAATGCCAAGGAAGTACTAATTTCTATTTTAATTTTGTCTAAAAATTATAATTAATATTAAACCTCTACTCATAGTGGTCTTCATTGTTATCTACACGCAGTATTCAGGGCATGCTGGGATCTGAAGAGGTGGGGTTAGATAATCTCTGTCACCATGAGCTGTTTTAAAGACATTGGACATCCATTCATGTAGTGTTTATTATCTGAATTTGAAGAGTCCTGGAGAAAACACTGGTGAAAAGAACTCTGGAATCACTAATATACATTAATTGGACAATTTAAGATTTTTTTTTATTTGGCATTTTACCATCGGAGGAAAAAAATTAGAGTTCCAGAGAAAATTTACAAGTTGGTTTAAATACAGAAAATGTTAAGGAAATACCCTGAGCTTTCAACCCTAAAGCATGTCTAACAGGACCATAGGCTATAATTAAGTTTTGCAGAAATGTTCTAAGGAAGTATCTCCTGATCATTCAACACATCACAAAAAAAGACTAAATTTAGCAAGTAGGTATTCATACAGCTATGCATCTGTACTTACACTGCCATACTCTATATATCTCTTGATAGCTCCTTTAAGGACCCCACTAAATGGTGGGAGTGTTCCCCATAGCTAGCTACATTCACCCATCCTTCCCATACACCTGGGAAATTGTGAACTGGCCAAACACTGCCAGCTCTGCCTCTGGCAGGTGTGAAAAACAGACGTGGTAACTGCCACATCCAAATGACAGCCTTCACAGTTTCACTTCAAAGGAAAAATCAGGAAAGCTCTCACCTGGACTCTTTCCATTAGCTAACATTAAAGGTCCTTCTAGGCTTACAGCCTTTTGCTTCACCTTTTTTTTATTCACTAATCCCAAGCCATGGGCGACAAACCAGCCCTGTCCCAAAATACTTTATTTCTGTGGGATTTTTAACTCAAAGACAGCAGCTTTTAACTGCAGCATGCTTGCATCCAGATGGCTTGGGACCTACATGGGTAAAGGGCAGATCCATACAAGTCCTGGGCAGGGAATTATTTCTTGAATAAATAGACCCTTGTGTAAAATTTGTGAAGGAGAAAAAAAAAACAACCAAAAATCATGTAAATATTGTGTTAGCATAGTGTATTTTTGCTTTGGTAAGAAAGCACTGAGATTATTCCTTGTTTTATCTAGCTCGTTCTAGAAGAGAGTTCATCGTTCTAGAAGAGAGTTCACCATACTGCACAGAATTACATTTTCGTTTACTGTCAGGAATGCAGCTCCTTCCTGACATCCCTCCCTGGAGTTTCCTACTGATTCACTTAAGTGGTTCCCTGCATTTGTGAACACCATCCTCAGGTGGCAAACACTTCCAGTGGGGAGCTCTCCATGGGAATTATGAGCATCTAACACAGGGCTGTGAATTCTGATGGACACCTTAAGACTGACAATGTACCATATGAACGTCAAACACACACACGCATTGAAACGGGCCTCAGCAGCTTTGTTGAAAACATAGAGGAAGCCCATGTTACAGAAGGAATTTGGATTCAAATCACCAGAATGCCCCAAAATTCTGGGGTTGTTGTTTTTGTTTTATTGGTTTGGGTTTTTTTTACTGTCAATCAGTATATTCTGATCCATCTGATCAAAGCATTGTATCATTGATGTCTCATGTCCCTCAGTCTGACTAGTTTTAGTTAAAAACCACTTCCAAACTATTTGGCCACCCAGTGAGATTTTCAGGGTCCAGCTCTTACATGCATTAATTAAATAGCAAATAGGAATAGGCCATATTCAGTTGGGGTGATGAGGATTTCACTTCAGTAAAGAGAACTGAACTCAATCATAACAGAATTTAAGTTTGAATTTGTGAATAGTCAGGATAGTAAATAAACCACTTGCAGAAAAAAAAAACCAACAGTACCAATTTCTATGTGTGTGCTTTTTTCAACCCCTTTGCAGAACTCACAGGTTCTTTTGAGTGTACATATCCTTTCATTTTCTTCACAAAGGAGCAAAAAATAAGCAAACCAACAACTTATAACCAGAGGCAGAAAAATATAATCCTAATGAGAGTTAGAGCCTTAAGATGAAAATGTGCACAGATTCCAGCATGCTTTATAATTTATAATAATGAAATTTCTCATTTACAATATTATTATCATATATAAAATTTTAATAAAAAATAGATTTGGTTCACAGTCTCTTCCCCGTGTTGACCAATCTCTCAGGAACTTCAATAATGCGATTTTTGACTCTAGGGCTGCCTAGAGGTCAGAAACAGAGGACAGGAAAGGCCTCTCCATTCATTGGTTTCCCAACTCGGCTTTATAAGCAGACAGGTTGCACAATCCTGTCCATGAAGTTTCCTGAATTTTATTGTTTTGTCATACAAGGATCCTCTTCTTTTTTAAAATTTTATATATATATAT